>MU968411.1:12782005-12885326 GCA_034641835.2 Pinus albicaulis | reverse complement strand
TTGAATATTAACATCCATGTAAAGTATGAAAATTTTTCAAAGAGAAAATAGTCAATCACCTTGTGATACTGTAAATTACAGGGTTCCAATAGTGGCTCCAGTTGGGGATGGCAGCTCCTTCGGGAGGTGTCAAGAACACTGTAGACTAGTGGCACGATCCATTGATTTGATCTCACCCTTGTATATTGATTTGTCAGGCATTGTGTGACTGGAATCTAGTTGATTGTTCCTTCTGACTTTGAATGATAGAAATAGACCAGATGCTTGGCCAACTAGCTTATTAGTATACTGAGATCTTGTAATGTTCCAAAATTTTAGCCTCCAAGCTAAATGAAACATTAGAGTTAGCAGCAGCTCTAGCTGGTAAATAAATGGGTAGAAAAACCCATAAGTCTCCTAAGGAGGATAAAAACACTCCAAGTGTGAAAGGAGACACTCGTTCTAGCTCAATAAAACACCTCCATGTATGAACAGGGATAAGAACAAGCTGCTTTGACTAAGTCAACAATGCAGTTTTAGTGGAGGAGGAATCCAAGGATGAATAACACAATTTTGGAGGGAGATGTAACTTGGGTTAGAAGTAACCTAATTGAGTGGGGCCAAGGGCAAGAAAACTCATGTCTTATATAAGGAAGAGGATGGCAGCATTATTCTTCATGTCTTAGTCTATTATTCTTGTCTGCCAAGACTTGTTGCTGCTTTGCTGCTTAGCAAAGTTGCAGTGTTGTTTAGCACTGGGTGTTCCCGGGCGGGAATCCCACCTCTTTCTTTTGAGGAGCCTCATTTGGAGAGTTTTCATTCATCATTCCACATCAGGTTTTCAGGCCAAGCTTCGGCCATCTTCATCAACATAGCTTTGCCGAAGATTGTGCAGTGTTGCTGGGTGCAACAGTGGAAGGGATTGGAATCCCGACTTCTGAGCTAGTTTCTCATTGGAGGAAGGTTTCCTTCACTTGAGAGATCTGTTTGGAAAGCTCCAGAGCTTATTTCAGATCTGTGGTATCAGAACACACATTTCCCATACATTCCTAGCGTTGTTTCT
Organism: Pinus albicaulis; assembly: GCA_034641835.2. Taxonomy (NCBI): domain Eukaryota; kingdom Viridiplantae; phylum Streptophyta; class Pinopsida; order Pinales; family Pinaceae; genus Pinus; species Pinus albicaulis. Next base: position 12,884,284 of record MU968411.1, on the reverse strand, counting down.
GCTAGGGAATGCGTTATTTTGGAGGCAGTGTTCATTGCATGGTTTGGTGGCTTCGTTGCTGAGTTTCCTTGTGATTGAGAGGTTCATCCTTTCATGGGAGGAAGCCCTTGAGGGATCTACATCAGATCAGACATCCTTCAGCCCTTTACACTCATGTGCTTCAGTGTTGCAGTGGTGATTCTGTAATATTCTTAACTAGCCCAAGCTAATAGGAATATTTCATTTTGTTTTAATTTTATTTATTGATGAATAAAATGTATAGGAGGACATGAAAAACTCCTAAAACATAAAAATAAATCAATGCCCAATGTGAACAGAGACAAATCAGGTCTTTCTTAATAAAATCCACTTGTGTGTGAATAGGATTGAGCCATTTGACCAAGTCAACAGGACCAAATCACTAAACAGTCCAGATACATTGAACCACTTTGAAGACCCAACGCAGTTCTAGAAGGAGGATCCAATGTGAAAGGGGTTAATTAATTTGAGGTGGTTTAGGGTTTTGCACATCCTCATCTTATAAAAGGAAAGAGAAGGCTCAAGGAAAAGGTTGTTGATTATATTTTGATTTTGAGATTGCTTGAGAAACTCAAACTCTCTTGGTTGTTTAGCTAGAGAGAGGAATTTCCTGTTTAGGAATTCCTCCTCCTTCCTTGAGGGTCTCTTGGAGGAGATTGTGTTGCATTGCTCCACTATCTAGCATTTTGGCCAAGCTTCACCTTACATCTACATTGCTGCTCCTGTTGTGGGTTGAGCTATCCATGTGAGCTGCAACAAGTGGAATCAGATCTATTCAGATTTGAAGAGTTCTATTGCATCTTTTCAGTGGGGAAGTCATCTAAACCATTGGAAAGAGTGTAATAGTTGTTTTGAGCTCCAAATCATTATCTTTGCAAGTGGCCAAAGTGTGCATCACTTCATCAGCGTAGTTAGCTTCAGCAACTACGTTATTTTGCAGGCAGAGTTTCAGTGTTTATTTTCCAGCAGTTTGGAGGAGAGATCTCTGGTGAAAGGGCTTCTTTCCTTCACTGAGGTGATCCATGGGTTGGCCAACCAATCCGTGTCATATTTCAGATCTAATCTGCTATGTTATGTATTCTTCATAAATTCCTTAATTTTATTGCAGATCCATGGTGTATATCTCAGATCTATTTAGTGTCTTTCACTTTCAGCTGAGATCCCCAAGGGGAATATACTTAAAATTCATTTTTGCATATAGATCCCATTTAGATCTATCCTTTTTTCCTCTAATATGTTGTAGATCTGAAACTCAATAAACCACTTCTTCATATTTATGAAAATAACGATATCATAGTTCTGCAGTCTTTTCTCATGTGTTGCAACACTTCTTTTGGAGCTTTCCTTTATGAAAAGGTTTGTTTTTCTTAGCCTAAATCATTTGAATCTCATTATAAGTTTCCATACTGATTTTCATGCATAAAATTAGCTAATATCTTCAGAAAATCATGTTGTAGAAGCTTCAGTAATTTCTTCATACTCCAAGTCATGGGAAATCAACATTTTTAAGCATATCCAGGGATGGAGGAACTGTTTAACATAGCTAGAATGCTTTGTTTGAGCTGAAATTTGGAGGATAGGTCCCTCATGACATAATCTGAAATAACCTCCCAGAATTTCCCTTAATTTTACATAGATGTCTGAATACATCTATTTTAGGGTCGAAATCACTGCTTTTCCTCACTTTTTGGATCCTAAATTCAGGTCTAAGTGGTTGTTGTACTTGGAATCAGTTTTTGAGTGTCTATCAGCACCTTTTATGCACTAATAGATCTCAACACTTCCAGTAGAGCGTTTTACTTTGCTGCAGCCCCTCATTGGGCCTTCTCTTGAAGATAACTAGGTGTGGGAGATCTATTTAACCCACCTAGTCTTATTTTTTTCTGCTGAAATCTTGGATTTAGTTTGTTTATTGACTGATATAAAGGATCCAAGAGTCATTTTCCTGTTCCATTGCATATTTTCCTAAAAATTCATTTTTCAGTGCATGATTTATGAGCAATCCTGAAAAAGGAATATTACAATGGTATCATAGCATGATCTTTGGCTCAGCCTATGGCTTCAAGCCAAAGTGTTGACTCCCTGAAGGAGGAATGTTTCAAACTATATAGACAGATTCTGCAGATGGCCAGGTAGCCTCTAGATCTCATCCTTTTTTCAAAGGTGACATATCCAGTAAATGCCCCTGCAGTCAATCTCTAGAATAGAATATTGATACTCCTAAAGAGGGAAATTTACAGCAGTATCAGAGAAGAGAAGAAACAAAGATCATAATGATGTATAGGATGATATTACTCTCATCAATGTTCAGATCTAAGAAGGGCCTCTCCAAAGATGTAAATCAGAAAAGAGAAAGAAGATGCACCGAGACTCCTAGAGGCTTTCAAGGAGAAGAAAGTTGCAGTGAGACCTACATAAGGTCTCAAGAAGGAGAGGAAGACCCATGCACTTCCTACCCTCACAAAGAAGATGCATTGTATAGAAGAAACAAGAGCATGGCTCCATCACTTGGAAAAATGACAGAAGAGGAGATCTCCCTGCTCCTTTTCTAGACCTTGAAGGGTATTGAAGAAGATCTCAAGGAGATTGAGAGGGTGGAGACTTGTACCAGTTCTGGCACAACCTTGTAAGGGAAGCCTTCATTTTCAGTAATGAAGGAAGACTACATAGTTGCAGAAGAAGCTCTTACTTCTACATCTCACTGAGGTATGATTAAAGATTCATCTATTGTCATTTCAGCACATTGTATGAAGAGATCTACATCTTTGCATGCTGTTGATTTAGAGCAACAAAGTTGCACTGCGTTGTGCAAAGGCAGTGAGGAAGAAGAGAGGAACCATTCCTCATTGGATCATTCACATGGAAGCTTCATTCATGAAGAAATAAAGGGTGGAATGATGGATGGTAGACATCTTGAAGTGAGAAACACTTTCTCCCTTCCAGATGACCCTTTCTCAATGAGCACACCCCTGCTCGAAGAGAAAATTATACTTGCAGCAAATCTAAGGCCCCTTTGGTTTTGGGAGGCCATTCATGAGGAGAAGACCTCATGGGAAGAATTCATTGGAGGTGCACTTCAGCACATCATGGAGTGCAAAGTTTTTCAAAAGTTTGAGGAGGATCTTCCCTTCTCATAGGAGCAGATAGTAGATGGGGGACATCTTCGGATGGATAACATCTCTCATGACTGTGTTGGACATTTCTTGAGCCATGCACATCATGATGGGAGGTTTTTTCCTACCACCTATTTGGATCCTCATAGGGTCAAATTGATCCTCGGGAAGATTTCATTTCAAGATCCCATGAAATGCAGAAATATGATTTTGGGATGATGGTAGCCCTCATGGGAGGAGTACCAAGATGAATGATGGAAGGACACATCCACAATTGGTCGAGTGGATGTGGATGGAGAGCAAGAAGCTAGAGAGATACTTGCAGATCTATGACACCAGGCAGTAGGAGGCTTGGCTGCACTGGTTGCTCTTGAAAGAGTTTGGTCATCACTCTCTTTCTAAGGGTATGTGGCTGTAGAAATTTGCTGAATAATGATTAATTATTCACCGAGACTATCCTGATCACATACAATTCGAATTTATATGCAACACATAATCTCTTCCACTCAGATCATCAAACATGCGGAAATAAAATCAAGAGATAACACATCAAATCATCATACACATTAACACAGTATGTATGGGGAAAGCTTATAGCTGAAAACCCCGCAGCTATTGTGTATATTATAATGGAGAAATCAAGTAACAAACTCGGTACAATACTCCTCACAAGTACTCAGTACTTTCTCATGAAGTTACCCACAATCTAGCTCAGTTTTGAACAAGTTACTGGTTCAAAACTCACCGCCAATTGCCTTGCCTCTATTGTGCAATCCAGGCCTGTCTATATAGAGATCCAAGGTTCGAATCCCCTTGGCTTGACTGCGCAATTGTCATGGACAAATCCTCCAAGTGTGGTGCAAAACTCATGCACAACTGATGTCGTCACTGATAGCTAACTCCACCCTTTCATCTACCTCTTTCACTGGTCTCCACTGAACTGATCATGCACTGTAGTGAACTGATGTGTTCTTGAGTTGAATAATGAGTTACTAATTAATGAATTAAATAATATTTAATTCACTCCACTCATAACTAATTGATTAGCTAGTTAAACTAATCTCAATCAATTCAACTAAAATAAACAGAACACAACTCCACTATCTGTCTCATTAACTCCTCCAAACTTCTGCCACTGAATTCCAACTGAAGTCAGCCATGCATGATGCCATCAAACCCTTGGGAATAACGTAATTCCTCTGTCAGATGCATGAGCCACTTCTGTAGCTCGAACTGAAGTGCTCCAAGAGAGTAAACTGTTGTTTAGAGTCCAAATATTATTAAGGGTAAATAATATTTGACTTCCTTATTTTTAGGAGAGGCAGTCTAAAAATAGCCTTCGACCTCTTCGACCTAAAAAATAGAGTCTCATCTATTTTTACCAACATGACCAATGCTCCAAGAATCTCAAACTGGAATCCCCGAACCATGCTCCATATGTCTAAAAATAGACATAGTCTAAAAATAGATTTTGCGCCAGAATTTGCCTGAGGGCCCACTTAGTGAAGGCGACTTCATTTCACTAAGCTCCATCATCTTGCTGCATTTTCAACACTCCCTCTCAGCAAGATATGGATTATCTGCAACCCCTATACTGCCTCTGTGGAATTCGAACTTGCTCCTGGTGAGCGCCTTCGTCAGGATGTCGGCATCCTGATCCTCCGTGGGAACATATGAAAGCATCATGATTCTCCGCTGAACACAATCTCTGATATGATGGTACCTGATGTTGATGTGTTTGGACCTATCATGAAATACTGGATTAGCCGAGAGCTTGATGCAGCTCTGGTTATCACAGTAGATCACTGTAGGCTCCAAATGCAACCTGAACAAACCTGCGGGGATCTTCCTCATCCAAATAGCCTCGCATGCAGCCAAACTTGCTGCCATGTACTCGGCCTCTGCTGAACTGAGTGCCACGGATCTCTGCTTCCTGCTGTACCAGGAAACTGCTGTCGACCCAATGCTAAAAACTCCTCCAGAAGTGCTCTTCCGGTCTGTTGGGCTCCCTGCCCAATCTGCATCAGTGAAACCAGAAGGTTTCACTCCATCCTCCTGTCTGTACCATAGACCATATCCCGATGTGCCTCTGATATAGCGCAATACATGCTTGCCTGCCTTCCAAAAGAGCTTGGTAGGCTTAACCATAGCTTGCGAAAGCTGGTTAACTGCATAGCATATATCGGGTCGTGTATTGGCCAGATACATAAGCGACCCCACCAACTGTCGATAGACAGTGGCATCCACTACCTCCGCTGAAGTAGCATCCTCCTTCCTCCAACCACCAGGAAGAGGAGTGTCAACAGGCTTGCAGCCTTGCATGCTGAACCTCTCCAGAATCTCCCGGGCATACTTGCCCTGAGAAACAAACAGTCCTCCGCTGCGCTGCCAAATCTCCAATCCCAAAAAATAATGAAGGATGCCCAAGTCCTTCATCTCAAACTCTCGTGCAAGATCCTCCTTGCATGAAAGTATCAACTGCTCATCGCCAGTCAAAATCAGATCATCTACATACGGTACGATGATCAACAGCTTCCCCTCCACCACAATCTGGTACAGGTTTGGATCCGCCTCACTCTTGGAGAATCCAAGCCCGGTGAAGTAGCTGTCTATCCGAGTGTACCAAGCACGAGGTGCTTGCTTCAGCCCATACGGTGCTCTCTTGAGTCGGCACACATGCGACTCACTGCTGAAGATCTCAAAACCTTCAGGCTGCTCTATGTACACCTCTTCCTCAATAACTCCATTGGGGAACGCAGTCTTCACATCCATCTGATGAATGTGCCACCCCATCTGCGCTGAGAGAGCAAGGATCGTCCGTATGGAAGAGTACCTTGCGACAGGTGCAAAAGTCTCCTCATAGTCAATCCCCTCGATCTGTGAGAAGCCAGGGGCGACAAATCTCGCCTTGTACTTCTCCACACTCCCGTCAGCCGCCTGCTTCACCTTGTAGATCCATCGCGAACCTACAACTGATTTCCCAACCGGTCTTGGGACAATCTCCCATGCACTGTTCCTGATGATCGAATCATATTCTTCGGTCATGGCATCAACCCATGCGGGTTCCTCCACAGCTTCCTCAAAAGAGGATGGCTCTGTCACAACACATTGACTCATAAGAGCCATGTATCCAGTGTACCGATCCGGTGACTGTCTCTGTCTGCGCTGTGCTGTAGGTGGTCCTACAACTTTCTCTGCATCCCGAGCCAGTCGCTCAGCTTCTGTAGTGCGCATGCGCCCTCTGATGGTTGGCGCTGCCTGGGTGGTTTCTTCCACCTCCTGAACCTCCTCTTGTGGCTGATCCACATCCGGAAGCTCCTCCTTAGGAACTAACAGCTCCTCATCTGCATGCAAGTGTAGCTCCCTCTCAAGCGAACATTGCATGGCTTTCTCCTCCTGAAATTTTATATCCCGTCGCACAACAATCTTACGACTGTCTGACAAATATACCCGGTAGTTGTGAGGTGTATCAGCGTACCCCACAAATATTCCAACCTCTGCGGTCGGATCCAGCTTCCTTCTCGCATCCTTTGTCACATGCATGTAGACAGGAGAACCAAAAATCCGCAAATGGGAAATATCAGGCCTCTTGCCAGAATAAGCCTCCTCTGGTGTACTCATGCCAAGAACCTTGTGAGGACAACGGTTCTGCACATACACTATTGTATTGCATGCCTCAGCCCACAAGTGAAGGGGTAGGCCTTGATCATGCAACATCGCCCGTGCAGCACCCACGATCGTTCTGTTCTTCCGCTCAGCCACCCCGTTCTGCTGTGGGTTATGGGGTGCGATGAGCTCTCTCCGAATCCCTTCTGCGCTGCAGAACTCCTTGAATTCAGCCGAGATGAATTCACCACCGATATCACTCCTTAGAGCAATCACCTTCTTCCCCGACTCCTTCTCGACCAGTGCTTTAAACTCACAGAACTTCGCGACTGTATCGCTCTTCTTCTGCATGAAGAAGATCCGGCACTTTCGAGAGAAATCATCAACAAAGATCACATAATACTTGTGCTTTGCTGTCGAAGCAACTGAGAAAGGACCACACACGTCTGTGTGAACTCTCTCAAGGATCGTTGTGGCGCGACTATCCTTCTCGTGAAAGGTGGCTTTCACATACTTCCCTAAAGTACACCCCTTGCACTGATCTGACTGCGCAAGAGTGCCCTTAGGAAGCCCCGTAGAAATCTGCTGCAGAATCTTCAAAGCTCCATGGTGAAGGTGGCCCAATCTCCTGTGCCACAGTTCGCCCTCATCATCCCGGCTCACCACTTCTCCCGCCTTGCATGCCATAGTTGCGCAGCCATCTACCTGCAACTGATAAATGTTCTTGGTTCAAACCCCTATCTTCCGGGTCTCTCCAGTAGTCTTACTGCGCAGGAAGGCTTTTCCTTCGCTGAAGACCACATCATACCCCTTATCTTCCAACATCGCCACAAAGATCAAGTTCTTCTTCAATCCAGGTACATGCATGACATCCTTCAATACAAAGGGTTTACCAGACTCCCTCTGAAAGGATATGGTACCGATACCAGTCGCACTGTATCTACCATCATCGCCCATCTCGATGTGCACACACAAATCTTTGTCCTCCAGATCTGAGAACAAATCCCGATCTCCCGTCATATGAAATGACGCACCGCTGTCCAAGAACCACACCGATCCCATCACACTTGAAACCAAGCATGCAATCAGTGAAAAGTCAAGCTCGAACTGTGAAGCCAAAGCTTCTCCATCTGCAGATCTTCCCACTTGCTTGTTCTTCTTCTTCTTTGGACAATTGGTAGCATAATGTCCGTGATCATGGCAGTGAAAACACTTCACTTTCGCCATATCCTGCTTCTTGCCATTTGCACCAGAATGAGAGGTTTTCTTACCCTTCCCCTTCTTTGCTTTGGCAACCAAAGCGCAGTTTTCTTCATCAGCTCCCTTTGATGAAGATCCATCTCGAGTAGTCCTCCTTGTCTCCTCCTGCATGAGATCCGCCCAAAGGCGCTCCCATCCCGGCAGCTTCTCCCGACCATTGACACTATCTTGATATGAGTGCCAAGCCTTCGGAAGACCAAGGAGAGCCAGGTCGACCATATCCTCTTCATCGACAGTAACTCCCACACTTCCCAGTTCATCTCTGCCTTGAGTGAACTTCGTGAGGTATTTAGCGATACTGTCGCCCTTCTCCATCTTGATGTTCCTGAGCTTGTCTTTGAGCGCCAGCTTCCTTTGGTCACTCTTACTCTGGAATAGATTCGTCAAAGCTTTCCACATTAAATATGGAGTAGCCTTTCCATGCAGGCTGGATACAATATGATCCTTGACGCCCTCCAACAGGATCCTTCGACATTTCGCCATCTTCTTTTGCCATGCATCGACTTCAGCAGGATCAGTGGGCTTTTGGACATCCGTATCTACGAACTCCTTCAAACCATTATCTTCTAATACTGCTTCCATGCGATCTTTCCATGCAACATAATTCGAACTGCCTTCAAGAGCATATTCGAGTCGCAAACCGTTGAAAGACATTTTCAACACTGGCACCAAGAAAACAAAACTGCTGCAAAATTTCGAATTCCACCTCAAAGCTCAACCACTCTAGATCGTGAGAACAAATTATTTCTAGCACAGAGATCGACTGCAAGGGGCATTTACCAGACCTTTCACTTTCCGAAGAAAGATGAATCCGGAGGCTACCTGGCCTGCATGTAGACTCTGTCTATCGAAATAAGTTTGTAATCACTGTGATGATCAATCTCTGCTTCAATAGCTCTGATACCATGTAGAAATTTTCTGAATAATGATTAATTATCCACCGAGACTATCCTGATCACATACAATTCGAATTTATATGCAACACATAATCTCTTCCACTCAGATCATCGAACATGCGGAAATAAAATCAAGCGATAACACATCAAATCATCATACACATTAACATAGTATGTATGGGGAAAGCTTATAGCTGAAAACCCCGCAGCTATTGTGTATATTATAATGGAGAAATCATGTAACAAACTCAGTACAATACTCCTCACAAGTACTCGGTACTTTCTCATGAAGTTACACATAATCTAGCTCAGTTTTGAACAGGTTACTGGTTCAAAACTCACCGCCAATTGCCTTGCCTCTATTGCGCAATCCAGGCCTGTCTATATAGAGATCCAAGGTTCGAATCTCCTTGGCTTGACTGCGCAATTTTCATGGACAAATCCTCCAAGTGTGGTGCAAAACTCATGCACAACTGATGTCGTCACTGATAGCTAACTCCACCCTTTCATCTACCTCTTTCACTGGTCTCCACTGAACTGATCATGCACTGTAGTGAACTGATGTGTTCTTGAGTTGAATAATGAGTTACTAATTAATAAATTAAATAATATTTAATTCACTCCACTCATAACTAATTGATTAGCTAGTTAAACTAATCTCAACCAGTTCAACTAAAATAAACAGAACACAACTCCACTAGCCTTCTCATTACTCCACCAAACTTCTGCCACTGAAGTCCTAACTGAAGTCAACCATGCATGATGCCATCAAACCCTTGGGAATAGTGTAATTCCTCTGTCAGATGCATGAGCCACTTCCAAGGCTCGAACTGAAGTGCTCCAAGAGAGTAAACTGAAGTTTATAGTCTAAATATTATTAAGGGTAAATAATATTTGACTTCCCTATTTTTAGGATAGGCAGTCTAAAAATAGACTTCGACCTCTTCGACCTATAGGTCACAAAAATAGAGTCCCATCTATTTTTACCAACATGACCAATGCTTCAAGAATCTCAAACTGGAATCCCCGAACCATGCTCCATATGTCTAAAAATAGACATAGTCTAAAAATAGATTTTGCGCCAGAATTTGCCTGCGGGCCCACTTAGTGAAGGCGACTTCATTTCACTAAGCTCCATCATCTTGCTGCATTCTCAACAGTGGCAGGATACTTGCATCATGGAGCAGCAAGGAGTATGGACACATTGTGTTGACATAATATTCTTCATGTCAATCACCATGTTTTCACTACATGGTCTTGATGATGGGAGTATAGAGAGGAAGCAAGAGATTTTGTTGCTGGGGATGTTCTTGAGAGAGCAAGGGTAGATTTTCTCTCACAGTTTTCATGATGTTGTAGGAGTAGAAGATGGCACTATCATAGTGCAAAGGGGTTACTCCTTGACCTTAGATGTTCAAGAAGGACTTTCTTCATGGGAAGGACTTCTCATATGTAGCAGCATTATGGGAGATGCCTTTGACATTCTGCATGTCAAATATTTGAGCTATGTGTTGATGGGAGCCTATTTGCATAGGCCAACAGCGTTGTCACTTTGGAGCTGGGATTTATTGATGGATTATTCCCAAGATCACTTCTCATTCGATGCACTTGGTGAGCAAAGAGGAGGTGAAGAAGATGAAGTGGTAGATGGAGACATCTATTACTATGGTGTGCTTTTCTTGACTTGGGTTTCCAAGCAGGAGGAGAAGGAATTTCATGCAGCACTTGGTTCATCCCCCTTCATGGGAGTGTGCCAAAATATTATTTATGATTCATTCATGAGTCCATGTATCTTCTTGCTTCCAATATATGGTGAGAGCTTTTTCTTGCATCCTCTTGCCATCTTTTGGCAGTGCATTGCTCCATAAGAGGGCAAGCTATTCATTGAGTTCCGTGATCTACATTGGGCCAAGTTATATGATGGAGACAACCATCTCTTATGTGGCCTTGGGCAAAGATGTTTTTCTTACATGTATGTTCATTTGATTCATATGATTAACCATGTAACAGAAAACAATTTTCCATGTATTCTTCTAAAGCAACAGTATGTAAAACTGCGCTGTGAAGACTTGGGAAATTGTTGGTACTCTCTTGCATCACATAGAACCTTCAGTATTTCCTTCATGATGATGATAGTCATGTTCTCAATTGCTGATATTTCTTTTATCTTGATGGGAGACATGATGTTGAGTGAGGCACATGGTTTCGATGTGTCCTTTGGGAAGTAGGTTCCCACATTTTCTGCAGTACATGTTCTAACGGGAACATGGGAAGAGTTGTGGCCACCATGACCAAACACTTGTTTCTCTTGTAGGTGAGCCATGTGTATGATGGAATACCTTATGATGATACCCTTATGTCCATCACATATAGAAAATTTTGGGCTAACTGGTTTTACAACGTTGGAGGGAGGATCCTTGCAGATCTAGTCTTCATGATGCCACTCGAGGGCAATATCCTTGCAGCCCAAGATCAGTTTGCACTCTACACTTATCTTAAGTAGAGAGGAGAACAACGTGGGGTAGGCTATCTTGTCTACCATGTGCATATTTTCAGCCCACCTATTTTGCAGGAGCTCAAGGTGGAGGAACATTTTCAGGAGTTGCCATGTTAGGAGGTAACTCACTTTGTGTGGATGATTGCTTGGGGATGGAGGATCCAAATGGGAATGTTGTTTCCCACTACATTTCAGATTTAATGCCTCAAGGGAGCCTCTAGGAAGCACCTTATTGCCTTCTTGAGTACTCTACTTATTCATGATGATAGCTATTCAGCCAATTTACATGCTTGGGAGTGGAAATATGGAGATTCATTGATGACACAACATCTCATTAATTGGAGAAGATCATCTTATGTGGATGCTACAGTAGGAGGAGGGGACATCCTTTATTTCTATCCTTGCAGTTGCTTGAGGACAAGAAAAATTTTGGAGGGGAGGACTGTACTATTCCTAATTATCCCAAGCTAATAGGAATATTTCATTTTGTTTTAATTTTATTTATTGATGAATAAAATGTAAAGGAGGACATGAAAAACTCCTAAACATAAAAATAAATCAATGCCCAATGTGAACAGAGACAAATCAGGGCTTTCTTAATAAAATCCACTTGTGTGTGAACAAGATTGAGCCACTTGACCGGGTCAACAGCACAAAATCACTAAGCAACCCAAAAACATTGAACCACTTTGAAGACCCAGCGCAGTTCTATAAGGAGGATCCAATGTGAAAGGGGTTAATTCATTTGAGGTGGTTTAGGGTTTTTCACATCCTCATCTTATAAAAGGAAGGAGAAGGATCAAGGAAAAGGTTGTTGATGATATTTCTATTTTGAGATTTCTTGAGAAACTCAAACTCTCTTGGTTGTTTAGCTAGAGAGAGGAATTTCCTGTTTAGGAATTCCTCCTCCTTCCTTGAGGGTCTCTTGGAGGAGATTGTGCTGCATTGCTTTGGAATTTAAAAAGAGGAAAATCCTAAATTGGTTAGCTGAGCATAGTTAATCAATATTATACAAACTTTATGAGATAGATAGAATGAAATGAAATTGTATAAATTACCATCTTAATACTTTACTTATAAGAAATTTAAATTTGGGAGATTCAAAAATTCTTATAATAGAGAAAATGATTTCACTGTGTCATTATAATTATACACTTGAAAAATATAAATACTTCTGCCTAAGAATGATAGAACATCATTTTCAACGAGGAAAAGAGGGGTCTAAAATCCCAAAATTATAAACAAGTGAAATATGTACAATTTACAAACTAAAAAAGTTAAGAATTTTAGTGGAACATATATTAAAATGCTCACGCACAGAGAAAAGAAAGAGTATAAAATTGACAAAACCAAAACTCCAAAATTGGAGATGTAGAGTCAAAATTTCAAGTTCTGTAACGTAAATATTATAATACAATATCGTTTAGGGTACTCAAATTCCATAGGGAAAGAACTCGCTTATAATTACAAGAAATTGATAATTATGCAATTTTTTATCAAAGTAAGGCAAAATTTTAATTCGGCCATAGGCCAGTAAGCTTTCATACAGAGAAACATAATGTGTAAACTTTAAACGCAAGTATTGAAATTTGAATGTTATTACTAAATTAGATACATCAACTCTGCAAGTTAATGATCAATAGAAAACAGGTAGAATAAGTATAAAAACATACATGGTATTACAGAAATCAATTAGCGATGCTACTAAAGGATTTAAAAATGAAATCCTTACTGGGTAATAGAAAAACTTTATTTCAGAACGATGAGTTCAATTACTAACCATAATTCAAAAGTTAGCATAGAATATAATAATATAGAAATTCTAGGTTTTATGAGAGCTAATACACAAGATTATAGAATACGTATAATATAGTTATTATCTGTGACTTTAATCCACATAATTTATCCAAAACAGGGTTTCAAAAGAGGAAGTGGAGTTATGATAAAAATTGGGGAAACCTACAACATGAAATCGAAATAATAATGATAACCTAGAATGCTATGCTAAACATTAATATCAATGATTTTTAGCCTTCATGGACATAACTGAATCGTTGAAATTTTACCACAGTCGAAAAGAAAAATGAGAAGGAAACTGTGATATACCCTTGCCTGGAATGATTATACAAGACGTTGGTTGTGCGTGAGGAAGATGAACCAACGTACAGTTTCTCTTCGTAATAGAGACCTGCACATAAAATTCAATTAATGAGAATCTATGCTAAATAATAAAGAATTCATAGTAAAATCTTACAACGTTAAGAGAAGGAAATCGAATGGTATGGTGAATCATTACCTTGAGTACCATATAAAGCCTTTCCTTCCATGATTCAAAGCTTTTGCAGAAGCTAAGGAGAACTGTGGCTAGATATTTCACCTCCACTTACGAAATTGAAGTCACACCATTATGTATAGAAGTAACAATGATTATGGTCTCAATTTTCAGTCATGTTTCTCATGAAAACATGTGGAATGGTAAGAGCTTTGTGCACTGGCTGCAATGGGATAAATTCAGCCAGAGGTCCACTGACAAAAATGTGAATTGAGAAATGCAAGAGTAATCACAACCCTTAGGGTTTGAAGGGAAAATATCCATGTGATGGACAATACCAAATTTAAATGCTGGACAGAGATATGGTAAGGCGGACATAGAGTAAATGCGAAATGAATGTTTCAGCCTATGGGTGGAGTACCATAGGAGCTAAATTAATCAATCATAAATAAATTTTGAGTAAACCAACTTACACCTTACAATGCATCGAAATCGAATTAAACCAACAAAATACTTATTGTGCATCGAATTAAGGAAATCACATTATACGTTGGGGTATGAATTATACTTTTGGGTTATGAAGTATATGAATAATATGTTTAAATTATGAAGGTTGAAAGTATATGCCGTATAGATCTCAAATGATATCAAAGCTTATTGGGGTATTATGTTAATATACTAATATAATGAGAAACATTCAATACCTTGATACTCATAAAAAAAAGGAATCGTAATTCCCTAAAGGTTTACGAAGGGTAGATTATAGGTTTTCATATGGATAAGTTAATGATGGGTATACTGGTAAGATATATTAAAATCAATTGGCAAAAGGTTAAATGTTTTAAAGGTACATCATTGAATCAAATGGTATATACATAAAACTTTATAAATTACTAAGGGTGGAATAGTTTTACTCTATGATAACGAAATCATACCATACACTTGTAAATTCATTTGGTGAAGTCGTAGGTATCAAAGGGGACTAAGGGTCTCCGTGGTGTGTTATATTCCTATTGGTAAATGATAGAATTTTTACAATGGTATGTTATAAACTACTTTTAGTAAAGAAATACATGTTGAGGGACATGTATTTTAATAACCCAATTGTAATACATGTTATATGAAGTTGAAAGGGATATTTGAATTAAGCATTACCACAATTGTTGAAATGATAAAAGGCATGATGGGAACATGTAGTAATACTCTAATGAAATAAAGAGTACAAGAAAAATAAAAATAATATTTAAGCATAAGGAATGGGAATAAGTTCTATAACATAGAACAAACTAACTAATTCTTAAGATATGAATAAATCAAGTACATATATTATAATGACTTCCCTTACTAAGGGAGTGAAATGATTATAAATCAAGTACATATATTATAATGACTTCCCTTACTAAGGGAGTGAAATGATTAGGTATGTCGAAAGAGGAAAATTATCATAACGAGAAATATAATTTAAAAGAAAAAAAAATTGGTGAGTAGGAGTTGTTACAATATTATAAAATCCAAGGGATTAATAAACCTAAGGGATTAATATTATAAATGCAAGGGATTAATAAACCCAATGGATTATTTATATTATAAACCCAAGCGATTGAGCAACCCAATGGATTAATATTATAAACCCTAATATATGTTCATACATATTAGGGAGCTATATTATAAACCTAGGGGATTAATAAACGCCAGGGATTATTGATATTATAAACCCAAGGGATTAATAATATTATAAACACAAGGGATTAATAATATTATAAATTCAAGGGATTAATAAATCCAAAAGATTAATATTATAAACCCAAAAGAATCATATTAAAACCTAGGATTTATATTATAAACACAAGAGATTATAAACCGTAGGATTAATATTATAAACTCAAGGGATTAAAAACCCTAATATTAATATACTAAACCCTGTTATTATAAAACTTAATATTATAAAGTTTAGACCCAAAACTATAAACCAAAATAAGCACTAAACCCAATTTAATCAACCCAGCAGGTAAATATTATATACTAGCGGTATTAATAAACCCAACATATTATTAATATTATAAAACTAAGGGATGCATGTTGTAAACAAAAAGGATTAATAAACCCAGTGGATTATTAATGTTATAAACCCAAGCAATTAATTAACCCAAGGGATTAATATTATAAAACCTTGGGATTGATAAACACAAGGGATTATTACTATTATAAACTCTAAGATTATAAACTGTAATATATTTTCATACATATTAGGGATTTATATTATAAATGAAAGGGATTAATTTTATAACCCCAAGGGATTAAAACCAGTATGATTAATATTATAAAACCTAGAATTATAAACCCTAAACCCAAAATTACCAACCTGAGTAAACCCTAAACCCTAAACCCAATGTAATGTATCACTGTGATAATGATTATGACACCAGTTCTCACATGACGACAATGTTTGTCACATTGCAATGTTAGATATATTAAACAACCAACATTTGAAACCCTGACACTAAACACAATATTATAAATGATATTATAAAACCCAATATTATACACCCAATGGCTGACTTTATTTGGCTATGGCTAACTTTATTTGAATTTAATATTAATATTATTTGACTTTAATGAAATTAATGGCTAACTTTATTTGATTATGTTTGAATATTATAAATCGAATTTTTATAAAACATATATTATATAAAAAACATTATAAAACCTATATTATATACCCTAATATTGTACTCAATATTATGAACTCCGTGAATCCCAATATTATAAACTCTATTACCACCAATATTATAAAGCCTAAGAAATAAAGGGAAAGGATTATTAGTATTACAAACCCAAGGATTAATAAACTCAAGGGATTAATATTACAAACTCAAATAATTAATATTATAAAAAATAGTTGATAATGGTTGACCATGACTAAGCATGTTGACCATGTTAAACCATGTCTGATCTTGGTTGAGCATGGGTGATAGTGGTTGATCATAGTTGACCATGGTTGGTCATGGTTGATCATGGTCAACTATGGTTGACCCAAGGGAAAATTAAACATAATGTAACATATGGACATTGGCCTTCGTAGATATTCCTTGACCCAAGGGATTGATATTATAAACCCAATTGAATCATATTAAACCCTAGGATTTGTATTGTAAACCCTAGGATTAATATTATAAACCCAATGGATTAAAAACCCTAGGATTCATATTATAAACCCTATGATTATAAACCTTAATATTAAAAACTGTAAAGCCAATATTATAAACCTGAATAGATCCTAATGGATTAATATTATAAACCCAAGTTTTCATAAACCCAACGAAATAATATTAAACATAGGATTTATACTATAAACATAAGGGATTATAAAACCTAGGATTAATATTGTAAACCCAACGGATTAGAAACCTTATAATTAATATTAAACCCTACAATTAAAAACCCTAAGATTATAAACCCTAAACCCAATATTATAAAGCAAAATATTAGACACTAATTTATTCAATTTCACAACGGGACATTAAATTAATTGCAATGTAATGTGTTCTTGTGACAATGATTGTTAGAGTGTTTGTTGCATTATGATTATGCTTGTCACACCACGATTATGTTAGTCAGAATGTGATCATGATTCACCATGGTTTCTCATATTCAACCATGTTTGACCACATTCACCAAGGGTTGATAATGCTTGACCATCACTCACCATGGTTCACCATATTGAACCATTTGTGACCATGGTTGGTCATGGTCGATAATTGTTGATCATAATTGACCATGGTTATTCATGGTTGACCATGGCTGAACATAGGAAAATTGCAATGTAAGGTATCATTGGGACATTGACCTGGTACACATTGGTTGACCATTATAATCATGTTTATCTTAGATGACCTTGGTTATCCATTTTTAACCTTTGTTTATAGTCATTGGTTATGATTAGCCATCATTGATCATGGTTGACCATAGAGACCATGATTAACCATTATAGTTGACTATGTTTGACCAATGCTTGATTTTATTTGACTAAGTTTGAAAATTATAAACCCTAATATTAAACCCAAAAAATTATCAATATTATAAACTCAAGGGATTAATAAACCCAATGGATTATCGATATAATAAACACAAGTGATTGAGAAACCCAAGGGATTAATATTATAAACCCTAATATATGTTCATACATATTAGGGAGATATATTGTAAACCAATGGTATTAATAAACCCTCATGATTATTGATTTTATAAACCCAATGGAGTAATAATATTATAAATTCAATGGATTAATGAACCTAAGTGATTAATGTTATAAACCCAAAGGAATCATATTAAGCCCTAGGATTTATATTATAAACCAAAGATATTATAAACCCTAGGCTTAATATTATAAGTCCAAGGGATAAAAAAATGTAATATTAATATTCTAAACCCTACGATTATAAATCTTAATATTATAAACTCTGATAAACTAAAATAAACACTAAACCCAATTTGATAAACCCAACATATATATATATATATATATATATATATATAAGGACTAAAAAACCCAAGAGATTATTAATATTATAAACCCTTGGGATTGATAAACACAATGGATTATTATATTATAAACCCAAATATATTTTCATACATATTATAAACTCTAATATATTTTCATATATACTATAAACCCAAGAGATTAATATTATAAACCCAAGGGATTAAAAACCATCGAATTAATATTATAAACCCTACAATTATAAAACTTAATATTCTAAACCTTAAAACAAACATTGTAAATAAAAATATTAAACTCTAATGTGTTCAATGTCATAATGAGACATTCAATTAATTGCAATGTGATGTGTCATTGCTTGTTGCATTGTGATGATGCTTGTCACATTGTGGCAATGCTAGTGAGACTGCATTCATGATTTACCATAAGTGACCATATTCAACTATGGTTGACCACATTCAACCATGTTTGATCGTGGTTGAGCATGTTTGATCATGGTCGATAATGGTTGATCATAGTTGACCATGGTAGGCCATGGTTGATCATGGTTTTCCATAGTTTACCATAGGGAAATTGCAATGTAATGTAGCATTGGGACATTGATCTTGGTGAACATTGTTTGACCATTCTAATAAGGTTAATATTGGATGACCTTTGTTGGCTATCATTGACCTTGGTTGATTGTCGTCGAACATAATTATCCATCGTTGATCATGGTTGACCATATAGACCTTGATTATCCATTATAGTTGACTATGTTTGACATATGCTTAACTTTATTTGACTATGTTTGAATATTATAAGCCCTAATATTAAACCCAATATTATAAACCCAACCAATTAAACCATGGATTGTTAATATTAATTATTATAAATCATAATAAATAAACCCAAACAATTTAACCATAGTTTGTTAATATTAAACCCTAGAATTAATATTATAAACCCTAATATTAATATATCAAACCTAAGATTAATATTGTAAATCCTGATATTATAAACTCTAATACATTATTTTACATATTAAGGGTTAATATTATAAAATTAAGTGATTAATAAATCCAAGGGATTAATATTATAAACCCAAGTGTTAATAAACCTAAGGGAATAATATTAAACCCTAGGATTTATACTATAAACATAAGGGATTATAAACCCTAGGATTAATATTATAAACCCAAGGGATTAAAAACCCTATAATTCATATTATAAAACCTACGATTATAAACCCTAGACCCAATATTATAAAGCACAATATTAAACTCTAATTTATTCAATATCATAATGCGACATTGAAATAATTGCAATGTAATGTGTCATTGTGATAATGATTGTCACAATGCTTGTTTCATTGAGATGATGCTTGTCATACCGCGACCATGTTAGTCACACTACGATCATGATTCACCATGGTTTACCATATTCAACCATGGTTGACCACATTCACCAACGATTGATAATGCTTGTCCATCACTCACCATGATTGACCACATTCTAAAATTTATGAGCATGGTCGACAATGTTTGATCATTGTTGACCATTGTTGAACATAAGGAAATTGCAATTTAATGTAACATTGTGACCTTGGTTGACCATGTTTGACCATATTAACCATTGTTTGGCCATTTTAAACATGGATTGACCATGGTTTTTAAAGGTTGATTATGGTGAATCTGGTTGACCAAAGGCAAGGCAACCATGATTGGTCATGGATGACATATTTTTCCCATGGCTAAACATGTTTCATGATGGTTTCACATATTTGGCCATGGTTGACCATAATTTTGTGTCATAGATTATGGTTACCCAAATTCACAATGATTGGCCACATTCAACAATAGAGATCTTGGTTGGCCATGTTTGGCCATTATAATCTTAATAGGCCTTCGTTGACCATTAGGAATGAGTAGACCAAGAAGTTTTCTAGAGTGAGAGAGATGATAATAGTTGAAAGTATTTGATTAAAATAATTAGAATATAAATATTATTAATGTTATTTATTAATATTAATCTTAATACACTTTATATTAACGATATTAAAGCTAATATTATTGATATTGTTAAAATGAACACACACACATATTATCAATTATCAAAGGAAAATGTTATTATTCTTATTTATTGATATTAATATTATTTTTCACTTCCTACACTAAAATATTCACTCCCTTTATTTTAAATTCTTCTTTGTATTATGTGATTATTTGAAAAAACATGTGATTATTTGAAAAAACATGGAAGCTAAGACAAAGAAAAGCTATGCGATTACTTGAAAAAACATGGAAGCTAAGAAAAATAGAAATTCTACACTGCTCCTTAGTCTAGCTTTTCTTTAGCCATTCTTTATCTATGTGATTTTGAGAATATTTCATGTATTTTCAATATGTATATCTTGGTCATTTTCACTTCATGATAAATATAAATTAAAATTAAAATAATAAATTTAATTTATGTTTTATTAGTATTTTAAATTACAAAATTTCTATAATTTAAAATCTATAAAAAATTTCAAAATATTAAACTATTTATATATTAGAAATACAATTCAAATAACCGCAACAAAAATCATATCATAATTTTTTTTTTTTTTAAAACATTCCATGATAACTTATAGTTTGTTTTTGCATATAAAGGTAAAAGAAAATTGAAATGCTCGAAGCTGAGACAAAGATAAGTTATTTCTCTTAGTGGCTACAAAGTTTAGCTTGTCATTGCATTTATCAAGTCTGAAAATGACAAAAGACCTTAATTGACCATTAGGAATGAGTAAACCAGGCAGTTTTCTAAAGTGAGAAAGTTAATAAAAGTTGACTAAAGTTGACCATATTTAATTAAAAATATTATAATGTAAATATTCTTAATGCTTAATACACTTTATATTAACAATATTAATGCTAATATTATTGATATTGTTAAAATGAATATAATGTTTAAATTTGATTTTTTTAAAAATTATTTTATTATCAATTATAAAAAAAATGTTATTATTCTCATTTATTAATATTAATATTATTTTTCACTTTTACATTAAAATATTCACTTCCTTTATTTTTAATTCCTCTCTATGTTACACTACGTGATTACTTGAAAAAACATGGAAGCTAAAAAAAAAAACCCTGTGATTACTTGAAAAAACAGGATGCTGAGACACATAAATTCTACACTCCTAAGTTTATTGTTTCTTTAGTCATTCTTTATTTCTTTGTGATTTTCAATATGTATATCTTGACCATTTTTACTTAGTATTTTTATAAAATAGAGTGATAAATATAACTTAAAATTTAAATAATAAATTTAATTTATATTTTATTAATTTTAATTTAATTTATTAGAAAATATAATTTTAAATTACAAAATTTCTATAATTTAAATTTTATTAAAAAAAAATTCAAAATGTTAAATTATTTTTATATTAAAAATACTCTCAACAAAAATCTTATCATAAAATTGAAATAAAAAAATGTTTGCATTCCATAATAATTGATAGTTTGTTTTTTATATAAATGTAAAAGAAAACAGAAAAGCTCAAAGCTGAGAGAAAGATAAATTATTTTTCTGGGAGGCTACAAAGTTTAGTGATCCATTATTAGTTCT
The DNA here is from genome assembly GCA_034641835.2 of Pinus albicaulis. NCBI lineage: Eukaryota > Viridiplantae > Streptophyta > Pinopsida > Pinales > Pinaceae > Pinus > Pinus albicaulis. The sequence continues at coordinate 12,862,530 of MU968411.1, read as the reverse complement.
GTCATTTCTGTGTGAACTTGATGAGATTTGCATTTATGAAGTCTGAAAATGAGAAAAAAAATAAAAAAATTGAGAAAGAAATGTAGCAGTAAATACTAGTGATATAGGGTTTCACAAAAGTTGATGTTACTGGATTTACAAATATTCAAAATATATATATTTTTAAATTTTTTAATATTGTTATTTTAAAAAATATTAAATCATCATTTTTATTATAATAAAAAATAACCACCCTTATTTAAGAGGTCCACTGCCCAAGTTTAGAATAATAAATGTGCGCATCGAGCATTGAGTAGAGCCTACAGAAAATTAAATCATCTAATGGGTATGTCTAAATAATCCAGTAAAAAAAAGGCGAATATTACATGTATAAATAATTTAATAAGAAAAGGTTTAAATTATTTTTTTACAAAATTCTTATTAAAAATTTATTGTGCCTCTTATATATCTCCAAATATGTAAATTAGGAAACTGAAATAAATAATTTAATGTCCCCTGCTCGAGCATTATCATAGATGTGGCATGGGCTAGTTATCTAACGACTCCGCCATGCTCTCTTTCACCGTGCAAGAAGTTGGTTTCTATTCCTCGCATTTCTCAAAATCGATTTCTCTTTCTATGCCATGCTCTTATTTCATTGTGTCACAGATATTTGTTTATCCTGTAATAGATCAGATCCCCAAAAATCTATGTAGATTTAGTAAGTAAATTATAATGGTGATGAGATCTGATATAAATATAATGGTATAGAAGACTCCCCTTACCCAAGTTCCCTTCTCATGGCAGCATATGCACAAATTATATTAATTCATAAAATTAAAAATGAAAAAATAATGTTTACATTTCATAATAATTGATATTTTGTTTTTTTATATAAATGTAAAATAAAAATGAAAAGCTTAAAGCTGACACAAAGATAAATCATTTTTTTTTTTTAGAGGTTACAAAGTGTAGGTATTAGTTATCGGTTCTGTCATTTCTGTGTGAACTTGAGAAGGTTTGAGTTTATAAAGTTCGAAAATGACAAAAAAATTGGTGGGAAAGAAATATGTGGCACTAAAGACGTGTGATATAGGGTTTGACAGATGTTGATGATACAAAGATTTACAATTGCTCGAAAATATTTTTTATTGGTTCCTTTATACGTAAATTTTTATTTTTTAAAATATTAAATCATCATTTTTGTTCTAAAAAATAACAATCCTTATTTAAGAGCTCCATTGCCCAAGTTTAGAATAATAAATGTGGGCATCCACCGTAGAATAGCGATAAATAATTAAATGATCCAATCTCTAAGATATTTCTAAATAATTTAGTAAGAAAACATTTAGCGTATGTCTAAATAATCAAGTAAGAGAAGACGAATATTACATGTATAAATAATCCAATAAAAAAAGAAGAAGATTAAATGTATGGGCTATTAAAATTACATGTATGGGCTATTCAATTTTTAGAGAATTTTTGTACAAACTTTACAAAACTCTATGAGTCTGTAGAACGCAGATATCCAATAAGTCAAAAACATCATCATTCAGTGTTTGTACATCTTGTATGAAATTAATTCGAGAAAAATTCACCTTAATGTAGGAAGCTTTGTAAATGTTCATATATGTCTCAATCACTGATCATTCATCAAAACTTTGATATACTCTAAGTCCCAGAGTTGAATGTTGCTCTATTAGAAAACCCAAAACTCCACCAAAAAATTCAAAGCCAATTTTGTACCAAATAAGCATGTAAATGAAGAGGACACCTTTTTTCTAGGGTTTTTGTTCTACATATCTTCATGATTTCTTGATTTATAGTGTAATATTCCCTAATTAATCCAATGAGTTGATGCAAATTGAAGAGTTGCATGCTTAGATCCAAATTGAAGAACTGAAATTTCTAAACTCTTAATTTGACGCAACCAAACGTTCAACACCTGCAATTTATTTGTGTATAACTATAGAAGTTTTCGGGTTCTACTTATATTTTGAGAAATCAAGCTCTAAGGTTAACTTAAAGCTGGTAAATAGTGCGTAATGTATTAAAAAAATATCAATTTCCGAAAAAATTGTTCAATTCATTAGTAATTTTTTTTTCAAATAAATCTAAAAAAAAAGGTCAATTTGGTGGTCATAATTCTCAAATAAATCTAAAAAAAAAAGAGTCAATTTGATTATGACCACCATATTTACTTCAGTGGAACCTAAATAATGACTTAAAATTCTAGTTCGAACATTACTAGTTTATCCCTAATAATATAGCCACACCTTTCTGTGATAATTATGCCAATATCATACTTTTGGCCTCTGATTAGGTGACCTATTTGGAAAAGAGAATGAACTAATAGAATATGTGGATATGCTGCCATGAGAAGGGGAGTCGTGTAAAGGTAGTCCTCTGTACCATTATATTTCTATCAGATCTCATCACCATTATAATTTAATCACTAAATCTACAAATATTTTTGGCGATCCATTAATGAAATAGGAGCATTGCATAGAAAGAGAAATGGATTTTAATAAATATGAGGAATAGAAACCATCTTCTTGTACTGTGAAATAGAGCATGGTGTGAAACAGAAATTGAGCCGGAGCCGTTACATAACAAGCCAGGCCACATATATGAGAATGCTTGGGCACGAAACCTTTTCCTTATACCTCCATGTTGTTTCTTAGGCACGAACCTTTTCCTTATACCTCCACGTTTTTTGGTCTATTCCTCCAGGTTTAATCATGCATACCTTTGAGGATATAAACAAACACTTATCGCTTTAACATGCACATTTCACATTAAAATTTTAATTTATTTTTTCTAATTTTCATGTGGAAATGTAAATTTTTAATCATTATTTGGTAAAAAATTAATTTACACAAGCTTTAAACACTTGATTTAAATATGCAAGGAATTTATCAGTTTCAATTTCATTCATGGATAGAGTGGCAACGATGAGAATATACTGACATCTTTCAATTTATACCATCTCATCAAAAATATTAATTACGAAAATGATTAAAGAAGAAAATTCCAACAGTGGGGACGCCTATCGGCGTAATAACATCCAAAATCAAGGGTTCTCATATATGGAATGCTTCTTGGAGAAACAAACATCTTCTCTAGGAGAATTTTTTTTGGGAAATTAGAAATGTGAATAATGCATTGTTTTGGGATGACTCATAGCATCAATGGCCAAAATTATCTCAAAATGAAAAGCTCCACCTAACTAGGGACTCTATCATTCTTAGGGGTCGAATCATACTTTCTCATTACTAGGACTCATCCCCTTGCACTTATCAATGGTACAATTGGAATTCATGCTAGGAATGGATTGAGACTTCATCCTAAAATGAAAGAAGAATTATCAAGCAAGAATTAGCCAATAGAAGAATTGTGGTTCAAGAGGGAAATGGTATTATTTGTTGGGGTTATTGTCCATAAGGAAATTTAACCTCTCTAAAGCTTATATTATTCTCATAAGAAAAAAATATGAGGACGATCAAGGAAAATGGCATAAAACATGGAATCTCAAGCATCAGTCCAAAATCACTCCCTTTTTTTTTGGATTTTATTATGGAAAAACACATTGAGATGGGACAAGCTTCCAAGTCATGGTTTTTAAGGCTCCTAAATTCATCTTCTCTATTAATCGAGGTCAAAAAATTTCAATCATCTTCTCAATGTCTACGTCTTTTTGGCTTCTACCCAAGACTACCCTGCTATGCTATTTCTATAGACCACCATAATACAACATAACATCCTTTCCAATCTACAATTTTGGAATGACTCCCTTTTACTAATCCCGTTGTCAATAGAGTATGGAAACTTATTCCAAGATTCATCATATGAGAGATTTGGATGGAGTGAAACAAAAGAAGATTTAAGAATATTAGGGCCTCCACAAACTTTATTTGGCAAGCTATCCTAGATAAAATAAGCGAAACCATGTCTTCTCTTCCTTGATACAAAAAATAATGGTAATGTAATCAACTTGAAAAATCCATTCTACCCAAAACGAGTCTCACCCATATTCCTTATGGCAGATTCCCTTTGTCCCTAATTTCTTCATTTCTAGCCCTTTCTTCTCCTACCCATTTCAAGAGGAATTCAAAAAAGTTAACTTTGATGGGGCCTCAAAAGGAAAGCCAAATCAAGAAATTTATGGTGGAGTCTTTCGTAATGTTAATGGGTAGATTCTACATATTTATGTAGGTTCCACAAGCCTCAACACTACTAATGTTGTTGAAAAATGGGCACTACAGAAGGGTCTCAATTTTTATTTGCAAACAATTTCACAAGCTCGTTATTGAATGAGGTTCGAAGGCGATTATCAATACCTTCTATAAAATCCAATTTGGATCAAATCCTTCCAAATTATCTAAAATATGGAGGTTACAAGCTCGAATAGGTAATACCATAAACTCCTAGAAAAACCCACAACTTCCCTCCTCTCTCATGTCCGTAGAGAAGGAAACAAACTAGATGAAAAGCTAGCAAATTTTAGTCCAAACATAACAAATAATCTCGTTGACTTGGATTGGAGCGAGTACATTCAAGAATCCATTGAAACTCACTTTCAAGATTTGGCTATGAAGGACATTATTTCCCAAGAAGGGCACCCGTTATACTTTGTGCATTGCATGCATTCCTTTCACTTCATTGATCATGAAAAAAACCTGGCACAAGGTTAAACATCATTTGAATATTTTAGGTGACATAGGGAGGTACATGAGGAATTAGCAAAATAATTCTATCATATTGGGAGATTTGGAGGAAAAAAATGATAGTATTGACAACAAGTTGACCATTCTAGCCATAGTATTAACCAACATCTCCTTCTCCTTGGATGAAGGTAGTGACAAACCATCACATTAAATTGGAGAGTCTGCAAAATAGTTGTTATGACTCACTCATTTTTTCCTTGCAACACAGGTAGTATTTTTTGTACTCATTTTAGTGTGTGTCAAGGTATGGAACAACTAGCCTATTTTTATAAGTTTAGATTTACAAGATAATTTAGTTAAATGAAGTCTTAGTAACCTCAAAACTAACTTCGGTTACTGATTTGATTTTCCTTTAACCAAATCAATATTTTTGTTTTGTTTATGTAATCCTGAGTTAACATAATGACAAGTCATATAAATGATTGAGATTAATAGTAGTAATATTATTCCATTTGGTGTAATTGATATTTTTCTAGAAAAATGTGGAGGGAAAATGGATCTCCGACCTCGATGGAATTCATATCTGTTTGCATACGGTTAGGGCTTCTTGGTTAGGGTTAGGATTTCATTTTTCCGACCACTTCTCCTGCCCCTAAAGTCTTCCTAAAGCTGTCGTTTTTTCGTCTGTCTTGCTCGAGAGCTCTCGTGACCATTGCCAACAGGTATATACCATTAGTTGTTGCACCTGCCCATCCTTTTCTCTTCATTGTGATGGATGATGAGCTCGGGGATCACACTTGAGATCTCTATGAGGAGGTGTCGATCTGGAAAACCTCCCCGCCACACCTTTCCTCACCATCCACCTCGTTGTCTCTACAAATTCCTTCCTCCTCGATAGGTGGACCTAGATTTTCGTTGGCATCTCCTCTCCCTTTCAATGGCTCCCTGTTGCAGATGGTCCCTCATCTCCTGGAGTCTCCTCCCTCTACCATGTTTTAGAAATTCCCCGTTTTCCTTGACGCCTTACAACTAATTGAACAACCTCTTTTTTCGCCAACATCTATTCGATTCTTAACTTCCTATATTCATGTTTCCCCCTCATCGCCGCCCCCAGATAATGGCTCTGCTCATCCCCCTGATATTCCTTTCAGCCTCGAGTCTCCTGTGCTGAATGAAGCTCCTAGGTCAGTTTCTTGCCCACCCTCTTCAGGATGTTATGTGGGTCCTATTTCGTAACCTCCTTCAGGTGATTTCTCTAGAGTTTCAATTGAGAAAGGTTTGAAGGAATATTCAGATCCCCCTGCTCCAAAAAAATCCTCCTGCGGATCTAATAAAACTAGGTGTGCGAAGACAGGCTTGAGAAAGATTGAACTGGTACTGGGTGATAGTATTCATATGGAGGATGTCATGGATACTGTGGATTGTGTCTTCATGGGTCATGTTTAGCGTGGTAAATACAATATCGCTCGGATTCGTCTCTGGATTATTAAGATATGGGGACAATTTCTGGAGGAATTACCAATGGTTGTAATTCTTTCTCGTGGATTGTTTGCCCTCAAATTTCAGCGCCCCAACCACGTTCAATGGGTTCTCTCCCGATACTGACATATTGAATGGGCTCCTATTATATTGAAGATATGGATTCCACTTTTTGATCCGGAATGAGAGAAATTAGGGGCTGGACCAATATGGGCTCACCTCCATGGGCTTCCTCTCCACTTCTGGTCGGAAAACATCTTTAAGAAGATTGGGAATTCCCTTGACACTTAACTGGATCACGATAAATCTTACACTACCACTGACAACATGTCCTTGGATCATGTACTTGTCCACTTGGATACCATAGAGGGTTTGGAATAATCAATCACCATCAAGTGGAGACAATTTGTTTGATTTCATATTTTACGCTATGAAGGGGTTCCATTTCGCTGTAGAAGGTTCCATGCAATGGGTCATTTGTTCAAGGATTGCCCTCTTCTTCAATCTCACAAGGAGGTAGTTGATCCAGTTGAGCCTGTAGAGGCTGTTGATCCCATTGTTCCTTCATCCTTGTGGGCACCTTCCTCTAGTGGACGTAGGACTAAGTCATCGACTGCTAGACCAGGTGTCGCTACTCTAAGCCCTCCATCTCCCTGGATCACATGAGCCCATGCAACAGCAACCAACCTCTCATCAGGTATTCCTTTGTCTCTCCCTTTTTCTTTATCTCTGCATTCATGTGTATCTGTCATGGATCCGGTCATACCGCACACTTATTCTCCTTCCCTCCCTACTCCCCATATCTCCTGTCCCCCTCCCATCCCCTCCCCACCTATTCGGATATCCCCCCATCCATCCTTGAAAACTCATCTCCATGCTTTGCATCTCAGACTTCATTTTAATATAGGGATAGCCACTCCTACTTTCTCAGATCTCTATACAAAAAACCTCTGGTTCACTTGGTGGGATCGACATCATCCCCCCTCCCAGTATTCCTAAAAATTGGAGGGTCATACACTTTTATCTCCAAATTTATCTTCCAAGAAGGGCAGGATGTGGTTGATGTAAAAAAAAAACATTTGGTCGGGTCCTTAGAGCTCAGATGACCCCCCATGGAGTTTCCTCATGAAGATTATGTCCTTCAACTGTCATGGATTGGCCAGCTCTGCCAAAATGTTAGCCCTCAAAATATTATTTGACAGTCTTATCGTTGACATTATTTTCCTTCAAGAAACACTTGGATCTGCTAATTCTATTATTAATACCCTTCAAGCCCTTCGCCTTGGATGGATTTTTCATGCCTTGGATGCTCGCAGACGATCTATGGGCCTTGCCCTTGCTATAAATCCTCGCATGATTAACCTTCTCAATTTCTAGGGAGGGATGGTTTCATTGGGGTTGATATATTCTCTACTGACATAGGCCAGGAATATCACCTTATAAATTTCTATGGTCCATGCACTGCTTGTTTAACCTTTTTGGAGCACTTCTTCAATCTCTCATTCATGTCTGCCAACGACCTCATTCTTGGAGGAGACCTTAATTTATCTCTTGGACATGCTGAATCTTGGGGAGATTTTTTTCAGACCGACCCTTTATCTAATGTGCCGGGGATCCTATTAGATGATCATAACTTGGTGGATATTCATTCCCCCCGTATACTCCCTACATGGTGCAACTGTAGGGTGGGGGATGCCTCATTAGCAATAGGACCAGACCGATTCCTGCTACATGAATCTCTTGGGCCAATACTCCGGTATTTCGTCAGTGGGTTGGATCGGGGGGTATATCAGATCACTCACCTATTTATTTGGAACTTGCTGAGGAGACCCGCAAGCCTAAGATCCCTTTCAAATTTAATGCAACTTGGTTATCGCACGTGGACTATATCAATATGATCACTCAATTTTGGATCTCTCATCCCCCCTCCCTAGACCTATCCCCCTCGGCATCCTTTGCTCATAAGATTTTAGAAGTTAAGAAATTAACTATGAACTAGGCTAAGGAGAAAAATGCCAAGTATGATCTGGCCATCAAGAACATTGAATCAGAACTTTCCACCATTGGTGCTTCTATTGACGGTGGTTTCACATCTGATGCCTCCAAATCACACCTTAATCATCTGCAAGTAGAAAGATCTCGGATGCTGAAAGAAAGAGAGGAAAATTGGCGCCTCAAAAGTAGGGCCACTTGGTTAAAATCCAGTGAAGAAAACAATAATTTCTTCCATCAATTTGCAAATGGTAGGCGTGTTATTAACACCATCTAGCATCTGGAAGATGATCTTAGTTACTAGGCACAAACCTTTCACTAATTGGCTAACATGGGAATCTCTCATTTTTTAATCTGTTTAAGGTTCCACCTAGTGCATCATTGGATGAGATCATCAAGGTAGCAGAGTTGTTTCCCCGATTTGTGGATCAAGATGAGGAAGAGATCCTTACTAGGCCTGTTACGACGTAGGAGCTTCAGGAAGCCATGAAATGGTTCAAGAAGGAAAAAAGCCCTGGGCCTAATGGATGGCCCATTTAATTCTATCTAGCATTATTTGATATCCTTAGTTAGGATATTATGCAAGTGGTTGAAGACTATAGAGTAACCGACCGTATGTATGAGGCTTTCAATTCCACTTTCATAACACTCATCCCCAAATCTAACTCTCCTCGCTATTTCTTTGATTTCAGGCCTATCTCCCTTTGCAATTACATATATAAGATCATCACTAAGATTATCGCCACTAGGCTCAAGCCCATATTATCATAACACATCTCTCCTAAGAAATTTTCTTTCCTTCATCACCGTCAGATTCATGAGGCTATTGGTACTACTCAAGAAGCTCTTCACTCTATCATGATAAAAAATATCAAAGGCATCATCCTGAAAATTGATCTAACTAAGGCTATCGACCACTCCAATTGGCTCTACATTCATATGCTCCTTACCCATCTAGTATTTCCTATCATGTTCATTAATTGGATCATGTGCTGTATCACCAATGTCTCCTTCAGTATTCTCATTAACGGATTTTCTTAATCATTCTTCCATTTCGAGCAAGGACTTCGACAGGGATGCCCACTATCTCCCCTCCTCTTCCTCCTCATTATGGAAGCTCTCAGTCGACTAATTACTGATGAGAAAATTCAGCGTCGCTTTCTCGGCTTCAAGATCATTTAGGGCTGCTCCTTGTCTCATCTCCTATTTGTAGATGATGTCGTCATTTTCCTAAAATGATCTATTGGGGACTCCTTATCATTCTCGGTGATCTTATCATATTTCTGCCTTGCTACAAGTATGGAATCCAACAACCATAAATCTACTATGACTACCATTGGTTGCTTCGAGGAGGAATCAACTTTGGCTCTGAACATATTCCCTTTCTTGCTTCTTGAATTGAAATATGGGCTCAAATATCTTGAATTTAGATTGAAACCATTGGATTATCGCAATGCGGATTAGTCTTGGCTCATTGCAAAGCTTGAAAAACACATCATTGTTTGGCATCATCGATGGTTATCTAGAGCACAAACACTGATTCTTATTAAATATGTTCTTGAAGAAACACCTATGTAATGGATGTCCTTGGATTGGATACCTAAGGGCATCTTATCCAAGATTAAAAAGCTCTGTTTCCAGTTTCTCTGGAAAGGCAGTCACAATGGTCAGAAATTTTCATGGAGTCGATGGGACATTATTGCTCTACCCAAAAAATGGGGGGGATGGGCTATCAAGAATCTTGAAGTTTTTGCAAAGGCTCTTGCTACCAATATGGGTTGGAAAATCACGACCTCATAGGATCTTTGGACTTAGGTGGTCACTCTAAAATATATTTGGCCTATGATCCTCATTGACTGGATTAGATCCCCGTCTTGGAACAAAAGGAATATCTCCACTATTTTGAAGGTGATCCTCAACTCCATCATCTACATTAGGGATGGTATGACTTAGCACATTTGATCTGGGAACCTAGCCAAAATTTATTTGGACCCTTGGTCAGGCTGTGGTAATGCATACCAACTTCCCTGTGAGCTTATCCAACATCTTTCCAACATTGGTATCTCTTATATTTCCCAGATTTTTGACCCATATTCATCCACTCTCTACTCACAAGGTTGGAAATCTACTGCACAACTTGCTATCCTAGAACCCCTTCGACATGCTTTTCTCACCTACACTTCTTCTCTCTCCGAATCTCAAATCTGTATATCCCCTGGAGATGATGATTTAATATGGTTTCATGCGATGCATGGACATTATTCCCCTAAATATGGTTATTACTTCATATTTTTCGGATCATCGACCACTGCAACTTACCTGGTGGTGGATTTTTCTCTGGAAGCTCAAGGATCCCCCTCGTGCTATTTTATTCATGTGGTGTACCCTCCTCAAAAAAGCTCCTACTACTGACAATTTGTATAAACATTCCTTTCATGGCCCTTCCTAGTGCACTGTGTGCAGAGCCACATCTGAATCCATTGACCACTCATCCCATGCTCTTTGGGATTTAACCCTCTTCTATCCCCATTCAAGCTTATGATGCGAAGGCCCGAATATTTCTGTTCCCGTACAAAAGGTGGAATTCTCCCTCTCCTCTCAAATCCCACAACCTCCCTCTCCTCATCTGCCAGGGCATTTGGATTCTCAGGAAAAACTCTATTTTTAATGATAGAGCTCCCAATTAGCAACTTGCTTCATCTCACATCATTTCTATATACCATTGTATACCTGATGATGATCCCCCCCCGTCCTCCATGGATTATCACTCTTGAAGTATTTAACAGAAGCCTCCCTTAGGATTATTATGATGGATATTCTCAGCCACATGGTTTTGGAGGGGGAACCATTTTGTATCTCAATGATCAACATTTCTAAAAAATCAAGATGGGTTTGGGTCCTGGAACAAACAATTTTGTTGAACTCCTCATCCTCAGACACTTACTTGACTTTGAATTAGAGCACGGTTGTCAACATTTATAGAAAGTTGGGGACTCCAAAATTACTATTAATTGGTTCAATCATAATTCAGATTGTCATGTTCACACACTGCAGAGCATATTGGAGGATTCATGGTAATTAAAATCTCATTTTGATTATATTTCTTGTCAACACATTTACACGGACCACAATCACATTTTCGACTAGTTATCCAAGGAGGTCGTGAACCATCCTAGGGGGCAATGGATGATTGAAAAACAGTCAAACCAAGACCACTTCAGATACTACCATCGGAATTACATTGACATGCCTGCTGGGGTCAATTAGCATCTGATATTTTGACTATATATGTCTAGCTACAACAATTGTTTATATTGTATTTATTTAGATGTTTATATCAACAAACTCTGTTATGTTAACTATTCTATTCCCCTTTTGGGAACCTATTTTTGACAACTTGTGGATGTGACCATGGTCATAATTTTACCAAAAAAAATTACCAATTATCAATTAGGAATTCAATTTTTATTATTTATTATTATTATTTCAATTTATTTATTTATAAACTAGTTGGTTGAAGTTTTATTATGAGTTTTTTAGTAATTTTTTTAGTTTGTCTTTGACTAATTTTTTTTTCCATTTATGTATAGTTAAACATTAGGAATTTATTTTTTATTAATTTTTTATTATTATTTAATTTTATTTATTTGTAAACTGATTGGTTGGTCTTATTATGAGTTTTTTAGTAACTTTTTAATTTATTAGTTACTATTGTTTTTTTTGTTTTATTTCCCTTTTATTTAATTTTATGATTTTTATTTATTTATTTAACTTTATGAAATTTTCTTAAAATATTTATTTTATGGGTTTTTAGTAACTTCCATTTCTATTTGCTATTAATTTTTTGTTTTTAGTTATATTTTTCTTTTATTTAAATTTTTTCTTTTATTTTATTTTTTATATTATTTCCATTTTGATGAATTATAGTTGTTCTCCATATTCTCAATATAAAATAACTTATTATTATATTAAACACATATTTTAATAAATTTAATTATAAGAAAGTATATATATTAATAAAAAATAAAACATATAAATATATATAAAAAATAAACATAAATACTAAAGTCTATATATGTTAATATAAACAATATTAGTTAATCATATTTCATAATTTTTAGCAATGACATTCGATAATATAGTATTTTATTAGTTTTTTTTACTTTTGTGATGAAATATTTGTCTTTATAATTTTTTAGTTTAATTAAGCTAAGATGATATTCAACAATACAATATTTTATTAACTGTTTGATTTTTGTGATGAAATTTGTCTTTATTATTTTTTAGTTTAATTAACCTATGTTTAAGTTAAGTGGCATAAATAGCTACTACGTAGCCCTTATTATCTTTTCTTTTCAATTATTATGAATTTCTTGCACAATGTGAGGCTTTCAACTTTATTATTTGCAATGGTCTGGACAGATGGAAAAGGTTTCGGAAATTCACTTGCAACACATACAATGGGGCAAGTGTCATTGATTATGTGATTTGTCCTTAAATATTTATAGAAAAGATAGATGAAGTTAAGATTGGAAAGCATAATTGGGACTTAAAACCAGACCAAAACCCAATTTATATGAAGTTATCATGGGTAGAAGAAAGGCAACATAAGATAAAAACCCAATGCTCTTGGCAATCACTACCAAAGGGAAAAATTATTCTAACACAAGAAAATTGTACTATCTTCAAGATAATGTTGGAGAGATTAATTCAGAAAGAGATAACAAGTTTTCAAAGCTTCAACAGTCATGAGTTAACAAATTTAATTCAAAGGGCACTTGAGAAGTGTAAAAGAGAAAAAAATAGGAAATCATTATCAAATTGTTTTTCTGTAAATGCTTGGTTTGATGAGGAATGAAAAATGGCAAGAAGAACCTTGAAAAAGGCAGGCACGGAGAAGATGAATGTAAATTTATATAAGCAGGTACTAAAAAGGAAAAAAGATGAGTTCATGTAAACAAGGTGGGAAGAGTTAACATAGCTAGGCAAGAATAACCCAAAACTTTTATGGGAGGAACTTCAACCAAGGAAAAAGAAAATAAAAAATAATATTATAGCCAATCAATGGTTTGAATATGCAAGAAAACTCTATGAGAAAGAATCAGAGGTTGAGCCTTCACCGGGGCTCAACAAAGCTCTTCACATTAGAGGAGGTGGAGATTGGAATTAAGAAGCTGAAAACAGGAAAGATAAAATAATTGGTTGAACTTAAAGGAGAGTATCTAAAATAGGGAAGGAACACTCTTGCACCGCATATCAAGGAAATATTCAACAACATCATTCAACAAGGATTCCCAAGGGACTGGACAACTAGCCTAGCAATACCCCTTTTTAAAAGTGGATACATTAATAATCTGTCCAATTATAAAACCATTATGATCAATCATTTGTTTGTAAATCTTTTGGGCAGCATGGTAGAAAATAGAATTTGTAAGTGAGAAGAATTAAAAGAAAAGAGGGAAAAAGGACAAGTGGGTTTTAGGCTGAAGCATTCTACAGTGGATCATGACATCATGTTGAGACACATTATTGAAAAGGTTTGGGGGAACAAAGAAAAAGTATTTTTCTATTTTTTTGACTTCGAAAAGGAATTTGACACTGTCCCAAGAGATAAGTTGTGGCATAGATTATGGGTGATGTTATATGCAGACATCTATGTTTGTACCAGCGACATTATTGTATGTATTTTGATAGCCAGAGCTTGGCTATATACAGTTTATACTTTGACAGATAGTTTTTGGTAGTTTTCTACTAGCAAATGTAACATGTAACTTAGCTATTAATGAAAAGTTACAAATTTTTCCTTTGTGAAAAAAAAAGTTGTGGCATGGAATGGAAGAACTTAAAATTCCTTTGCATTATAGAGTTGTTGTCCATAAACTTTATGAAGAGGTGAAAGAAAAAATTACAACCTCAGCGGGTATTTCAGAAAGCTTTAGAAGTGACATTGGGGTCAAGCAAGGTTTCCCTCTATCTCCTACTCTTTTTGGTTTATATATTGATAAACTGGAAGAGTGGCTAAATTTGCAAGGTGGGGATGGTGTTCGGTTGGGGGAGTTTGTGATAAAGCTTCTTTTATATGTTGATGATCTTGTATTGATTTCTAAATTGGCCCATGGATTGGAGATGCACTATATGCCCTTGAGCACTTTTGTAGATTAGTGGGGATGCAAGCCAATATTAGCAAGACCAAGATAATGGTTTTCTATAATAAAAGGAAGCAGAGTCAACATACATTCTTCTTTGACGGAAAAATTCTTGAAGAAGTAAATGAGTACAAATACCTCGGGATCGATTTCAACAACAAAATTAATTGGGAGGACTTCAGAAAGAAGAGAATCATAGGAGGCTGGAAAGCATTATATGCTCTTCAAAAAAGATGTAGAGAGGCTGTGTTATGGGATTGGAAAATGATTAAAGTGCTTTTTGGACTCCTAGTTTGTCCATTGATGCTATATGGGTGTGAATTGTGGGCTAGCAGCGCCCCTATCTCAAAAATGCATGATCATGAACAAGTTCAGAATAAAAAGTTCAGTACCTTACGAGACAATGTTGAATGAAACAGGAGAAAATCCCATCAAAGAAAGTGCTATGGTGCGACTTATAAGACATATAAAAAGAATTGAGAAAATGGGAGGAGGAATATGGCCTAATGTTATCTTCAAGGAAGGCATGAGTGAAATAAAGAAAACATGGATGAGACAAAACTACACATGGATGCAAATACATGATATCTACCTCAATGCTTGTCCCACAAATAGTAAGAAGCTAAAGAATTTTGTTATGGAGAAGTTTCGTAAACAGGGATGGAGAAAAGAGTTGGGTAAAAATAAAAAGTACTACATTGAAGAATTCAACCCTATGTATGATCTCCAACAAAAAGAGTACATTGGAGCTAACATTCCGTGGAGGGAAAAGGTTCTTATTGCTCAATTAAGAACCAAATCACATCATATTCGGTGTGAAACAAGATGGTGGAAAAGGCCTAAAGAAGCTTGGGAAGAACGAGTGTGTACATTTTGCACTTCTGGCACAATGGAATCGGAAAAAAAATTTCATTTTGGAATGTGATGCGTTCAAAGATATCAGAGAAATTTATGGGAATATGTTAGCATCGATTTCTTGGCATTGTCTTTTCAACGATGGTATTGTTGGAAGGTTGACCAACTCGTCATTAATTTGAATAAGGAAAGGACTGAAATGCAAAAGGCGAAAAACATGAAACTCATAGTCCAATAGACTATTTTTAATCCCGTGGATGTTAAAATTTCATTTCATTTAATTTATTTTCCATATCTCCTTCATTTCAATACCAATTTTCCTTTTTAATTAATTTTTAAGAAATATTTATATTCTTTCAAAGCTAAGTGGACAATCCATTAAACCGTTTATGCAATTATTTCTTTAAAAACTCCTACATAATTCATAAATACTTATTTTTATAAAATATTATTGAAAAAAGATTTTGAATAATATATTTGAATAAAATAAAATATTATAATAAGTTTTTGGAATCATTTTTTTTCTACGTAAAATATTTTAAAATAAACTTATAATACAAATATATATATATATATATAAAATACAAATTTTAATTTAGATAATAAAGTATACGAATTAATAAAATGATTATGAAGAGAGTTTTTAAAATCTAAAAGTAGTGTTATAAATTACTTTTCTAAGGTATATCTTTAAGTCATATATTAATATTATAATAATAATGGTATTTTAATTTTGGTATGTTTTGGTTTTTTTGGGCATATTTCGTGGTCAATTTTGTAATAAATATTGTAGAGATTGGTTGAAATTACAAATTTGAGTTGTAAAATGTGTATAATTCTTGATATATTTATTAGAGTATCTAATGTGTTTATGTATTCAAAAACACATTTTAAACAATAAAAAACTATCATCTCCCCAAAATAACCAAATTTTAACAAAAAAATTTAAAAACACAAAATAATTAAATTACATCATTATTATATACTTAATCTTCATTTATTATTATTTAAAACTAAAATTTTAAAACATGAAAATTTAATTTGTGAAAAACATAAATTTTAATAATAAAATTAATGATGATGGTGATGACACTAGCACATTTGGCCCAATTTATGACGACCAAAATTTCACTATTGTGACACAAAGGGGTCCCAAGAGTGACACTTTGACGTTGGGAAAACATTGTTTCTTGTGCCTTCAAAAATGTGACACTTCTAATAACTATCAGAATAGCGACACTTGATGGAAAAAATTGTCACAATTATGAGGGAAACAGTCATCGCAATTCTGACAGAACCACTCGTCGCAATACCGATGACGACCAATCATCACACTTCCAACGGTAGCACTTCGTTGCACTTCCGACGGAAACCGACGAAACCCATCGTCGCACTTCCGACGAAAACACTTCATTGAAATTCTGATGGAAACTGATGACACCTATCGTTGCACTTCCGACGGAAACACTTTGTCGCACTTTCTATGGAAACTGACGACACCCATCGTCGCACTTATGACAACAACCGTTCATCGCACTTTCGATAGAAACCCATCGTCGCTCTTCTAACGAAAACAAGCGTAGATGGAAAAAAAAATTGTGGGACCTTATCACCTAAAAGGACTCTTCGATATGCTCAGATAAGGTATATTTTAGATCTTCCCGAACTCTAACTCGGTTAAGTTAAAAAATACCGGTTTCCAACGGAGCTTCTTGCACATGCTTCGGTCCTCGCGTTCGTTACCAAACAAGAGTGAGTCCAACGCCTCCCACACGCATCCCAAAGGGACAACCAAGAATACAACATACATTTACTTGTGTCCCAAATCTTACATTCGACTAGGTCCGGGCCAGTGAGTAGCGCGACAATAATACATATATACAAAAGTGAGAGTTCTTCCCACCCATTCCAAACTTATCACTGCCCCAATAAAGAAATCGAATACCCCTCTTCAATTTCCCATATCGAGAATCTGATGATAAGTCAAGTCAGGGTTTCATTTCCACAAAAACAATACAAGACCTTATCCAGGTCAACCCCCCTAACTAGGGCTCAAGATCAAGTGTCTTTGTTATCCTCCAACAACATGGCTGGAACACCAAGTGGATCACTTACTAGATACCTAGATTTCGGGGGTTAAGGGGAAGTGAAAAAATGATAAATGCTCTGGTTTGTAACATAAATGTCTCAACTCCTTGAACTTCGACACATTGAAAGGGATATGAGAAATTTTTTCTTGAAAAAAAAAATCAACTTTTAAAGTCTTTTCTTACATTGGCCATCCACCTCATGTAAGGCTCCAAGTCTAAGAAATCTCAGCAAAGTATACATTAAGTCTAGATTGGATGTAGGTATTGATAAAGGAGAGTCAAGTTCATTCAACCATATCCATTTTCTCCTTCGAATGTCCTAAATATCTGCCACTACACTAGCGCATTTGGCCCAATGTTTACCATTGATGCAAGTTGTTTACCATTGTGGATCAGTTTGAAGAAAAATTCTTAGAAATAGTGAAATTTTGACAATAAAATAAAATTTAGGAGTTAAATGCTACAAGGAAATGAAAATTATGGAGGAAAATTAGACCAATCTGCAAGATAGATTCGCGAAAACAGAACTCAATCAAGCGAAATTAATATTAAGGCATGCCAGGGAAATGAGTTCCATATAGAAAAGTTTGGAAGAAATGGAAAAACTACAACTACCACACAAATTACGAATAATAACTCAACTCTTTTCCTCCCACACAATTAATGTAATTCAGATTCCATAGAGGTGTAAGGAAATTTGGATCTAAGCTACGCATTTCATGAGGGAGCCTAGGCTTGTCACAGATCCTAGATATTTGATGCCATAGAACTCGTGCTTTAAAACCTTTGCATGGTTCCATAGATACATGACTTTAAGTCCACAAGTTTTCACAGTAACAAGATACCACAATAGCTCGCATACAACATACAATGAAATGGAACAAGAGTTCACATAACAAACATACTGTAGTGGAGTTCAAAAGTCACTGAGGTAGAATATTAGAATCTCACATGCCACAAGAATTTTGGATCTTTATAGTTCCTCGAATTATTATATACTTTAGATTCTTTCAGAGGTAACCATAGTTCAGGCTATAATCATAAAGACGACAAACTTCAGACTTTATGAGGGAGCTCAAACTTGTATGATTAATTAGATGAGGCTCAGATCATAAAATTCAGACCTCTTCCATAATAGATGGATCTGATATCCCCAGATGCGGGTTATTAAACGTGCCAAGTTGGAAGGCCACATGCTCCCTCCATAGCTACATAGCTGCCCTCACCTCGGGGCTGCACCTGCCTCTAGCGTGAGAGCCATAAATTCCTCCATCGGGGTACTGACCTCATTCAATCCCCACCACCTGAAGCATTCACTCTAGCGTACTACGCATTTAGTCATGCCTCGACTGAACAATTCATTCTCTAGCCTTTTACGGCCAATGGAGCTGACTCCTTCACGCATTCGATTCGGGCCTCACTCTGTTTTTCTCTCTGTATTTCTCTGCAAGATTTTGCACTCAACTCTCTCTGCCCCAAATTTTACCTTCACAATAGTGCTCTTCCACCTTATTCTCCTCTGCCTCCCTCTGCACATTTTTTCCCTGCTCTGCATCCACAACAATCCAACGAAGCCATGACTCGCCGCCACCACATGCATTGCCATAAGGGAGGAGGCAGAGTTTCTACCTCCCGCCCTCCAATTACGGCCATCACAGAGCACATAATGGCCTTCTCTGTGGAGGTGGATGCGCTAGAGGTGTCTGACCCCCATATGCTCTTGGCACAACTCTCAATTTGTCTTCTAGAGATTAAACTCAACCATTTTGGCTTTGGCACTAGGAAGCATCTTTGAAAATCCACTCTCTCTCGCTCCTCCTCCATGCAGCCTAGGAAAATGGTGGGTCTTCCAGTGAAAAGCATGGAGGATGCTTCAGAAAGTGGGTCTAGCAACTCAGCTGAAGGAGATCGAAAAATTGACAATGCATCAGACATATGCGCTCGCTACACCTTCAATCCAGAGCTGGCTCCCTCACTCTCCAAGGAGGAGGACACCCTATCAGATTACGGGTGCTACATTGTAGAATAAACTCCTCTCGCGCAACACCATGATGAAAAGGAACAACAACTGTAGAGCCATGGCTCTCCTTTCTTCCAGTATTTTCATGTCTCTCTATAGTTTCTATGTTTATTTTTATATGGCACAAAAAAATATGTTTTTTGATACTCCGTTAATATTTGGTTTACCCTTGAAGGGAAGCTCTCTATGATTTGTTGAATTCTCTAAGGGCTAGTTTCCCCCTAGGGGCAACCCAATTTTTGAATTGTATCCTTCTGACAGTAGTTGGATAATTCAGAAACCCTTGTCACGAAGCTTGAATGTACTCTTTTTTGTACCATATAATAGAAATTAGCCTTACGTAGAAAAAAAAATAGATGGATCTGCTACTAAAGAGACATATGACAAAAACTTACCTTTTTATGATGGCACAAACTATTTTGTCCTTTCTCCCACAAAGATGAGTTTAAGAGGGCTAATAAAATTTCGATTCTTCTTAGACTCGTTCTTCTCATGGATACCTGTAGAATAGCATCACTATAACAAATCGGCTTGATGGGTTAAAAATAAAGGTTCTTGACTAGAGAAAGAGATATGATCCCATAGGACTCACATATTTTCCTCAGTGAAATTTGCCACAAAACTTCTCATATTTTCAAAGTAAATAGATCCCATAGAGATTCCAAAAGGTTCCATAGAGCTTTCATTCTCTCAAATTTTCCCACTGCTTGATTAGGTTCAAATTTTCATAGGAGAATAGTGCTAGCTTGCATGAACCATAGAAAATACATCTGCAGAGAGCGGGTGCCTTAGGTAGCTCACATATCATGATTATCATAGGAGAATAGGAGCTCTCATATCATGCATATGTTGGCAAGAAACATGGGGTCAGGGATGTGAATGGGGACGGACACTAGGACGGTGCAACATTTTTTGAAATAGGGTGTGTGGGTTCAGCGGGGGTTTGAAAATGCTACAGTGGATCAGTTTGAAGCACAATTCTTAGCAATAGTGAAATGTTGACGATAAAAAAAAATTGAGGAGTTAACATGATGGCGGAATAAAAAGGTATTTCACCTTGAAAATAAGTCTCCAAATATCATATCTCCCAGAAAAAGGGACACCGACTACTAAATTGAAAAAAGGTCTCCAAATATCATATCTCCCAGCAAAAGGGACATCAAACGCTATAACAAATCAACTAGAAAATGATTTTCAGATATAATAAATATGAACTTATGTTCCTGCAACTATGCTCTAGTTAAAATATGTTTATATGGTGGAATAATGATCTATGAGAATTCATAATGAATTCTCAACCTATTTAAAAGGGTTTTTGACATAATCCGAATGAGGTTGCTCTTAGATGTAAAAAAATAGGCAACCCTATACTCATGCTCACTAAAAGTCCAATACCTTTTTCCCTTTCTTTCCAGCTGTTAATCCTAAGTGCCTATGTTCTTGGATAAGGCCTGTTTAATTTTGAGGTCCCTCCCCTGCAATAAAAATGCTCAATCTCAGTCCTCACAAAAAATAAAAAGAGATACATACTTGTTAACACTGAGCCCAATTTAAGAAAAAAGAGGAAGGAAAGAAAGAAAAAATGGAGCGTAAAGTTACTATTAACGCAATTGACTGACAAGTGAATATAATTGAATAAACAAGCATGCATAAATCTTGAATTTACAGTCAACCAAATTTAACTGTCAAGCACTTTATAGACCATTTAACTTTCCAACCATTCATGTTGTAAATAGGCAGAAAGAATGGAAAATGAATGGAATCAAATTAAATTTTCATGTTATGGATAGGCGTAAAGCATGGAAAACAAAGAAGAAAACCTATAAGGGATATATGGAATTGATATACATTCAAAATTATTCTGATGCCCAATGGTTGAAGACTTATGGCAAGAGAACCTTAGGTCCCAACTCAAAAATATAATTCAAGACTTGATTATTGACAACAAAAGCCTGATAATCCTAAGGCTTGGCATGTAACCCATTGGAAACAACTGAAGGAAGAATTATTGCTGGATAGATTTATTTGTTCAACATATCCATTTCACAATTGTGTCTTTACACACTAGAGAAGACACACAATCATTGATAGCAACAAATTTAATATCGTAAGCGAGCCTCAAAAAAAGCATTGCCAATCATTCTCAACATTACCAATATATTGTTATCAAGTACATTATTCCACTGAAATAAAACTATGGAAAAAATAAAGGTAGATATGTTCATTTAGTTTAAACATTCACCTCCACATTATTACCTTCTACCATGTTGATGTTTTATCGAGGAAAAACTGTTCAAGTTTGTTGATTCAATGGTAGGATTTATGTATTTCTTCATATGAATTTTATATGAACTATTTTTCCTATTGTTTTATTTTCTGCTTGGCATGTTTTCTTTCTTTTTGACGAGAGAATTTTGCTAAATTTCACATTAATTTCTTTAACTTAGCATGGGAGATACATTTTTGGTGGAAGTAGACTTTAAGAATTTCAACTTGATTTGGAGGGCTTATGGTGAAGATATTACATGTATGACTCAGGGATCTTCTCGCTAAGGTGTTCTTGGAAAATCTACAATAAATTTGGGTGACTATTTAAGTTCAAAGTTTCCAGTTTCCATTTCTCTGCCACTGAAGAAGTGCAATCATGGAACTATTTTGGGTGTAAATTAACCATTTTTAGGAATTTATTTCCTTTTATTGAGACTATCCATAGGCTAAATTTGCTTTCTTGTGAGGGTGATTGGAAATGATCTGGATATTATTGTAAAATGAGATTGGAAAAAATGTTGTATTTCTAAGGATAGGAATACTATTAAACCATCTGGAACTAGTATTTTAATCATATAAAACGTTGTAGTGGAAATTTTAGCTATCAAATATTAACACAAAGCATCTAAAGTCTAGACCAAGCATATATTGTTGTAGATTTTATAATGATGCGAGTATGTGAAAATTTTTGCTATTGATTGACTAAAAAATAATTCCACAACTCATTTTGAAGTAAATTAAAGTCCACATCAATGTTTCTATGAAATTTGTAGTAACTGAAAATAAATTATTGCTATTTTAATACAGGTCAAAATTCAATGCCTTAATCCAAGAGCAGGATCCAGGTGCGGAGGTGTTCAGAAATTTGGATGATCTAGAAAATTTATTTGAGAAAATGTCATTATTAGTAAGTAGTAAATCTGAATTTTATTTGTTCTAATATTTGTGGCAGAAAGTCAGAATGACATAAAGAAGGTGCCCTTGAATAGGATGATCAGAATTCTATTTCAGATGATACTGATAGTAGATCTAAAGGTTTTGATCACATAATTGCTGGGAGTGTTGGATCCTCATCTCGCAGTTTCTCCCTGATACCTGTATAATAGCAACACTATAACAACTCGGCTTGATGGGTTAACAATAAAGGTTCTTGACTAGAGCAAGAGATATGATCCCATAGGACTCACATATTTTCCTCAGTGAAATTTTCCACAAAAATTCTCATATATTCAAAGTAACTAGATGCCATAAAGATGCCAAAAGGTGTCACAGAGCTTGCATTGCTCTCAAATTTTCCCACTCCTTGATTAGGTTCAGAATTTCATAAGATGGTAAATTTTTGGTGTAATTTTTGTAAAAGCTTTAAAAACCCAATAATGATGAGCTACTGAACTGAAGATACTACTCTTGGAAAAGGAAACGGCCAAAGAATATTAGGATTGGATGACCAAATGGATAGTATCGTTAGAATCTCTAGTGATCTGGAAGGACCTAAAGCAGAATATATTATAGACAACATTTGGTAGAGACTGTAAGAAAATACTATCAAAGTAAAGAGAAAATTGAAATATTTTCACAAGATCGTCAAAGACAACCTACACCCATTTAAATATCTTTCCACTATTTACATATATGAAAAGCATATGGCATACTCCCAATATTTTTATGAGGTCCCATCATTCATGAAGTTAATGTGGTATGTAGTTCAACCCAAAAATTTCAGGGAAGAAACGATCTGTATGATATGCAAAAAAGGAGAATAGTTGATGAATACATTAATGGATTTCCCAATATTTGCCGAAATTCATAAAAAACATTGGGCACCCAGATTCCAAACCCTACATTGGGCATCTAAAATGCGCAACTTCAAATTTACATGACTAGTGTAAACCATTTTTCCTGGTAAAAATCTTGAATAACAAAATTTTCATAGCATTAACAAGTCTATACCACCTAAAGCAACAACAGTGGATCTTGCATAAGAAATGAGTTTAATGTCCTTATCAATAAATAAAAAACAAAAGGGCAGGGAATCAGGTATCCTTATATTAATATGTCCTAGTCTAAATCAAATATCTGTTGGGCTATGGTCTAGGACCAAGTTGGAGTATTTTCAACAATGATGATCAAGGTTCAAAACCCCAGGGTTTAATCTCTGTGGAACCTTTGAATGGTGGAAGATAGCCTATTTTTAAAGTAGATTTTGAGTGGAGTTTTGTACCCAAAAGGACTTGCAATTTTTATTTATTTTACATAAATTTTTATTTGGTTTTAAATTTTGGCTTTGTCATACATGGGGCTCTTGTATCCTTTAGGGACATCATTTATGGCTAACACTCCATGCCAATAGGGTGAGGTTGTCAACAAATAACATTGAATAGTATACCATGTATATAGAAAAACACAAAAATTTTGTGTTCGCATAATCCCTACAATTTTAGTCGTGAAAATCTAATTTTTCTCTACAACTCAAATGTATAGGTGAGAATCCACTAGCATGGCGGATAGAGATCAACCACCTAACATTCTATGTGAGATCGACGTCTAAAATTCAATGAGAAACATTGATTTTTTCAATTTGTTTTCTGTGGTCTCCTCTTCCTTCTTGTATTTAATTCCATCATCTATATTTCATTGGAAGTTGGTCACAATTTTTGACTCCTTGTTTCCTATATTATTACATTCATTCCATGGCATAATCCCATAGAAATTTTTTCTGACGGTGGTATATAAACCTGTGTCAACAATAAACACTGTCAACCCTTGTAAAAATGTTTCTTTAATTTACACTCCTATGTACAGTTCAGATCAACAACCTACTGAGACTCACATTACAAGATTCCTTTCATGAAAAAATCATAAAAAATCCAAAACCTTAAATAGTAAAATAAAATAACCTTCATCGCAGAATCTGACGTTTGAAATTCCTCCCACTTGATTATATAGCACCTCAGAGCCAATAAAAGCATGGATTCGGTGCACACCCTTCTCCAATGCGGCCAAAGAAACGGAAGGGTCGAGTCATGGAAAACGTGTTCAACATTTAAGTTCAGGGTGAGCCAGGTTCCTTAGGGCATCGAGAAGCTCAGTAGGGTCGAGTCGAGTTCAACACGAGTTTGCATGAAGAATAATGAAAGCGCTTTCAGAATACTAATTCGAGTGGAAGATAGTTTGTGGGTTGAGTCAGGCACTGCAGCGAAGGGTGTATTTTTTGTAGTCAGGAATAGGGAGGCTGGGGTGAAGGGTGAAATTTTTTTGAGGTGAGAATTGGAATTAAAGTTAAAAATTAAATGTAAATAAGAATATTTAAAAAAAAAATTATATATAGTATTAAATTTAAAATTGAATATAAATAAATGAGACATTAAGGTGTATATAAATTATTTACTATGTAAAACTTACAACTTTCCACACACACGACCCGACCCGACTTGAACCCGACCGGAACATGTTTCCTTGGGCGCCCTCACACGGAACGACCCGACCCACCTGAACTAAGGCACAAGGGAGAAAATGACAAATGGGTAGCACGAACATTCACATTAAGGGACATATGCAGTCACAACTTAGCATTTTTGATATGGCCTCCCTCACACGACCCGACTCAACCTGACCCAAATGTGTTTCCTTGGGCACCCTCACATGAAATGACTCGAGCTGCCTGAACAAAGGCACCAAGGAGCACCAAATAGAAAACAGGTCATAGAAACATGCACAAGGCACACATGCGGTCACAACTTAGCATTTTTTATACGACCACCCTCACACGACCTGACCTTACTTTACCTAAACCCATTTCCTTAGGCGCCCTCAGACAACATGACCTAACCCAAATGAACAAAGGAATAAGGGAGCTAACAGCAAATGGGTCGAACGAATGTGCACAAGGCACACAGGCTGTCACAAATTAGCATTTTTGATACGCACGCCCTCAAAAAATCCAACTGAACCCAACCTAAACGTGTTTCCTTAGGCACCCTCACACGGCTCGACCCGACCCGACTCGACCCTAACATGTTTCCTTGGGTGCCTTCACACCACCTGAACTGACCTGACCCGCCCGAACAAAGGGAGAAGGGAGAAAATGAAAAATTAGTCACACGAATGTGCACAAGACACATGGGTGGTCTCAAGTTAGAATTTTTGATACGACCTCCACCACACGACTCAACCCGAACATGTTTCCTTGGGTACCCTCACACGACTCGACCCGACCCAAACGCATTTCCTTGGGCGTCGTCACACGACCCGACCCGACCTGACCCGAACCAAACAAGTTTCCTTAGGTGCCCTCACACGACCCTACGTCCTGACTCGCCTGAATGAAGGCACAATTGAGAAAAAGGCAAACAGGTCACACAAATGTGCACTATAAGGCACACAGGCGATCAAAACTTAGACCTTGTACAAGTTGAGGCGTATGAAATAAGAGCACCCAGGGATTCATGTTGAACTTGAATTATTGGAGGATAATTTTGAGGTAGAGTTTCTTTGACTTGGTTGGGTAATGGAGCAAGATGGAGCTGCAGATTGCGATGAAGAAGAAGCCGATACATGTGAAGAAGAGGATGTTGCAGATGTGTCAATGATAAAGGAATAAGTTGATGAACACATTGGACCGAGATCATGCACTTTTCAAACATTGATGATGGAGGACACCTATAGGGGTTACGGGTTAGAGGTTAATGAGGTTAGGTTTAGGGGTTAAATGGGTTAGGGTTTAGGGGGTTATGGGTCAGAAATTCGGTGTAATACCCTAATTTTCTATTTTTATTTAGACAATTAAGAATCCTAAAGGCTAAGTGGACCTAAAGGAAAAATATAAATAGAAAAAGTGATACCACTTTTATAATAGTTAATAATACAATTTCTACCTATTAAAAAGAACACGAGGGAGTGGAGTTCCTCCTGTACATAACAATATAAAAACATTCAGTTCAACAAAGTAAACGAGAGGGTGTAAATGGAATCCTGAACTTTATTTATTAAATTGAGTTATTAATTTATAGTACAGAACTGCAAAAATAGTTACCTAAGATGCGAGGTGAAAACATATACATAGTATCTGAATAGAAAGTATGAATTCAAATAAATCTGGAAAAGAGGGGTTTTCATGTATAAGAAAAGATCATGTTATTCGAAGAAAAATTTACCAAATAAATTTTAAATTTAGAATATAAGTTATTACAAGACATTCAAGCTTTAGTTATACTCGAGATATTTTATAAAAACTATAACATGTTAAAACCATAAAATGATAGATTTTTATTATGAACTGAACTGGTAATGAAAGTAAATAGATACAATTTTACCTCAGGCTTATGCAATACCAAAAGGGGTTGAGCCCTCGAATTGGGTATATCGAAAGCTGCAAATATAAATATTATAGTTATAGTAACTATATGGTAAATTCCATTTATCTCACACGCTGGAAGCTATTGCCACTAAGCTCAATGAGAAAGTTTTTAAGTTATATGGAACTTAATTAAGTTAACATTAAAAATTTCGAGGGCATATATATTTTAAACAGTGAACCAAAAATTTTATATAAACCATTAAATAATTGTTTAGATGTGGAAATCGAAATATATAATGAAACCTCCTTGTCAGATTTAAACAAAAATGGAATCGAGAAATCAATCTCAGAATGAGAAAATCATGCATAACCAAAATATGCCAAAAATTCCTCAATGAGTATTATCATGCCTTAAAAAATCATGAATTTCAGAATCATGAAACACAATTTAGAGATAAACTATAGGCTGTAAAAGAGAAATAGTTTGAATATAATACCATCGATTTCTGGAACTTGAAATATGAATTTGGTAGTAAAATTCCTTTGCACTTATATCCAGAAATCGAAAATGAAAATGATACATCCAAATATCAAAAGGGAAATAACTGTGTAAGATTTATAAAATGAAGAACGAGGGTTCGAATGGAAATCACATTGGGCCATGAGAAACACAAAGAATTTCTCCATGTATTTAACCCAGAACACAAGTAGTTCTCAGCATTGAGGTAAATGGGTTTGGGGAAATCCATTTAATGAAACAAACCTAGAATTCCCTTACACACCATTGAACCTTTACTTCATTTGAAAACCTAGAAACCAAACATGAAAAAATATATCAAGCATGATAACATTATAAATGACAGTTATCGTTTAAAGTAAGGAAATCTCAACTACAAGAGAAAACACCAAAATCATTTGAGAGATGGTTTACGAAGGGGTGAAAGGTCTTATCTTAGTATAGTAGAGCAACAAGTACCTTTGTATGGTCGCTATGGAATATTGTAGGTAAAATCTTTCCAATTTCGAAACTTGTAAGCATAATGAATACATATAACTAGTAGATTCATGAACACATAGTAATCATAATGAACAAGTTAAAAGAGGAAAAGTCCCAACTGAGTTTTACGAAACATATGAATGTCAAATAATTCTAAAGGAAATGTAGACATGATCTTACTGATACTGGGTGAAGGTATTATGCCAGTGATGAAATTAATTTGGCTAAAAGCCATTCTTGGTAGCCAGAAGAACGATGAACAACCATAGTAGAAAACCTCTGCAAAGAAATTTCCCAAATGAAAAATGAAGAAAACAAAACGTAACCCTAGCCAGGTCACTTGACTGGAGGGAATGCAAACTAATCACGAACGTCGAAATGAAAAGTGATCTACCATACAGTTGTCTCCCAAATTAAGAAGCCCATGTGACGAACAGATGCCGAAAGTACACTAATTTAATTATTGATAACATTGAAAGGAGAAAAATTAATGTGTTGCAAGAGTCCTCCACAATGAGTTAATATGCAGAGATAAGATTCATTTAATTATACAAATTTTGAGTTATGAATATGTTTCAATGAAGCGTTAAACATTGAATTTTACTTTACAACCATACGAAGAATGATTTCATATTGAGATAATCATCATAATAAAATATGTGTACATTTATATGGTTAGGTGTACATTAAATCGAAAAAGTTTTGATATGAAGTTCCATAAAATAAATACATAACCATTAGGACCACAATAATACATTTAATGATTTAAAAGTAGATGTAAAGGTTTGGTGGAACATGTAATGAAAAATGAGATCTCAATTGAAGTATTACATATATATAAGGTCGAAAGACTTACCAAACGCGGATATAAAATGATGTGGGTACATGTTAAATACTATATAAGAAATATTATATTAAGGATCATTAATAGATTTATGGTATAGGGATATATCCATCCTAAGAGTGAAACTTTAATACTAGTTAGAGTATAATGGTATCAAATTATATCTTTATATATATATATATATATATATGTGGGGAAACTATATATATAAATTACAAAATATTTAATGTTATAATAGTAGGAGAAACTATTAAAAATGTATACTTTAATTTACCTTAAACTAAATGAAGGTATGCCATATAAATTAAGGAGAATTCCTTGATACATAAAAAGGAACAAATGTCCTCGAGAGTGTCCATAGGTATGAATACTATTATGGTATAAGAAATAGAAGGGACATAAATAAAATCCTTTTATGAAAATATGTAAGATATTATATCGTGACGAATTTAAACTAAGGAAAGGACAAAAATGTAGTCTTAGTGATATAAATAGATTTTTTTTTGGGTAAGTAGAGTTGTTACAAATGGTATCAGAGCCCATGTTGAAAACACTGGGCCTATGTGTGCCCACACAAAAAACCCAAAATTATGCTGCTGTGAAAAATAAGTAGAGGAAAAAAAAATTGTCTTTTCAGACTTTGGTGTACTAATTAAATGTTGTGTATAGTGACTGAAGTGTAGAAATAATAAAACTGCTATTATAAATGATGAAGGAGATCTGTACATGGATCTGGGGGGTGCAAGAAACTGACTAGATCAAAATGCTCAATAAATGGACATGATAAGAGATATGCAACGTGAAATGGTTCAACTAGGGACTAGAAATGAATGATTGTTGCAAGCCAGTCAAGAGAAAGAGAGGTTGACCCGGGAATTAACCTCACGGTCTAGTCATGAAAGTGAAGACCATAGAAAAATGAGAAAATAAGGGTAAACCAACTCAAAAGGGTCTGAGGGTGGAGAGACATCTAGACATAATTCCAGAAAGAAAAAGGAATTGCGAGAGGAATTCCGCAAAATCAAACCTTGAACTTTTTATGGTGAAAAGGAGGAGGATGTGGAATCTTGGCTCCTGAATATGGTTAAATACTTCCAGGTATATGAATACGGAAGTAATCTGAAAGCCAAATTAACAATTTACCAATTGCAGGGTAAAGCCACAGTTTGGTGGGAAGAAACAAAAATGGTACATCTGCTGGATGAAAAAAATGTTACTTGGGAAGACTTTCAAGACAAATTCAAGTCTAGGTACCTGAATGAGAGGTATTATGATGATAAAGCGAAGGAGTTTCATGAGATGAGATTGAGAAAACTCACAATTGATGAGTTTGTTACCAAATTTACGAATTTGCTTCGTTATATTCCTTATATCAGAGAAGAAAAGGCTAAAGTACAACGATTTTTAAACTTCCTACCTATTATCTATAAAGAAAGAATCAAATTTGATAATCCAAAAATAATGGATGAAGCTGTTCGTAAAGCAAGATTATGTTATAAGCTGTTTAAAGGCATAAATGATGAACTGAAAAATTGGAAAAATAAATAGAAAGGGATGGGTGACTCAAGCATAAAAATAGTAAAACTAGCATATCTGATTTTTTTTGGGAAAAACCACCAAAGAAAGAAATTTAATAAAAGTGGCGAAAACCAACCAGCACAATCATATACTGGTTCTAAACAAATGGATACACACAACAAAAAGGAAAGTGCTATGAAAAAAAAGAACCATTAAAATACTGGGGTTGTGGAGAACCTCACCCGTTACGTGATTTCCCACACAAAACAATTCAGAATTTTCAAGCAATACGTGAGGAAACTACAGTAAACAACATTGATTGAAACATTCATAGGATCAGTGCTGCACTTGAATATCGACAGGCTGAACATCAATCAACCATGATAGAAATCGAAGGTATGATTATTGAACAACCTGTTTATGTTTTAATAGATCCTCGAGAAAATTTAAGTTATGTCAGTCCACAGATATTGGAAAAGTGTAAGCTAAAATCAGAATTTTTTTTAGCAAACATGGTTAGGGAATTTAGCTACATGAACAAAGAGAAAAGTGACCCATAAAATTCCAAAAACTACTGTAAATTTAAATGGATATGAATATGAAATTCATTTAAATATTTTTCCTCTAGGATCCTATGATCTATTAATAGGAATGGACTAGTTAGAGAAATAGAAAGCAATTGTAATTTTCTTAGACAAAACAATGCATTGTATAGATGATGAAAGAAAAGCTGTGATAGTAAAAGGAAAACCAAAACCAATATCCATCAGACAAATTTCTGCATTACAGCTAAAAAGGATAGAA
This sequence comes from Pinus albicaulis, assembly GCA_034641835.2. NCBI lineage: Eukaryota > Viridiplantae > Streptophyta > Pinopsida > Pinales > Pinaceae > Pinus > Pinus albicaulis. Next base: position 12,831,575 of record MU968411.1, on the reverse strand, counting down.
AGAAAAAGCTGTCAAGTGTATGTTGTACAAGTGGAAGATTTGGGACATCAAACATAAAAAGAGGATGTAGAAAACTTACTAGTGATTAGAGAGTTTAAGGATGTATTTCTAGAAGAACTCCCCTATCTACCCCCTAAAAGAGACATTGATTTTTCAATTGAATTAGTACCAAGAGCTACACCTATTTCTAGAGCACCCTATAGAATGAGTACTCCTAAATTTCTAGAACTGAAACTTCAATTGCAAGAATTGTTAGACACAGGGTACATCAGACCAAGTGTGTCTCCTTAGGGAGCACCAATGCTGTTTGTTAAAAAGAAAGATGGCACATTGATAATGTGTATAGATTATAGACAACTGAATAAGTTAACTATTAAGAATATATATCCTCTACCAAGGATAGATGAATTATTTGACCAAGTGAGAGGAGCTACTATCTTATCTAAAATTGATTTAAGAATAGGATATCACCAACTAAGAATTAAAGATGAGGACATCAAAAAAACAAAATTCAAGACTAGATATGGACACTATGAATTTGTAGTTCTACCCTTTGGAATTACGAATGCACATGCTACGTTCATGTGTTTAATGAATAGTATTATACATAAATATCTAGACAAGTTTGTACTGGTGTTCATTGATGAAATTTTAGTGTACTCCAAAGATGAAGAAGAACATAGAGAACATCAATTATATACAAAACTCAACAAATGTGAATTTTACAAGGGTAAAATTCAGTATTTGGGTCATGTGATTTCAAAGGATGGATTAGCAGTATATCCAGAAAAATACAAGAAATAATGAATTGACCTATACCCACAGATGTACCTACCATACGATCCTTTATGGGTATTTATGGATACTACCGTAGGTTTGTTGAAGGATTTTCATCATTAGCCTGTCTTATTACTTCATTGCAGAAAAAAAAAGGAGTAAATTTTGAGTGGGCAACAAAGTGTCAAAGTAGTTTTGAGCAACTAAAAATGAAATTAATTACTTCCCCCATCTTGAAAATTTCCGATCCAAACAAGGAATTTGTAGTGTGTACAGAGGCATGTGTAGAAGGGTTAGGGGGAGTATTACTGCAAGATAATTCAGTAATTGCATATGAGTCGAGAAAATTGAAGAAACATGAAAATAATTATGCTGTGTATGATTTAGAACTAGCTACTGTTATACATGCATTAAAGATGTGGAGACATTATTTGCTGGGAAATAAGTTCATATTAATGACAGATCACATAATTATAAAATACTTCTTAACTCAACCTAATCTAAATGCTAGACAAGATAGATGGTTATCTTTCCTTAGTGTGTTCGATATGGAAATCAAACACATTAAAGGAAAGGAAACTAAATTTGCTGATGCTTTGAGTAGGAACGCTCATCAAATTTTGACGCATGCAGGAAGTAGAGTGAAATTTGAAATAGAAGAAAATATTCATGAAGTCTTGATGCAAGATCAATAGTATGTAAAATTACGAGAGAAGTTGTAGAAAGCTGAAGTTGCGGGATATACCAAAAACCAGAAAGGACTTATTTATTATTAAAAAAGATTGTATATTCCTAATGTGACATATTTAAAATAGGAAATTTTACATGAGTATCATAAGAGACGTTATGTAGGTCATCATGGTTTTCAAAAACTGATTTCAGCATTAAGGAGGAACATGTTTTGGCCAGGGATGAAAAAATATGTAGCTGATTATATAGCAAGGTGTTTAGAATGTCAACAGGTAAAAGTGGAACATCAACATCCTGAAGACTATTGAATCCTCTCCCCATTCCAGAATGGAAGTGGGAAGTGGTTTCCATAGATTTCATTACTGGATTTCCTAGAACCAAGTATCAACGCGACTCTATAATGGTAGTAGAAGAAATTTTAAGAATGGAAAAACACTTTTTATGAGTACAATCTACTTTTGGCACACCTCAAGTAGCCAATGTATTTATGAAATAAATTGTGAAATTACATGGAATTCCAAAATATCTGATAGAGATGAAAAATTTACTTTCGCCTTTTGGAAAACACTGTTTGGAGTAATGGGTACCAAATTGAACTTTATTACCGCTTACCACCCTAAAAAAAATGGGTAGACTGAAAGAACCAATCAGATTTTAGAAGACATATTGCACATGTATGTGATGGACAGACCCACAAGGTGGGAATATTTTCTGCATTTGGAAGAATTTGCATATAATAATATTTATCAAGCTTCTTTTAAGATGAGTCCTTTTGAAGCCTTGTATGGAAGAAAATTCCACACTCCGCTTAGTTGGAGTCAACCAGAGGATAAATTGATTCTTGGAAAAAATGCACTACAAGAAATGGAAAGAATGGTGAAGAAGATTCAAAAAAATACTAAAACAACTCAAGATCACCAAAAGTGTTATGCAGAAAATAAAATAATTCACAGATAATTAAAAGTCGGTGATCATGTTTATTTGAGTATTAAGCCTCACAAAAGTACATTATAGGCTAGTAATTGTGCTAAGTTAGAATCACGCCACTGTGGACCATTTGAAGTTTTAGAAAGAGTGGGGCTAGTAGCTTACATATTGGCTCTACTTAGTCATATTAAGGTTCACAATGTTTTTCATGTTTCCTTATTGAAAAAGTATGTACATGACCCTACTCATGTAATTGATTGGACGTGATACAGGTGGAAATAGAAGGGGAATTTCTTCGAGAGCCCCTTCGTATACTGGCATGAGAAGAAACTGAGCTCCAGAATAGAATTGTAGCCAGGATGAAAGTGTAGTGGAGGCACTTCACACATGAAGAAGCTACTTGGGAGTGAGAATATGAGATGAAAGAGAAATATCCATCACTGTTTGAGAAATGAACTGATATATTTGCAACACCGAGGAAGTTGTTTTATTTTAGAGGGGGAATATGTAATACCCCTACTTTTCAATTTTTATTTATAAAGTTGAGAATCCTAAAGGCTAAGTGGACCTAAAGGAAAAATATATGTGGAAATATTAATTTTAAATTAAATAAATATGGAATTTAATTATTGTGCAAATACTAGAGTAAATTGGAGACTAGGATTTCAAGTCCATGAGAATGGAATAAAATCCAAAGACTTTCCCAAAATATCCAAAAATACTTGGAGAAAAAAATTAAAAAACAAACATATTAGATGGGAGATAAGAATCTAATATATTCCTCAGTAAAGCATAAAGTTATTGAGAATAGGTGAAATAAAACTAGAAAGAGGAAAAATCTAGTTTTAAAGAAAATTTGGGGAAAAAACAAAAGTAAAGCCTAGGCTAAAGGAAAAAAACATCCTAAATTAACTGGACGGAGTTATGGAAACATGCTAAGGGAAATAAAGCTTAAATAATCCATTCTTAGGTAGACAAGAGGTTGTCTACAATTTGGAGGAATTGGTCTTTGCTCGGGGGGAGCTGTGGATGAAAGCTCAAGGTTGGGTGGAAAATAGTCTTTACTAGAATTGATATGCATAGTTGTTAAATTTTGTCTTATGATTATATTATAATTATGATATTTGATTTAGATTAAATGTGGTTTAGTTTTGAGTTTAGATGAAAAATTTATATCTTTAATTACAAGTCATTTTGACATGAAGTTGTATTTTTACCTAGAAGTTGTCATGTGTATTTAACAAGAGTTTAACTATAGCAGGTATAGTTAGTTTCTCTATAAAATTACATATAAAAGAACATATATTTGACCAACATACATAATATCTAAACCCAAATAGAAGGGTTTAAATATGCTAATAGGTCTATGTAAATTATTTTATTACATATACCTAAGACATCCCTTGGATCAAACATTATTATAAAATGTTATAGAAAAAAGACATAGTTAATTCTGTAATCTAATATTGAAGCGATTATGTATATAGTTGAATGATTATTGCAAATAAATCAAGAAAGTATAAATCTGTACAAGTAACATACTCAGATTTAAACTATACAAATTTCTATTTTAGGAAACATGCATACATATAGATACAACATGTGTGTTGAAAAAGAAACATGAAATAATTATACATATAGAGGAAATATGTATATTGAAAGGGAATTATAAACCAATTATATAACTATCCAGAGTATGTAAAACTCCTATGATAGAGGTGAATAGAAGAATATATCAGAATTCAAGTAAAATATCAGTTACAATAGTCCAAGTCATATTGACGGAAAGTCATATTTTACTAAAATTAATTACATCATGAATAGTTTATAATGATAAAAATCATCTAAGCCAAAAGGCTGAGATCTGTACATTATGACGAACGACCTGTAGATAGATGAAAATTGTAGTCAAGTCTTTTGAAATGAAAGATGAAGTGACTATTGTGGAAGTTGTGAAATCTAAAGTACCTGTACAAAAACCACATAAATTTATGTGTTAGATTCATATCAAATATATAAAATAAATAGAAAAGTGATACCACTTTTATAATAATTAATAATACAATTTATACCTGTTTAAAAGAACATGAGGGAGTGGAGTTCCTCATTTACATAAAAATATAAAAACATTCAGTTCAACAAAGTAAACGAGAGGGTGTAAATGGAATCTTGAACTTTATTTATTATACTGAGTTATTAATTTATATTACATAATTGTAAAAATAGTTACCTGAGATGCGAGGTGAAAACATATACAGAGTATCTGAATAGAAAGCATGAATTCAAATAAATCTGGAAAATATGGGTTTGTCTGTATAAGAAAAAATCATGTTATTCGAAGAAAAATTTACCAAATGAATTTGAAATTCATAATAGAAGTTATTCCAAGACATTCAAGCTTTAGTTATACTTGATATATTTTATAAAAACTATAACACATTTAAACCAAAAAATGACAGATTTGTATTATGAACTGAAAAAATTTAGGAACTGAGTTGGTAATGAAAGTAAATAGATACAATTTTATACCTCAGGCTTACGCAATACCAAAAGGGGTTGAGCCCTCGAATTGAGTATATCAAAAGATGAGAATATAAATATTGTATTTATAGTAACTATATGGTAAATTCCATTTATCTGGCACGGTGGAAGCTATTGCCACTAAACTTAAGAGAATTTTTTAAAGTTATATGGAAATTAATTAAGTTAACATTAACAATTTCGAGGGCATATATATTTTAAACAGTGAATCAGAAATTGTCTATGCACCATTAATTAATAGTTTCGATGGGGAAATCCAAATATATTATGAAACCTCCTTGTCAGATTTAAACAAAAATGGAACTAATAAATTCATCTCAGATTGAGAAAATCATGGATAACCAAAATATACCGAAAAGTCCTTAATCAGTGTTATCATGCCTTAAAAAATCATGAATGTCAGAATCATGAAACACAGTTTAGAGATAAACTATAGGTTGTAAATGAGAAAGAGTTTGACTATAATATAATTGATTTCTGGAACTTGAAATTTGGTATTAAAATTCCTCTGCACTTATATCCAGAAAACGAAAATGAAAACGATACATCCAAATCTCAGAAGGGAAATAACTACGTAAAAATGAAGAATGAGGGCTCGAATTGAAATCAAATTGGGACATGAGAAACATGGATAATTTCTCAATTAATTTAACCCAGAACCCAATTAGTTCTCAGCATCGAGGTAACTGGGTTTGGGGAAAGTCATTTAATGAAACAAACCTAGAATTCCCTTGCACACCACTGAACCTTTACTTCATTTAAAAATGCATAAACCAGACTTGAAAAAATATATCAAGCATGTTAGCATTAAAAAATGATAGTTATCATTTAAAGGAAGGAAATCATAACTATGACAGAAAATGCTGAAATCGTTGGAGAGCCGGTTTACGAAGGGGTGAAAGGTCTTACCATAGTATAGTAGAGAAAAAAGTACCTTTGTATGGTCACTATGGAAATTAGTAGGTAAAATATTTCCCATTTTGAAACCTGTAAGGAGAATGAATAAATATAATTAGTAGATTCATGAACGCACAATAATAATAATGAAGTTAAAAGAGGAAAATTCCCAACCAAGTTTTGTGAACCATAAGATTATCAAATAATTCTAAAGGAAATGCGGACATGATCTTACCTACACTGATACTCAATGAGGGTATTATGCTAGTGATGAAAATAATTTGGCTAAAATCCATTCTCGGTAGCCAGAGGAATGACGAACAACTAGAGTAGAAAACCTTCGAAAAGAACTTTCCCAAATAAAAAATGATGAAAACAAAACATAACCCTAGCCAAAGTCACTTTACTGGAGGGAATACGAAATTATCACGACCGTAAAAATGACAAGTGATATACCATACAGTTGTCTCCAAAATTAAGAAGCCCATGTGATGAACAAATGCTGGAAGTACACAAATTTAATTATTGATAACATCGAAATGAGAAAAATTAATGTGTTGCAGGTGTACTCTGCAATGAGTTAATATGTAGAGATAAGATTCATTTAATTATACGAATTTTGAGTTATGAATATGTTTCAATGAAATGTTAAACATTGAATTTTACTTTACAACCATGCGAATAATGATGTCATATGGAGGTAACCATCATAAGAAAATTTGTGTATTTATATGGTTAGGTGTATGTTAAATAGAAAACTTTAGGATATGAAAAGCCATAAAATAAATACGTAACCATTAGGACCCCAGTAATACATTTTATGATTTAAAGGTAGATGTAAAGGGTTGGTGGAACATGTAATGAAAAACGATATCTCAATTTAAGTATTACATATATATAAGGACGAAATACTTACCAAACATAGATATACGATGTGGGTACATGTTAAATAAGATATAAGAAATCTTATATTAAGGATCATCAATAGATTTATGGTATAGGGATATATCGATCCTAAGAGTGAAACTTTAATACTAGTTAGAGAATAACAGTATCAAAGTATATGTTTATATATATAGGTGGGGAAAATATATATATAAATTACAAAATATTTAATATTATAATAGTAGGAGAAACTATTTAAAATGTATACCTTAATTTACCTTAAACTAAATGAAGGTGTGCCATATAAATTAAGGAGAATTCCTTGATAAATCAAAATGAAAAAATGTCCTTGCAAGTGTCCATAGGTATGAATACTATTATGGTATAAGAAATACAAAGGATAGAAATAAAATCCTTTAACGAAAATCTGTAAGATATTATACTATGACGAAATAAACTAAGGAAAGGACATAAAAGCAGTCTTAGTGATATAAATAGAAAAAAAATTTGGGGGTAAGTAGAGTTGTTACATTAGGATTTAAGGGTTTAGGGGTTAAGGGTGTAGAGGTTTAGGGTTTAGGGGGTTAAATGGGTTAGGGGTTAAGGGTTTAGGGGTTAGGGGTTAAGGGTTTAGAGGTTTAAGGTTTAGGGGTTAAATGGGTTAGGAGTTTAAAGGTTTAGGGGGTTAAATGTGTTAGGGGTTGGGAATTGTGGCTAAGGATTCAAGCTCCATGGAAAAATATAAAGTCATAAAAAACCTTAATGGTTTGGAATAATTTTCTAAAATACCCTTCCTAATAGAAAAAATCCATTGGATATAAGATTCAAAAGTTGTATTTGTAGCAAGTAGTTCATCTTGAAATGTGGAGAGAACTGAATACAAAGTGGAAGGAAAAAATATATTGATTAAAAATTAATACTAATTGTGGAAAAATCTCAAAAGGAATATCTAGGGATAGAGGGAAAAAGAAGTGTGAATATGAAATGGAGCCTTAGAACAATAGGGAGGCTCAAATATAGTTCACCCATGAAAATTTTGGTTATGAAAAAGTGAGAGGGCTATGAGGTGCCCATAAGAAGATAGCCCACAAAAGAGTGCTTATCATTTACAAAGCATATATAATAATAATCCTAGAGCCTGCTACCCACCATCCTATAGAGTAGCTCTAGAGGAGTCCTCAAGATACCAATTAGGAAAAATTTATTTAAAACAAAAAAAAAACAATTGATGCACCACAAAAACTTGCCATCAATAGATTAGGAAATAAATTAAGATCTGTCATTACAGAGCTGACCTTCAGTCTGTCATATTCCTATTTTTGTTGTACCAAATTTCCATATCATGAAATCACATCAAGGAATATTCAATTTATGTCAACATACTCCATTTGTAAATGGCCGATATGCTTGTAATGTTAGATGGAGCAGACTGCACAAAATTTGGATTGTAGATCCTTGAATTGATAAATTTGGTTTCTTGGCTTATAATGTAGTCTAAGTAATGGTTCATTTTGTTCATAATTTGTTTTGAAATGTTGGAGGTGTTTTATTTTATAGATTATATTCATCTACCTAATGCCCCAACATGACTTGATAAGAATGGAGACTTGTTTTCTTCTGTTTTGAGTTGTTTTTGAAGGCATTGATGTTGGTTGTTTCATAAAGGAAAGCAACATTGATGCAGGTTGATTACCATTGTTTGTAATCAAGCAAAATCCAACCAAACTCTAATTATATCCACCAGAAAAAATCTATACCATACCTTAATTTTATAGGCGTGTGCATGCTTGATAAATTCAAAATCACACACTTATGTACTAGAAATTCACCATTGGCTAACCCACAACCTTGTACTAGAGCCAAATCCAAAAATAGAAAAATAGCCCAGGACATCAAGATCCCCATCAAGAAAGGATGGTGACCCAATGTAGATCCTATGGAGCAACTAAGGATAACCCAAAGCAAAGCAAACCCTTGGATAGGGCATGACCCGACCCGCCTGAATGCGTTTTCTTGGGCGCCCTGACACGACCTGACACGACCTGACCCAGACCCGTTACTTGGGCGTCCTCACATGACTCGACCCTACCTGACCTGCCCAAATGCATTTCCTTGGGTGCCCTCACACGACACGAATCGACTTGACCTGACTCAAATGCCTTTCCTTGGGCTCCATCACACGACCCAACCTGACCCAACCCGCCCGAACATTGATGGCACGAGGGAGAAAACAACAAATGGGTTGCACAAACATGCACAAGGCACACGTGCGGTCACAAATTAGAATTTTTGATACAACCTCCCTCACACTATCCGACCCAAACACGTTTCATGTGGCACCTTCACACAACACGACCCGACCCGCCCGAACAAAGGCACGAGGGATAAAGTGGAAAACGGATCGTAAAAACATGCATAGGGAACACGTGTGGTCACAACTTAGCATTTTTGATACGAGCACCCTCACACAACTCGACTCGACCCAACCCGACCTACCTCGACCTGCCCAAACCCATTTCCTTGGGCACCCTCACATGACCCGACCCGACCTAACCCGCCTGAACACGTTTCCCTGGGTGCCCTCACACGAACCATCCCAACCCGCCCCAATCCACCCAAACGCATTTCCTTGGGCGCCCTCACACAACGCGACCCAACCTGACCCGACCAAACACGTTTCCTTTAGTGCCCTCACACATCCTGACCTAACCTACACGAATGAATTTTCTTGGGCGCCCTCACACGACCTGACCTGACCCGCACGAACGTGGTTTTCCGGGTGCCCTCACATGACACGACCCGACCCGACCTGACTAGTCTGAATGCGTTTCCTTGGGCAGCCTCACATGACACAACCTGACTAGACCCGACCCAACCCGCTCGAATACGTTTCCTTGGGCGCCTTCACACGACCCAACATGACCTGACCCGACCTGACTCACCCAAACACGTTTTTTTGGGCGCCCTCACATTATGGTACGACCCGACCTGACCCGACTCGAACGCGTTCCTTGGGCGCCATCACAAAACCCTACCCAACTTGACCCACTCGAATGTCGAAGGAATGAGGGAGAAAATGACAAACGGGTCGTACAAACGTGCACAATGCACACGAGTGGTCACAAATTAGCATTTTTAATATGGCCTCCCTCAAACGATTTGATCTGAATGCATTTCTTGTGGCACCCTCACACAACATGACCTGAACCGCCCAAACGAAGGATGTATGTGGGAGAAAATAGAAAATGGATCGCATAAACATGCACAAGGAACACAGGCAGTCAAAAATTAGCATTTTTGATATGGCCACCCTAACATGACCCGACCTAACCTGACTCGACCCGCCCGAATGCGTTTCCTTACCGACCTCACATGGCACGACCCAACAAGACCGGACTTGACCTGCCCGAATGCGTTTCCTTCGACGCCCTCACACGATCCAACACGACTTGACCCGGATGCATTCCTTGGGCACCCTCACACAACCCAACTTGACTTGACCCAACTCGACTCAACCTTCCCGAACACATTTCCTTGGGTGCCCTCATAGTACAACATGACTCAAGCCGACCCGACCTAAACGTGTTTCCTTGGGTGCCATCACACAACCTGACCCGACCCGACCCGACCCGCTTGAACGTCAAAGGCAAGAGGGAGAAAATGGAAAATAGGTCACATGAACATGCACATGGCGCAAGGGCATCACAACTTAGCATTTTTGATATGACCTCCCTCACATGATCTGACCCAAATGTGTTTCTTGTGGCACCCTCACATGACATGACCCAAACCACCCGAACGAAGGGAACATGAGGGAGAAAACATAAAACAGATCGCACGAACATGCAAAAGGAACACAAGTGGTCACAAGTTAGCATTTTTTTTATGTCCACCCTCACACGACCCGACGTGACCCAAACCGACCTGTCTGAACGAATTTCCTGAGGCGCCCTCACACGACATGACCCAACCAAACTCAAACTGACCTGCTTGAATGTGTTTCCTTGGGGGCTTTCACACGACCTGACACGACCTGACCCATACGGGTTTCTGGGGCACCCTCACACGACTCGACCTGACTCGACACACCCGAACGTTTGCTTGGGCGCCATCACATGACACGACCCGACTCGACCCGCCTGAATGTCAAAGGCATGAGGGAGAAAATAGAAAATGGACCGCACAAACGTGCATAAGGCACACAGGCGATCACAACTTAGCATTTTTGATACGACCTCCCTCACATGATCCAACTCGAACGCGTTTCCTGTAGCGCCCTCACACAACACGACCTGACCCATCTGAACGAAGGGTGCATGAGGGAGAAAAAAAAAACAAATCACACAAACATGTACAAGGAAAACAAGTGGTCAAAACTTAGGATTGATATGACCACCCTCACACGACCTAAACTGACCTGACTCGACCTCCTCGAATGCGTTTCCCTAGGCGTCCTCACACAACTCGACCCGACCCGACCCGACGCACCTGAACGTGTTTTCCTGGCTAGCGCCCTCACATCAACTGACTTGACCTGCCCCGACCCACTCGAACGTGTTTCCTTGGGCACCTTCACATGACATGAACCGAACGGACCCGCCCGAATGCGTCTCCTTAGGTGCCCTCATACAACTCGACCCGACCCACACGAACGCATTTCCTTGGGCAGCCTCGCATGACATGAACTGACCAGACCCAACCCGACTTGCCCGAACGCGTTTCCTTTGGTGACCTCCCACGAACTGTCATGACCTGACCTGGACGCGTTCCTTGGGTGCCCTCACACGATTCGATCCAACCTGACCCACTTGAATGATGCGTTTCCTTGGGCGCCCTCACACTACACGTCCCGACCTGACCCGACCTGAACGTGTTTCATTGGAAACCATCACACGACGTCACTATTTCGACGATGCCTTAATACACGTCGCACTTCCGACAAAAACCCAAAATGTCGCACTTTCGATGGAAACCCAAAATGTCGCTATTTCGGTGATTCTGAAATAAACATTGCTATTCCGACGATTCTCCATAAATGCCACTATTCCGATGATACTCCCTAAACATTGTTATTCTGACGATACTCCCTAAATGTTTCTAGAGCGATGCTTGTTGGCTGGATTAAAAAAATTGAGAAAAATTGGGGAGATTTTCGACAATACAACAAAACTGTTGGAACTAAAGTTTCAAAAATTTGACCATATGTACTAGTGTGATTAACGTCCCTTAAGATCAATGTGGCCTATTGGACCTTAAGAAGGGAAAAATAATCTAAGTTTAATCCTTCAAAAATTGTTTCTATGATCAAAGAGAATGGAAATAAACACTCCAAGATTGTTATAGGTGGGCTAGATTAATAGGTCATGAAGATTGGAAGTGTCGTAGATGTTAGGGAATTAAGAGAAGGTGCAAGTAAGAGCCGAACATTCTAGAAGGAAATGTTTTTCATCTTCCACCTGCTTAGTATCGTAAATATAGCAGATTCTATCATTCCAAGGAGTCTAGGGAACATAACACCTCCACGTCTCACTCTGAAGCTCATGAGAAGAAGCTCACGAGAATTAGTTCTTGTCTTAGCGATGTTTATATTTTTCTTAGTGTTGGTCAACAAAGAGAGATAATTCTAATTATCAAGGGTGGTGTTGATCACCTCTTTATAGTATATCACATTTATACTTAAAAAGATAAAAATAGATTAAGAATTAAACTACTCCATGACTACATTATTCTCTCTAATTAGAACCATTATAATATATTAAGATATTATTAAGGAGAATAATTTAGTTATGGAGCAGTTTAATTCTTAATCTATTTTTATCTTTTTAAGTAAAAATGTCATATATAATTTTAATAAAATATTAATTATTTAAAATATATAAAAATTTGGCACGCTCAAAAAAATGTATATAAAAATACATTCAATTTTTTTCACATTAACACAGAAACTAACTATTCAAATTTTTTTTTTTGGTACAAAAATAAAAACCAAGACACCTAACCGTTAGAATTTAAAAAATTAAAGATCTAATAGTTAAACTAGTTGGATTGCTTCTTATAAAACTTCACAACGTACGAATTAGTTTCAAGCAGTAACTTGTGTATCCATCCTTAATCATAAACCAGATAACTTTGACACAACCTATAAAATGGTATCAGATATAAACCAGATAACTCTGTAACAAATAGTTATCTACTAATTTTTGTTCATGGAAGGATTCGTTAAACCTGCGTTTTGATTTTGTAGGGACTTCAGATGCTTCTTTTTCTTTCAAAGTAATAATGCGGCTTTTTATATGGGATTTCCAATTGATTATGCCAATCAGTTTCCCTGTACTGTGAGCCAATAACAAAAATTAAGGGTTTCTGCATTCCTTTTGGTATATGGCAACGAGAAAAGCTGCATCCAGGGCAACATAATGTAGCTGACCATCGCTCAAGGGATGCTTCCCCCAACCACTCAATTGTATACTTTTGTTTAAATAACTTCCCAATATGGTCTTTGTAATGCCTGCAAGCCCTCCTTCAACTGATACAAAAGCCTCTTGTAGGTTTAATGTGGGCCCTTCATAGTACTGAAAACACTCCAGCTCTCCATAGGATCTGGAAAGTTTCTTCAGGTCATGGATTAATGCATACCCCATCTTCAAAATATTGGTAGAATGAAACACAACTTTAAGGCACATGTCCAACACACTTGGTTGATGCTAAAATTTTTTTATCATGTAAAATATAATACTTTTTTGGAAATAGCAATCTATGATAGGGAAATTTCCCTCTTCATCCACTCAGAATCTATTCCAATCACATCAAATTCATCTTGAAAAAAGTGCCTTAAAGCCTCAACCAATATTGTTTCTATATTGATCATTATAACATAATTTTATGAAAACCTTATGTCTTGTAATTTCAAAAAACCACTCTCTCCCTTTACTGAGCTCGGTTCAAGTAACTGATCAAATTTTGCACCAGTTATATCCAATTCCAAAGTTTACAGGCGCTAGGAAAGTCTTATCTAAACATTGGCATTTTTATCATCCTTATTTTTCACAGTACCCGTCAAGGATGCCTCTTCCCAATGCCTATTCATGGCGAACTTCATCATGTTTCTATCTTTGTACTCATAAATAACATCTAAAAATTATGATAACAACTTATACTTGTATACCATATTCACTGCAACTTTCAACAAAATCCTACTTCCTCAACTCATTACAAAGCAAGAAATCATATCACTCTTAGTGTCATTGAAAGCAGCCTATCCTTCTGCTAATGAATCCTGTGAGTAGCAAAAAACTCTAGAAATTCCTTGCAAGAAAACCCTAATCACTTTATAAGAGCAGCAACAGTGCATAAATGGTGAGACCTTTTAAGCTTTAGAATGAATGTTCTCAACTCTTCTAACTACTCAGAATCAAATATCACTGCCACTTCTTGCAATTATTATCTTAACTCTTCAACCCTATGTTATCACTCAGTAATTTCTCCAGGTTCAACAAAAATAGTCTGAGGTAATCACAAACCTACTTTTGAAATTCAGGATCTAGCCTTCCTAAATTTCAGAGAGGGATCTCTCTTTCTGATTTAACTTTGTTTTGAATTTATAATTTAGGCTAGTTATGATTGGGCACTTGGTTTTTGTTTGAATGTTTGGTGGGAATAAAAGGTACTTCAAGGTAAACCACAGAGGTATCTACCAGACCATTGGGCTATGGAGTCAATTTCTTGGCAAGCAGAGCTAGGAAATAAGGTCAAAAAAGAAAATGTACTAAGGGCAAGGTAGATGACCTTCAAATGGATTGGAAATAGGATTTTTGATGAAATGGTAAGATCTAAACAAAAGGGAAATGAAGGATCCTTAAGTTACAGAAAATAATATGAAATAAAGGGATCAAAAGGGACTAAGAGCAGTTAAGGATTCTTAAGTCCGGATATCAGCAGAAAACATATAAATGAATAACTAGTAAAAAACAGGGAGCTTTTGACACTAATCCTGTATAAACCTTCCTAGTCAATCATTTAAGACAGAAAACATGTAAATGTATGTATGGAACTTAGAAAGATAAACATTGAAAATAGGAAAATACTTGACTTATCTGATCAACACAAGAATCCTGAGTTATGATGTCTGTTTGACTTAGTTCCAGTCTGCTGCTTTACAAATAGACTCACAAAAAATCCCAATTTATTCAGCAAAAATTTCTATAGTAGTCTTGACAAATTTTATTCCACACAAAATACTTCAAAGAGTGAAGTATTTATACAAATTCTAAACTAGAATATCTTGAAAAATATCAAGATTGTTTTACAAATATCTCTAAATATTTTACATAAATAGAAATAAATTAAAGGACAATCAAACTAATGCATCTATTTTGCACTATATTTTATGGATAGGTGATGAAAAAGAGGAGAATTTGAATTTTATCCAACTCTTAGTTGATGATGAGGCATCCAAGTCACTAACTGTTTCCTTTCTTTGTGCATTCTGCTCAAGCAATTCTACAAAATTGGGGTCCAATGATACCTTTTTATTTATCAATACGAAATAGATATGTAAAAATTGAAACATTTTATTGTAGATAAATATTTTTTTGAAATAAACCTCTTTCAGTTTCCTAAAATTCCTCTCCAGCTGTGCACAATATTCTCTACAAAACGATGTGTAAAACAGAGTTTTACAGAGTCTGAAAAATAGGCTGTAAATATGTGCATGTATCTCTCATTATAAAATTACTGTGAAAAATGTGAGATGGGTTTTTGTAGATGGTTCTATTAGGAACAAAAACCTCCTTCCGTTTTGTAAGGTGTATTTATGATTGGCCACAATATTCTCTGCAAAATGATGACTTAACAAGAATTTTCTACAAAAATTTCTTTCCAAATTTGTTTAATATTTCCCAACCCATAATGGATGTTAGAAAAGTGAGAGAGGTTTTTGTATATGGACCTATTAAGAACATAAACCTCCTTCAGTTTTGCAAAATTCATCTTGGATTGGTCACAATATTTTCTGCAAAACAATAAACAAGAAATTTGTGCAAAAAAAAATGTCCCTTCTTGCTTTCTTTTTCATCTTTTCATATTTTTGTTCTTTTAACTATTTTACTTTCACTTTGGATAAAATTCATTGTTGGTGAAAGTATTTTCATCTCTTTTTACCATTACTGAGTCTGTTTTTACTTTTACTGTTTTATCTTGATTGCTCTGTAACTTTGTTTTAACTTTCACTCTGACTTTTACCTGATACACTTTAACCACTGATACTCTTTAACTGTCCCTATGAATTCTCATTTCACTTTTACCATTCACTCTGCATATTTCATCATTCTGATCTCTCTCTGATTTGATTTTTTTATTTCTTTGTATATAAACTGTTTATTGAATTAAGCCTTTGAATTAAAATCTAAGAATTTGGAGCAAACAATTTTGTCAACTAGTATTGAAACTGTTGGCCCAAATCCATATTCTGATGATAACCTGCAAAATTAAAACAATTTGTTAATGAAATACAGGTCTGCAGGGAGGTGATTGAAGGATTTTTGAAAGACCTGTGGAATGAGATCTGTCTGTGGAGGTTTAACTATGTTTTTTAGGCATTTTGGGTAACTACTGCAAGATTAGACTGTTTGCAGGAGTTTTTAACTTCAATAGAGGGATAATTGAGCAAATTTGGTTAAGGATAATCTCTTTTGGGTTTTTTTCTCAATTAGGTTTATCAAAGAAATTTTGAGGGTGTGAAAACTGGAATACAATAGAAAACAGGGGTTTTCTGAGTTTGTTTGACTGAGAAATAGGGTTTCAAGGCATATTCAGAGTTTCAAACCTTTAAATATTTGAATTTTGGTCTTTGGAGCTTAGAAACGGGGGAAACTAGCCTTTAAAATATTGGCTCCAGAAGACAGAGCTCCCTCAATTCGCAGGTATTTTGATGTTTTGACAGGGTTTCTGAAGCTTTTGTGGTCAAATTTGGACTTCTGTTGATTTTTTTGGGGTTGAAACAATGTAATTTATTATGTCAACAAGGTATCTTCAGATGAAACTGGATCTTTAACGTTGCAGAGGGTAGCTTTTATGGTCTTTCAGATGCAGTCATAGTGGTAAATTTTAGCTCCGGGGCTATAAATTGGTCAACAAAGGCTCAAAAATATTTTAAAATAGTCAGGGCAGGAGTTTAACCAGTTGGGAATGCAACTAACATATATAACAATGATATATTAAAGTTTTAACTTTAATAAACATCATCATATTCGACGTTTTTTTTTTTTATAAGTTCATTCAAAGGAGGGAGGTGGATTTGGAATTTTGAATGTTAAAACCATTCGGCGGTATCGTGTTACTTTAAGATGGTAAGTAGTTTTGGGCTTTTGTAACGCGATCCAATTAAAATTGGACACGTAGCATTCAGTGGTTTCTCAAAACAAATTTTATCGCGTAAATTTTCCCATACTGCGTCCGATCAATTTCGGCACGCGATATGAAACACACACTGTTGGATCTGATTAACTAATGTGAATGGTCAGGATTGGATTTCGAAGTAGCAGGGAACGACAAGGTGGGACTGGGCTACAATATGGGCCATTGATTCGATAACAAATATCAACGGTTATAAATCAGTGCGATGGGAATGGTGGGGCATAGGGTCGGGTTGATCGTGCTAAGAGTGGACCGTTAGATTAGGTATATAAATGTGATAGGAGGGTGATGGATGAGCGTGAGGGCGCTGGGTTATTTGATTGGATAATGAGGCTTTTTATATATAAAAGGAGTTTATATATATGGAGTGGAATGCATGGGGGCGAGTTAATAGGATTTTAACCAAGGTTTAATATACACGTTGTAAAGTGGAAAATATATACCTAAGGTTTATGCTGTGTGGAGGACAGATGAAGGGGTAGTAAATCAAAATCTTAATGTAATCAAACTTTGGTTAGGAACAATATATGAAGCATCAGAAAGGGTTTTTAATTTTCATTTGATACATTGTATTCCAAAACTTTCCTTTATATCTTATTATATAGTTATTCCTAACCAATTAGGCTAAATAGCTATAGGGGAGTCAGGATATTTGTTTATGGATAATTTTCGTGTCAAAGTGGTAGCTTAGGGATTTAATTTAAACATGTGCATAATAAATTTGACATAAAAAGCTTACAATAAGGGGTTTTTTGGGATAATTAATAGAAAGGAGTTATATTAATAGGACTAGGATTTTCTATAGGGAGTTAGTAAAATAAGTTAGGTGTTAATATGAAAAGGGAAAGTGAATATTCAAAAAATACAATTATAACCAAGAAAAGTGAAGATTAAAACCAAGCTTTCATTGTAATAATTTTCTCACTTTAACTTAGGATAAAATGCTATTTTGAGGGTTTTATGCTTCATGAGATGTAGGAAGTTAATCAAATGAGGGTTTTAAGCACCACTAAGTAAAAATGGGGTCTTTACTTATGATTTTTCATGGTAATGAATGAATGAATGGAAAATGATGTGATTTCTGAGATTAATATAGAAACTTAACACTTTCCACTAGTCAGTCATTGAGCCTTGGGTCCGGTCCCAACAGAAGTCAGGGAAATGCCCTGAGCCTCTCTGACTAATAGTCTAGAATGTTAAATAGCTATGGGGAGGGAAAATTAGTTATTTGTAGCCTGGTGAAAAATATTTACAATGGATTTCTCGCCTTCTTCTACCTACCATTTCATATCTTCTAACATTTTTTCTTCTTGTTTAATCAGGTGCATTTGAGCTAGCAACCTTCAAAACATTTATTCTTTTTGAAAGCAGCAAAACTATATAATTCTAACTTATTTCCTCCAAGAATCTAGATTAAACTGTTGGATTGTTTTTATTCTCTACCTAACTACTGAATTGTCATGATTAAATTGTATGACAATTCCTTATTCACTATCTACAACAAGTAAAATTGAAACATGACAAGTTAAGATTAAATTGTTCAACTCATCATGGATTATGGAATTTATTGACACTCTGCCATAATCAACTGCAAAAAGTAAAAGTAGTGGCATTTAGACTTGCACACTTTCATGTTTTATTCATCTTTTTTCTATTGGGGTGTATTATTTTTTCTAAGTCCTTTGATTTTTCTTTTAGGACTTTTTACCCTCTTTTTGATTTTTTTTAAAATTTAAAATTTTTAATTTTTTACAAAATATGGGAAAATAACTTGCAGAAAGCAAAGTTTGTACATATTTACAAGACTACCATTAGTCAAGTCAAAATTATGAATCCTATATTTATAGGTTGCTAACATCGGCTTCACATGGGGATGGCATCTCCTTGTGAGATGTCAAGAACACCGTTGACTAGTAGCCTGATCAATTGGGCCAATCCCAAACATGCATTTGCTGTGGCTGAAAATATTGAATTGAATATAGTCCTTTTTCTGCAACCTGAAATATGATCTGAAACTAAAATGAGCTGCAACCTTCAAACCACGCTACTAAATCATTAATGTTTAGGGCCTTTTCCTTGGCTTTCAAACATTAATGAATTATTTCAAATTAGCTGAAAACTGAAAACTGAAATAAGCTGAAATCCTAGCTACTTACTCTAATCAGCGGTCCAAATGCTGGTTAGGTAAAATGAAATAGCCAATACAACCATTCAAGCATTATGTACTTTGATATATTTTGTTTCATTTTCTTGTTGATTATCAAAACTGTACTTATGCAACCTATTAGAAACTTGTCAACAAATGAGAGGATAAGGAAATACTTGATTTCCTTTGTTGACTCTAGAAACTGTACAAAATGATCTTCCAAAATATATACACTGATGTTTAACTGATCTAAAAAAATGTACGTCTATTTTGGATGGCCTCCATGCCATGAATCTGAAATGTTATTTTCATCTTTATCTCCCTGCAAACTTT
The DNA here is from genome assembly GCA_034641835.2 of Pinus albicaulis. NCBI lineage: Eukaryota > Viridiplantae > Streptophyta > Pinopsida > Pinales > Pinaceae > Pinus > Pinus albicaulis. The sequence continues at coordinate 12,811,966 of MU968411.1, read as the reverse complement.
CAGATAAGATTTGTGATGATATTCCTACTGATTGTAATGTTTGACTGTTGAAACCTTTATCATCTTGATTCTAAAATTCATAGTTAGTTAATAGAGGAATGCTTTGAATGCCTTCAATATTCAACATATATGCTATTGGATCCTGGAAAGCTTGGGAAAATTACTGCAACCTATGGCATATAGGTTTCCATGGGACTTCATAAACTTCAACAAGTTTTTCATCATTTTCTTTAAATATGTTATGCCACATTTCCTTTAAAAGCTGAAATGGTTCAAAACATAGTGGTATGGAACTTCTTGTATCATTTGATCATTTATTTCAATGGAATTTGATAATTGTAATTGTGAAACTGAAATATCTTGATCAATAGTTTCATTATATTCTTTGTTGTCAATCACAATTCCTAAAGATTGCTGATTACTGATGGCATGAATTTTTTTTCTAATGAACTGAAATGAAGCAAAACAAAGAGGTAAAGAACCTTCACTTATTTCCAAATTTTGTGCTTTTTCTTCCTCACTCTCATGGCTGATCTGTATTGGCTGATCACTATCTTCAATATGCTGAAACTGAGTTTCTTCATCCCACAAACTAGCTTCTAATTGCTCTGTAAAGTTAGCTTGAGTTTGGAGAACATAACTATCATCGTAATGATCATACTTAGGAAAATCATCAAAAGAAGGAATGTCATCAAAAATACATATTAAATTAGTAGATTCCTCTTCCACATATTGATCTTTAAATCCATTTTCTGATCTATGATAATTGGAATTAGTCGGAATTTGTTCATGGCTATCAACCTCTTCTATTTCTTCAGTAAATGTATCAAGGTGATTTTGAACAAAAAAATCATCTTTCATAGTGATCTTCGGTATTCTTTCATCTAGTTTTCTTACCAAAAGGCTGAGTTTTATCTCTGCAATGTTTTTCTTTTCCTCTTCTTCTGCTTTCAACTTTTCCTGTCTGATTTGCAGATTAAATTCTACATCAACTGCAATGTTCTGCATCTGTACAAGTGTTTTTGGATCTCTTTCTCTTAACCGAAATTCTATTTTTGGATCAAAGGCACTTGGATAATGCAAGAGAGTTGAATTATGAGGCGGTATAATATTTTCTGTCATTGAATAATAAAATTGATTAAACCTTTCAGAAAATTGTTGTATTGTTTCATTTGGATGTCTTTTTAACTGATTATATTCTTCCATGATCACAAAAGGATTAAATTTTATTATCCATCTATCAAGGAAAAGTTTGATAAACTGCTGGAAATTTGAGATGCTAGCATTAGGGAGATTTTTGAACCAACTCTTTATTCTATTTTGCAAAGAAAGAGAAAAAAGTATGATTTTAACATCATCTTCATCAATCTCAAATAAATCCACATAATTCTCAAAACCTTGAATATGTTTTCATGCAGTGATACCATTATCTCCATCAAATATAGGAAGATGTTTGTAGTATTTTTTAGGAAAATCATGGAGTATAGGAGGTAAAATAAGGGGCTTATATCTATCTGGAACTTTATATAGTATAGGAATATGTACAGGGATTGTAAGATCAGTCTTGATAATTTGAGGCTTCTTAATTGGAAAATGATCATCATTAGATTCAGAAGAAAGCTACTCAAAGAGATTAGAAGAATTATTATTTACAATTTTTAAAGGAAAATAATTAAAAACTAATCTAAGATCTTCTATAAAATACAATATACATTGAAAAAATTTCTTAATGAGAAAGAACATGATGTCTTGGATTAAGATCCAAGTTGAAAGCTTGATCTTTCCATATTGTTCTTTGAGGTTCATTCCTCTAGTGGAGTCTTGATTGTGAAATTGATTTGGAGTCGCCAGGTGTATGATTTTAACCTTTGTGTGTTTGATCACTGTCCACCATCATAGATCAGATCTGAACCTGTAAAATATTTCTAAATAAAAGGTTAGTCTTCCCCATTATGGTCGTTAGTATATTACCCACAACCTTTAAACTTAATCTTAAAGTAGAAAACATATGTTTTAAAAATCTTCCTCTAAGATTAAACTTAAAACTGGAGAGTGGTTAGTTCCCCAGTATGGTCGCCATTATGTTATCACTCAGTAATTTCTCCAGGTTCAATAGAAATAGTTTGAGGTAACCACAAACCTACTTTTGAAATTCAGGATCTAGCCTTCCTAAATTTCAGAGAGGGATCTCTCTTTATGATTTAACTTTGTTTTGGATTTATATTTTAGGCTAGTTATGATTGGGCACTTGGTTTTTTTTTGAATGTTTGGTGGGAATAAAAGGTACTTCAAGGTAAACCACAAATGGATCTACTAGACCATTGGGCTATGGAGTCAATTTCTTGGCAAGCAGAGCTAGGAAATAAGGTCAAAAAAACAAATGTACTAAGGGCAAGGTAGATGACCTTCAAAGGGTTTGGAAATAGGGTTTTTGATGAAATGGTAAGATCTGAATGAAAGGGAAATGAAGGATCCTTAATTTATAGAAAAGAAGATGAAGGAAAGGGATCAAAAGGGACTAAGAGCAGTTAAGGATTCTTAAGTCCGGATATCAGCAAAAAACATATCAATGAATAACTAGTAAAAAACAGGGAGCTTTTGACACTAATCCTGTATAAACCTTCCTAGTCAATCATTTAAGACAGAAAACATGTAAATGTATGTATGGAACTTAGAAATATAAATAGTGAAAATAGGAAAATACTTGACTTATTTGATTAGCACAAGAATCCTGAGTTATGATGTCTGTTTGACTTAGTTCCAGTTTGCTGCTTTACAAATTGACTCACACAAACTCCCAATGTATTCAACAAAAATGTCTATAGTAGTCTTGAAAATTTTTATTCCACACAAAATACTTCAAAGAGTGAAGTATTTATACAAATTCTAAACTAGAATATCTTGAAAAAATATCAAGATTGTTTTACAAATATCTCTAACTGTTTTACATAAATAGAACTAAATTAAAGGACACTCAAACTAAAGCATCTATTTGGCACTATTTTTTATGGATAGGTGATGAAAAAGAGGAGAATTCGAATTTTATCCAACTCTTAGTTGATGATGAGGCATCCAAGTCACTAACTGTTTCCTTTCTTTGTGCATTCTGCTCCAGCAATTCTGCAAACTTGGGGTCCAATGATACCTTTTTATTTCTCAATCCGAAATAGATATGTAAAAATTTAAATATTTTGTTGTAGATAAATATGTTTTTTAAATAAACCTCTTTCAGTTTCCTAAAATTCCTCTCCCGTTGTGCACAATAGGCTCTGCAAAAAGATGTGTAAAACAGAGTTTTACAGAGTCTGAAAAATAGGCTGTAAAGATGTGCATGTATCTCTCATTATGAAATGACTATGCAAAAAATGAGATAGGTTTTTTTAGATGGGTCTCTTAGGAACAAAATCATCCTTCAGTTTTGTAAGGTGTATTTCTGATTGGCCACAATATTCTCTGCAAAATGATGACTTAACAGGAATTTTCTACAAAAAGATCTTTCCAAATTTGTTTAATATTTGTAGAAATTTGAATAACTGATATATTATTCACCGATATTCTCCTAATCACACACTTTTTTAACTTCATGCACAATACAGAATCTCTTCTACCATTGATCATTAATTGCGGAAATAAAAACAATCGCATGCGCACATTAAAACCATAAAAAATCACACATATGAACACAGTATTTTATGGGAAAGCTTAAAGATGAAAAATCCCAACTATCTGTATATTATATGTCATAGAGATCATGTAAAAATAATCATACAAAGCTCCTCACAAGCTCTCAGTACAATCTCGAATTTCTACACACTAATCAAGCTAGATCTAGCAAAACACATGCTCCAATCTCTGCCACCTGATAGCTTGTCTCTACTGCACAATCAATGCTAAAGAATGGATCATAAATAAATTCGAATCACCTGGCTTGTTCTTCGCAATCCTCATTGGCATATCCAATCACTGGTTGTTGCAAATCATGCAACAGTATAGTCACAACTGATAGTCACACTGCTCTTTCACCTATCTCTTCACTGGTATCCACTGAAACTATCCATGCACTGAAGTTAACTGATGTATTCTTTAGTTGATTAATGAGTTTATAATTAGTGAATTAATTATTAATTAATTCACACCATTCTCACTATTGTATCAATTAGTTAGACTAGATACAACTAGCTCAACTATGTTTAACTTAGTTAAACTGAACACAACTCCATTAACTTCCTCAATCAACTCCACCAAACTCTCTCACATGAGTTCTAACTGAAGTATCCATGCAATAGCTCCACTTAACCCTTAGGAATAGCGTAATTCCTTCTGTCAACTCATGTGCCACATCTGTGCACTTAACTGAAGTGCTCCAAGAGAATAAGATAATGTTTATAGTCCAAATATTTTTAAGAGCTAATAATATTCGACATATCTATTTTTAGACTGGCAATCTAAAAATAGATTCCGCCCAATATGTCTAAAAATAGAAGTCCATCTATTTTTTCAACTTGACCAACCATCCACAAATAGCATCCTGCAACTCATAGAATATGATCGACATGTCTAAAAATAGACATAGTCTAAAAATAGACTTTGCGCCAAAAATAGCCTGCAGGCCCACTTAGTGAAGGCGACTTCTTCCCACTATGCTCATCATCTTGTTGCAATCTCAACAATATTTCCCAACCGATAATGGCTGTTAGAAAATTGAGAGAGGTTTTTGTAGATGGACCTCTTAAGAACATAAACCTCATTCATGTTTTCAAAATTCATCTTGGATTGGTCACAATATTTTCTGCAAAACAATGACTTAAACAGGAAATTTGTGCAAAAAAGAAATGTCCCTTCTTGCTCTCTTTTTCATATTTTCACCTTTTTGTTCTTTTAACTGTTTTATTTTCACTTTGGATAAAATTAATTTTTGGTGAAAGCATTTTCATCTCTTTTTACCATTACTGAGTCTGTTTTTACTTTTACTGTTTTATCTTGACTTCTCTGTAACTTTGTTTTAACTTTCATTCTAACTCTTACCTGATACAATTTAACCACTGATACTCTTTAACTGTCCCTATGAATTCTCATTTCACTTTTACCATTCACTGTGCATATTTCATCATTCTGATCTCTCTCTGATTTGATTTTATTATTTCTTTGTATACAAACTGTTTATTGAATGAAGCCTTTAAATTAAAATCTAAGAATTTGGAGCAAACAATTTTGTCAACTAGTATTGAAACTGTTGGCCCAAATCCATATTCTGATGATAACCTGCAAAAATCAAACAATTTGTTAATGAAATCCAGGTCTGAAGGGAGGTGATTGAAGGATTTTTGAAAGACCTGTGGAATGAGATCTGTCTGTGGAGGTTTAAATCCGTTTTTTAGGCATTTTGGGTAACTACTCTAAGATTAGACTGTTTGTAGGAGTTTTTTACTTCAATAGAGGGATAATTGAGCAAATTTGGTTAAGGATAATCTCTTTTGGGTTTTCTACTCAATTAGATTTATCAAACAAATTTTGAGGGTGTGAAAACTGGATAAAATAAAAAACAGGGGTTTTCTGAGTTTGTTTGACTGAGAAATAGGGTTTCAAGGCATATTCAGAGTTTCAACCCTTTAAATATTTGAATTTTGGTCTTTGGAGCTTAGAAATGGAGGAAAATGGCCTTTAAAAGACTGGCTCCAGAAGACAGAGCTCCCTCAATTCGCAGGTATTTTGATGTTTTGACAGGGTTTCTGAAGCTTATGTGGTCGAATTTGGATTTTTGTTGATTTTTTTGGGGTCGAAACAATGTACTTTCTTATGTCAACATGGTATCTTCAGTTGAAACTGGATCTTTGACGCTGTAGAGGGTAGCTTTAATGGTCTTTCAGATGTAGTCGTAGTGGTAAAGTTTAGCTCCGGGGCTATAAATTGGTCAACAAAGGCTCGAAAATCTTTTAAAATAGTCGAGGCAGGAGTTTAACCAGTCGAGAATGCAACTAACAGATATAACAATGATATATTAAAGTTTTAACCTTAATAAACATCATCATATTTGACGTTTTTTTTATAATTTCATTCAAAGGAGGGAGGCGGATTTGGAATTTTGAATGTTAAAACCATTCGGCAGTATTGCGTTACTTTAAGATGGTAAGTAGTTTTGGGATTTTGTAACGCGATCCAATTAAAATTGGACACGTAGCAGTCAGTGGTTTCTCAAAACAACTTTTATCGTGTAAATTTTTCCAAATTGTGTCCGATCAATTTCGGCACGCGATATGAAACGCCCACCGTCAGATTTGATTAACTAATGCGAATGGTCAGGATTGGATTTCGAAGTAGCGGGTAACATCAAGGTGGGATCGGGATTCAAGATGGGCCATTGATTCGATAACAAAGATCAACAGTTATAAATCAACGTGATGGGAATGGTGGGGCATAGGGTCGGGTTTGATCGCGCTAAGAGTGGACCATTAGATTAGGTATATAAATATGATCGGAGGGTGATGGATGAGCGTGAGGGCGCTGGGTTATTTGATTGGATAATGAGGCTTTTTATATATAAAAGGAGTTTATATATATGGAGTGGAATGCATGGGGGCGAGTTCATAGGATTTTAACCAAGGTTTAATATGCACATTGTAAAGTGGCAAATATATACCTAAGGTTTATGCTGTGTGGAGGGCAGATGAAGGGGTAGTAAATCAAAGGCTTAATGTAATCAAGCTTTGGTTAGAAACAATATATGAAGCATCGGAAAGGGTTTTTAATTTTCATTTGATACATCGTATTCCAAAACTTTCCTTTATATCTTATTATATAGTTATTCCAAACTAATTAGGCTAAATAACTATAGGGGAGTTGGGATATTTGTTTATGGATAATTTTCATGTCAAAGGGGTAGCTTAGGGATTTAATTTAAACATGTGCATAAGAAATTTGACATAAAAAGCTTATAATAAGGGGTTTTTTGGGATAATTAATAGAAAGGAGTTATATTAATAGGACTAGGATTTTCTATAGGGAGTTAATAAAATAAGTTAGGTGTTAATATGAAAAGTGAAAGTGAATACTCAAAAAATACAATTATAACCAAGAAAAGTGAAGATTAAAACCATGCTTTCATTGTAATAATTTCCTCACTTTAACTTAGGATAAAATGTTATTTTGAGGGTTTTATGCTTCATGAGATGTAGGAAGTTAATCAAATGAGGGTTTTAAGCACCACTAAGTAAAAAATGGGTCTTTACTTATGATTTTTCATGGTAATGAATTCATGAATGGAAAACAATGTGATTTATGGGATTAATATAGAAACTTAACACTTTCCACTAGTCAGTCACTGAGCCTTGGGTCCAGTCCCAACAGAAGTCAGGAAATGCCCTGAGCGTCTCTGACTGATAGTATAGAATGTTAAATAGCTATGTGGAGGGAAAATTAGTTATTTGTAGCCTGGTGAAAAATATTTACAATGGATTTCTTGCCTTCTTCTACCTACCCAGTCATATCTTCTAACATTTTTTATTCTATTTTAATCAGGTGCATTTGAGCTAGCCACCTTCAAAACATTTATTCTTTTTGAAAGCAGTAAAACTATCTAATTCTAACTTATTTCCTCCAAGAATCTAGATTAAACTGTTGGATTGTTTTTATTCTCTACCTAACTACTGAATTGTCATGATTAAACTGTATGACAATTCCTTATTCACTATCTACAACAAGTAAAATTGAAACATGACAAGTTAAGATTAAATTGTTCAACTCATCATGGATTATGGCATTTATTGACACTCTGCCATAATCAATTGCAAAAAGTAAAAGTAGTGGCATTTAGACTTGCACACTTTCATGTTTTATTCATCTTTTTTCTTTTGGGGTATATTATTTTTTCTAAGTCCTTTGATTTTTCTTTTAGGACTTTTTACCCTCTTTTTGATTTTTGAGTTTTGATTTTTTACAAAATATGGGAAAATAAATTGCAGAAAGCAAAGTTTGTACATATTTACAAGACTACCATTAGTCGAGTCAAAATTATGAATCCTATATTTATAGGTTGCTAACACCCTGAATTTAAAAATTTGTACTAGAATGGCAAGGATGTCCTCATTTATAGGAAATGGTCTTGAAATTATTAGATTACTAAACACACAATCCGCCAATCTCCTTCCTCCATAATCATGAGAAAATTATGGGTTCATCTTAACCAAATCCGTGAGAATTGTCATGAATAAGTGCCTTGGCTGCTCATTAGAGCATGTAATAATATAAACCAAATCACACAAACATGATATAATATAATTCCGTGATACATCCCTGAGAAATTCCATTATTCCCCCTTCGAATTTCATGGTAATCAACTGTCACGTACCACTTTACATGTACCCATTTTTTTTTTCTTCTAACTCCCTCTCTGATGTCCTGCAGTCACATTATCGATAATTTCCTAAGATAAGTTGTTCTCTTTAAGGTTACTCCACTTGACAACTCCCTCTCAGAATTAAACCTATCTTAATTTGGTTTTCTATATAATTCTATACTGATTTGATCCCCTCATTAGGTAATATTACTTTAATCCCTTCATTAACTTTAATATTGGGAAATGAGGAAGAATGACTTACTCCTTTTCTTGTCTCACTTACTAGACACTATACCACCATACTTATTTATGTTCTTCACTCACATTGTTCCCTATAAATTCAAGCACCAAGGGACTATAGACCAATAGATACATGTTGAAGAGATCCATGGGCTAGTCATCCTTCAACTGCACATTTAACCCATGAATTTGGTTTTGAATCTATGTGGTGTAATCATGAATCTGTTTAAAAGTTCGGGGAATAATAATTTAGTATGTGTCAATCATTTGAATTTAGGTTCACCTATCCTTGAAATGCCATACGTAGGATTATATATCTCACAGATTGGTGACTTTATAACTATGAACTATGGTATTTGATGGATTTATTTTTCTTATGTCCTGCTAATGGCACTTAGATAAGTACTCCTACATGGAGGTATGCTCTAATCACGAGCTGCCAACTGAGCCCAACCCACATGATCCCTCATGCCTCCATGTGATTTTTTTTGGTTTTTGAGGAGGTTATCTATCCACCAACTAGAGGGTGTAGATAACACCATAGTGATGATCAATGGTTCAAATTGCGTTGGTACAACCCTAGGGTTTTAAACCTCTTTTCCCCTTTTCTCTATTTCATTTTTCTACAGAAGGGTTTAGGAATGGTTTTTGGAGGCCATGAATTCCATGCAGATCCTGGGTCGCCCCTCTGCGTTTTTTTTGTGCGATAAAAATACTTCTTAGCATGATAATGGAGTCTAATGCCGACGTAGTGATTTGGTTCTTAAACCGTTCACAAGTAATTTTTTTTTTCTCTAATGGTTTCTCAGTTTTTTCACGTTATGAATCTTAGCTTCATTGTGCTTGGAAACTGAAATTTCCTTGGTGATTATGGACATATCCTCTGATAATTGTTTGGGACCACCATGAAATTCCTAATGTCCAGGTAAAGTCTTCGCATTTTATCTCTGAAATTGGGTTATTTGGAGGAATTTAGTTCCTTGCTACTCTAGCGCTTCTCATTAGGATTCTTTGTCTTTTTAGCTTTTTGTTTTTTTCTTACTCGCTATTGAACCCCTGTTTCCCCTTTTCTTTTACTGTGCATAACATTTTAAATACAGAGTATTACATATCCTTCTATATTTCAATTTTTGGTTCTGGATCTTGTTTTAATTTGGGTTTCTTCCTCCCAAATAGGCCTTTCTACCAAGAAAAAGTGGAAAGATGGCGTGGACAGGCTGCTGCTACAAGAGTGTTCCTCTTAGCAAGTAATATCCCACTTGCAAGAAATATTTTTTTTTTTTTAAATTACACAGAAATATGTGCGTTGGTTCTCTTCTTCTAATCAGCTTAGGTTCTTTATATGCACAAGTGGAACAATTTGACCTAGTGAAGGGGTATTCAGGTAATTCCTCACCCTTGTCCTCATTTCATTGAAATTTTTGTTTGATAGCAATTTCCCCTTTCGACTAACTCCGAATTCTTGTGCATTTTACTATAGGTATACCTTTCATGTTCTGGGACAGCGTTAGATTCAGTTATTTCAATGGTTTTCCAATACTTACAAGATGCACCTTTGTACAGGTTAGAAACCCCCTTATCTCATCATGATTCTTCGTCAGATAAGGAATGGGATCTTGGATTCTGGGCGTTTTTAATGATGGATGATACTTTGTAATTTCGATTTTATTTAGCCAAATGGCCTATGTGCCTATTTGAAACTATTATTGTAATTAATTTACTCCATTTTAACACAGATGAGTGTGTATTTCGAAGGAGTCTGTGGGGTATTTTAGTACTTGGACATATTGTTTTCGTTATTCTATATTTCTTTGTAAAACATTGTAGTTCCTCATTCTCTACTTTTGTGAATGACCTATGCGTCTGTCTTCTTATCTTGTTGTATGAACTGAAAGGCCTAATTTTTATACTTCTGGATTTTATATGAATTATTCTTCATATGCGTGTATGGGATTATACTGTATAGTAATTATCAGAATTCTATTACTTTGTTGGGTTAGTTTTCTGTAATGAATAATTAAGAATATTATGTAAAAATATTTTAATTGGCAAGGGAACCCAACACTGAAATTGAATTGAGTGGGTTTACCCCATGTAATCCGAATCTCGCATAAGGATTTCTCTTTTGTTTTGGTTATATTATTGAGAAATTTGCTAGAATTATTCAATCGAAATTCCTTTTCATTCTACAATTCCTATTATTGGATTTTTCTTAGCAAGTTGTTGGTCTACGTTAGATATTGAATGAGAAGTGTAGATTCTGATGTTTGGGGGAATTTCTTATTTATACTATTCGTCGGTATTTACCATTGTTTACTATGATTTTTCTTCTCCCCGTTGCTATAATAGGATAAGCATAATTTTATTATTAATACATGTCATGTTAAATTATACACTACAATCTTCAATTGTACCTTGTGTTTTATACTGAAATTTTTATATTGCAATATTGGTTTCAATCTAAATATTCGAAAGAGATCTTAGCAGTACGAATTTTACGTATTAGATTTTATTTTAGTTCATTATCTAGATTTTTCTATTAGTTTATCAGTATAGAAGGAATGGCGGATTCTAAATCCAACATGGTTATGTGTACTCAACTGGAAATTTATCCTTAGGGGAGTGCAACTGGGAAATAATATCGTCTATCGACCAATAATATCTACCTGATACAATAATATGAGATCTAAGTACTGTAATTACATTCTAAATAATGAAGTAGTGGCTCGAGTAATTATGTTGTCAACATCAAATACTTATTCCAAGTTATACTAAGCATCCATTTTGAGAGATGCCTTAGTCTTACTGATTTAAATATTAGCTGTCCATATATAACCATATGTTGGGTCAATAAAATGTTCATAAAACTTACATTCCATTCTATTCAAGGCCACTGTATTGAAGGGATTAAGAGAACGATTCGACATCTCCCCTCAAAATCTCATAGCATACAATTATACGATGATAATACTACCACTACATAGAAACTATGTCAGAACTTTGGAAAATAATATGTCAGAATTGGTTTTCCTTCCAATTCCCATTGACATTTAACCAATACTAAATCACACTCATACTGTACAACAATAATTCCGTATTCCTTACTCATCTAATAGAGAATTTGACTAATAAAGCTTATGCATGCCTCATATATCTATTCATTATTATAATATAAAAAAGAATACTGATCTGTATAGATGCCGCATACCAACTTGAAAGACAATTTTCCTCCCATCCACGAGGTTCTCCTCATAGCTCTCCCCCAAGAAGAGATATAATTTTCCACTAGTACTGAAAACCTCTTGTCACACTGGTGAAGGCACTTTTATGCCAACTTTTCCCAACAAGTTTCCATTACGACGTCCCATTATTCTAGGATTTTGTTTCCCATAGCCTAGGCTTTTCTTTTGTTTTTTTACAAAAGTTTCATTTTTCTTCTTTAAAGCTCACTTTTCCACATCGTTGTTTTTCCTACCCCTTCCCATTGAAATTTCCTCTTCACTGGGGTATCATTATATATTTCTCTTCCATCTAATTTATTTTTTAATTTTATTTCCCTACAAGCAATTTTTTTTGGGAGATTGGGAAGTATAAAAATTCTCTCCTATCCTCACGGGTTAAAATTTTGGGATCTCTTAATACTCTGTCTTTTGAAATTTAGTATGAAATTTCCTCAATAAATATTAAAAAATATAATTCTTCCAACATTATAATTGTTTCATAGGTCCACATTTGTCCTATATAATATACTTAACTTAAAACATAGTAACTGTAAATATAGGGTATTACATCAACCTTCCACTTCATGTGCTTTACGTGATACCTGAAGTATTGATTTAGAAAACAAGAAAAACATAATGTCCTTAAGTGTGACAAATATGAAAAAGGGTGCAACATTATAGAATCCCCTGCGGCCATTGTTCTCTTCCTCTTTATCTAAGTACATTAAGAATATAAAATAAAATAAGAGAGCTTTACAATAAACTTGATGATTGATTTATGAGTGAGTCTAGTTAGTGTTATATTTATACTTGTAATTGCGCAGGGAGGCATTTTGATTTCCAACAACAAAAAAATGAACTCGATAGCGCCTCAAGCATCAACAATTATGAGGATTCGAATACCGTGCAAAAGAAATATTCATTTTGCAGCAAAGCAGATCTCCCAGATCTCAAAGATAAGACACCAGTGTCCTAAGAATCAGAAGAGATGAAGGAGGGGAAAGATAAAGGAAGTTGGAAGACCGTAGAGAAGAAAAAGAAAGCTACAACACCAATTTCCACAAGAAAGACGAGAAGCCAGACAATTAAGAACTAAGAAAATTATAGGTCCGATAGACCAAATTTTGTCTCAGTGGACGTTAACCATCATCATCATCATCATTAATTGCTTATGGAGGAACTTTATAGGAGTGGATGTTGTAGTTGTTTAAATTTTTATGTGTATATATATATATATATATATATATATATATATATATATATATATATATATATATATGTTAACTCAATTAAAAAATAATAAAATGTTATAGGTAATGCCGAGTGTATGGTATAGGGAGACGTTATAGTTTTATGAAATGAGTGTAAACATTTAAATGTTGATATATTAATAATAAAAAAATTAAAATTAAAAATAACAAAATTGAATTGTTATATTATTATTATTATTATTATTATATTTTTTTTTAATTAATAAAATTACAAACAATTTTTTAAATAAAAGAAAATTATAAAACATACATATCACATTAAAATATATAACATATAAATGGTAGATATAAATTAAGATCCATTTTACGATTCAAATTAAAATAAGCACATAAAAACTTAATACACACAATAAATTTACAATATAATAAGATTCTTAACCATTCAACCTCATTTTACCATGGATATTATTAACTTATAAATAGGTTATATTACAATACCATGAGCCAATAACAAGGCTTATCTAGCACATGCCCAAAAACCATAACTCATTTTACAAGTAAAATATTTTATAAATATTAATTTAATTTTATAACATATTTTTAATCAAATCTAAAAGGGAAAAATATTGTTATTACTTTGGAGACATATCTAAACCCTTTATCCTTACTACTACTAAAATATCCTGATGATATTCCATAGAGATTAAGTGAGTGTTTTAATAAATTTAAAATAAGAATACTTTTATATACAAATATGTGAAATTATAATATAAATAATATTATTAAGAACCAACATAGATCCATCTTAACTAAAATATACCAAGCAATAAGAGGAATCAAATCTCTCAACGTGCAAATATTTTGTTAAGTTTTTCACTCAAAAAGAAGTTTGCATCTTGAGAGATTTGATCCCTTTAGGTGCTGGGTAGATCTAGAGTTAAAATGGATATATGGTGGTTTATGGAGTTAGTAAAATTATAGTTAAGTTAAATATGAAATTTTATTATTTATGAGATAAAGGATTCCTTTTATTTTCTATTTTTTATTTTACTAATATTATTAGAAAGTTTATAGAACTCTATAAGCTCTATCCCCTCAAAATTTAAGGTTTTAGGGGGTTGATATGGATTCACTCGGGTGATGGCTTAGACCGTGTGAGTACTATCAAGATTATTTAGACTAATAATATATATATATATATATATATATATTCTGCAATATGAGAAAGACTAAATAATCATGAATGAATAAAGAAGAGTTAGAAGAAATGCATTTTTAATAAAAGTTAAGAAATAAATTAAAACTATGAATAATGAAAGGTTGGAAGAAAAAAAATAGTATAAGTTAAGAGCTAAATTGGAAACCTTATTAGGTTCCTAAACTAAATAACCTTATATTTTTAAATTTTTTGGCAATGTAACATCTACTTTTAGAGTTTTTCCCTCAACCGACAATTCCTTTCCCTCCAATGGGACCCCCATGGTGGGGTGGAGGAGGCCCCTCCTAAAGGAACACAATTACTTCCAAATCCAATCAAGCTACCTTGTGAAACTTCAACAATTCCTCAGCTGATGAACAACATATGAAGGAAACCCCATTTAATATAACAAAAAATGATGCTCCAACCACTACCATTGCTTCTATAGTAATGAACAATCCAAATTATAATGGTTCCTACCTTCCTCGAACAATCAAAGCTTCCCTCCTTAAAATACCATCAGAAAAGATAGGGAAAAAATTGAACATATGTGAGAGCATGTGGTAATATGTAAATTTGTAGGTCTCTTGCCCTCAGAAAAAAACCCTGCTTGGTTGAATATGAGAAGACTAGAAACTCAAAAGGGATCTAGATCTGAATTTCGGGTCCAAGGGTTTGTTTAGAGCCAAATGAAATAATATAGAGGATATAAATCACATATTTTAGGGAGGACCATATTTCATCGACTTGACCAAATTATTCATGAAGCCCTGGGTTCAACAATTTTTCTTGAGTAATGAAGAATTTTTTGTGGCCCCCGTATAGATCCATATTTATTCTCTTCGTCAAGTGTTTTGGGACCCTGAAATCTTAGAAATAATTGGTAATGTCGTAGGTGATTTTATCAAAATATCGTATACCATAAATAAAGCTTGATACACTTCTTATGCCTTCCTTTGTGCCTATATAGACATATGAAAGCCCCTCGAAACAAAATTCAACTCAGTTGTGAAAAAGAAAAATGGAAACAACCAATATATTATGAGAAAATCTCAATTAGATGCCAAAAATACTACGAATAGGCCATCTATTCTTAGAATGCATAGAAAACTAAGTCCAACAAAATGCGTAAGGAAATTTTCCCTTGGATCAAGATGGTTTTATTGGGGTCACCAATAAAATAAATACAACTAAAAAAGGAACATTGAATGCAACAGTTGAAAATGTAGTAGGCCATAACATGTAGATGGTCGTCTACCAACTAGAAAAAATTGAGACATCTACTAAAGGAGAAAAGCCCAAAATGGAAGATATTGGGTAAACTAGTCATCAACCATCCTAGACAACAAAAGATATGAATGCACAACTCATTGAAAAATATTATCGAGAGGATATAGAAATGGAGAATAACAACAAATAATTTTTAATGCAGAATATTTTGAGGCAGCGTGCCTTCAAAATATTAATCTACAATATCTTGTAGAGGAATGGAGAAACAAAAATCCAACAACCATTCCTAAGAAGAAAATTCAAATGATCACCATGGCATAAATTTTTAATCAAGTTATAATTATCCATCAAGCTAACAAACGAGGTAATACCCCGAACCAAAATCAAAATTTCCCCTATTATATTTCTTTTGGATTATTGAATTAATTAATTTATTTTCCATATCTCCTTCATTTTAATATTAATTTTCTCTTTTAATGTTAACATATATTTTTAATCTTTAAACAACTATGAGCATCTACATTAAACCGTTTATGCAATCATTTCTTTAAAAAACTCCTTTATAATTAGTAATTACTTGTTTTTATAAAATATTATTTTAAAATTATTTTTTTGTAAGTCAAAATTCTATTCATTTGGAAAAAAAAAAAGATACATCGGGAGTAGAAAAAAAAAGGTGGTCTCACCCTGACCAAGTTTGTTGACCACAATTTGTAGTATATGAAAAAAATACAAAAAAAATACTAAGGACAATGTCCATATTCGAAAATGCCAATACACCAAAATACAAGTAACACAAAGAGAACACATGTGGTCATGCTAGTCAACTGACTTGATGGAAGTTGGGTTATACAGGGTTGTTACTAGAGGAGGCGGGGTGCAGAAGGCGCAATGGACATGCCCTTCGAAGTGATCCATCCACGACTCCAACTTGTCCACGTTTTTTGAAATCATGTTTTGGCCACGTGAGACCACCACCACTCGTTCTCGAACATGGCACTCAAAGTACTGCATCCTGTCCAATGTGGCTACCAGTTTAACACTATCCTCCCCTTTGACTTTGTTAGTGGATTCCAACCATTCCAGTAAGGATTGGATTAACTCGCGATAATTCTCCAAGTAGGAGAATTGAATTTCCCATGGGCTTGGTGCTTAACGACTGCCAGACCCATGACTCACATTACCACCACAACGCATGCCACCTCACCTCTAAGGTTGTTGAGGCCACCTCCATGACACATCACCGACTCTCCACCTCCGCAATCACCTCACACACCAACTCCCATACATTGAGAGTGTATTTTACAAGAATTTTGATTAGTGTAAGTAAATAAAATAAATTATTATAATAATATTTTTGAAAAATAATATATATATATTCACCCAAAATCCTATAGATATTTTTTGAAATACAGTCAAAAATCAATTTTAAACAATAAAATTAAGATTTAGAAAAAAAATGACTAGATTTGTATGAAAAACTTAAAAATATGACATGTTTAGAATATATATATATATATAATTTTAAAAACAAAAATATAGTATAAGTATACATATAATTGTTAAGAATATACATTTTTGATAATAAAATATATTAATAACGAACCAATGTCTTCACAAGTCCAGCGGTAATAGAGTGTGTCTCTACGCTGCGGGATTTTTTTGTGCGGGTTGAAGGAATGAAATAGAAGACTTTTCAAAAGAAAACAACTGAAGATAATATGTGGTATATTATCTGATAAAACATTAGACAAACTATCCTAGTGAATACTTGCCATTAAAACGACTGGAATAACCATCCTCATGAAGTGGACTTGCGATTAAAATGACTGGAATAACCATCCTCATGAAGTGGCTATTCTGAAAAAACATGAATTTCTCCATTTATGTTGTCTCTCGCTTCATGGAACCCTGTCCATCATCTCATA
Organism: Pinus albicaulis; assembly: GCA_034641835.2. Lineage (NCBI taxonomy): Eukaryota > Viridiplantae > Streptophyta > Pinopsida > Pinales > Pinaceae > Pinus > Pinus albicaulis. The sequence continues at coordinate 12,794,606 of MU968411.1, read as the reverse complement.
ACATCCTTTATTGCATACTCTCCTCCACGTGAGCGATTCGTAATTCTGAGCTTTAATGGATATTCTAAAGGAAATCCTTGGCCGATTGAGTACGAAGGACTTATATGAGACAACGAACATAATGTCTTATAGATCTATGCATCAGATTGTTGTATTGCTAACAACAATGAAGCATAATTCAGATTGTTGTATACCACTGTAGGGTGTGGTGTGTTATAGAAGAGAAATTTTAATTTTAATTTTAATTTTTTTTTTCTTAAGATTGTTAAATTTTTTATTTTTTTATTTTTAACTTTGATTTTTATTTTTTTAGTTTTGATATTAATCTGTTGGAAAGGTAGAGAGGAAAAATACAATTTAATACAAACACAAACCATACTAGCTGTTGCTTTTCTCTATTGATCAAACAAACTTGATTCACATGACTTGATTACAATGAACCTAGTGAAGGATATTTAAACTTTTTTGAGTAGCTACTCACCTAATATAACTTGGCATGCAACTACTCAATAAATTCATCTATCACATAAACTCATTTGAATCAACCCTCTGTTAATTGAATCTCTAAATATAACAAAATCTAATTGACTGTAACAACCTTATTAGAGTTAACTAGTATTAACTAGTTAGAGACTTTTATTATTTAAATTTCTAGCTAAAGAAAAAGACTTGAAGCTTTATGGTAGATTTAAAAACAAACAAGTTATTTTATTGAGAATAATTAAGTAGGAGGACTGGATCATGAAAATTAATTTTTTTTTAAGCTGTTGATAAAAATTTCCAAGAATAGGAGGTGGTTGGGAACAGTTGGAAAAACAGTTACCTCCCCTCCAGGGATAAAAGGAAAACCCAGGAGAGGGGCAGGGGTTCTGTAATTTTTATTTTTCTGAGCAAGAAGGGTGAAGTATTTTCTAGAGCTGGAGGAGGTATAGTTGAAAATAGCTTCTGCAATTCCCTTGAGAGCCAGAGTGTCTGAATGTGATTGGATTGGCCATCCAGAGGTCACAGCAGAAAGTTTCCACTGTTGCCCGTGGCATTGTCCAGATTCTGGGCTAGGGGGCAAGCGGAGGACGTAATAGCCTCCCTTGATGGTTGGGTGGACAACGGCTTAAACTTCAGTAAATTCAGATAAGTATAAATGTGCATTGAGTGCCTATTTAATTCTGAACTATGGATGTAGGTCCATTATTGAAGAGGATGTAGGAAAAATAGCCTGTTAGCTTACAATGTTTTTACACAGATTATGTGATGCTTGAACAGTAGGTGGTGGAACTGTAGAGGAAAATTTCTACTGTTGTTCCTAAATGAAAGATCTATGAAAACTGTTAGTGTAAACATAATTTCTGTTACCTTTCATTCTTTCTTTATCAGTATTTAATGGAAATGGAGCAGTTTAGAAATGGAATATAAATATTGCTAAGTTTGGTAACTTACAGTGTTTATCAAAGAAAGAAGGAATTTCGTAAATATAGATGAGACTAAGTGCTAATTTCCTAGATATATTGTACTTCAAGCCGAAGATAGACAATAGAACAAATAAGGGAACGTAATGATTATAATGTAATTTCATAGCATAGATTGCACCACGGACTGGGCACAACCCACCGAAAACACAGTATTGTGATAACACCGATAGAAATCATGATATACAAACATGCATGCATGGATAAATGGTAAAACCCTGATAAGTAAAATCTCGACAGGCTGAGTACTGTCGATAAGTGGTCTGCTACGCATACCCATCCTTTTCGGGAGACAACTCAAAAATGAAACAGAGTCACAGTAATAAAATGTTATTTGCATGCAAGACGAAATCTAGAACATAGTCTCTTTACAAGAAAATCATATAAAGTAAACTCTGTATTCAAAAAACGTAGATAGGCTGCATTCAAGAATTCCAAAGACTGTAATGCTGGAAAAACGACAAAATAGCAATACAATCGACAATCACACATAGGAACTAGTAATATTGAGCACGAACAGAAAACAATGAAAGTCGACTCTTAATTTCATAGTCACTAGTTGAATAAGTCACCAAAGCCAAAGTACAAATACAATTAAACGAAGGAACTAGGGTCTGAAGAAAGTAAACTGTCCGGAAGTAAACCCCCGTCTTCTCCAAGCAGAATAAATATTACATAAATACGAAAACCACAATCACCTACGGAGCTGGTCTCCTCAAGATCATGAAACATCCTTTAAAACTGATGTAAAGACCCACATCTAAATAAGAACGGAGAATTTAGGAAACCAAAACTTAGGCCTCGACAAGGAGAGGGCTCCGCTCATCAGGAACGAGTCCAAATACTTGTGCCGTGGAGCGGAAATCCATCAGTCAATATAGCCGCGGAAACACCAATTAAAGAATAGGACAGGGGTTCGACTTCTCGTACCTGCAAAAGAAGAATGTGCGGCGACCATTAGAAAAGAGATAAAACTGCAAGAGTGTTGGGTAGAAAATGAACCCATTAAACAACACTCTACGGAATTAATCCACGACAATAATGAAAGAAATATACCTGTAAGAGATAATGGCCTGAAGCCATATGTGTTAAACAAAACAAACAGCCGAACCATGGGGGTTAAACCCTTGACAACAAGAAAAGAAAAGAAAACTAACTTGCACAATGGGCTTACAACGGGGTTTGGACGAATGATATTACCCTCCATGCGATAGAAGGGCCGTAACTCTCCATGGTAAGTCCCGCCTGGGGTCACTGTAGTGCAGACGAGCATTGCACCATCGAAAATAAAACCTGGAAAATAGTTTTACGAGAGATTAATTGATCTCGTGTATAGAAAACCAAAGCACATAAAGCAAATGAAAATGGATAGGAAAACCATGGGATTTGTAGCCGTGAGACAACCTAAATGTTTATAAGGAATCTGGCGGAGAAAATTAAGCTGCAGAACACGCCTTCTGAAACCCTAGGGAACGAGCCACGCATGGTGTGCACTGTAAACTGCTTGAAACAGTGTCGAGCCTGCAAATTATCCCTGTGTGTCGACTAACAGTCGAGCCTAGAGACCCTCTTGGCTCACTGAGAGTCTAACAAAGAGCGTCGAAGTCATTCTCCTACCCTTTGGAGGGAGATGGAGAATTCCCGTGGGAAAAACTGACACCTGTAAGCACAGTACACTGAAAAATCGCTTATTTATGACAGGCCACTGTTTGGAGGCCGAATACATGGCCATGTGGCACAACATATCCCGAGAGATCACCATAGCATATCAATATATTTAATACGACAGTTGGTGAAATTAACCATAGGCTCAAAAACCAAGCGGATAACAGTTGGTGCAAGTTTAATGTATCAAACATTTATGCAGTAAGAGCTAGAACCTTATTAACACACGACCCAAATCAAATATATATTATATGCTGATCAAATCATTTGCAATGGAAACCACCATATTCATGGCGCTTATGACTCTGGTCCATAGTACAGGAGTAGATTTGCTGACAGATAAAAGTACAAGGATTAATTTTTTTTATGGTAATCTTTTAATGTTAATAGATGTGACAAGTGGTGTCAGAGCCAAGTGCTACACTGGGATCCTAAGGGTCTACTAACAGTGAAGTTGTGCATGTGTTTAGTGCACTGAGAAGAAGCACGTGACATGAGGGACGTTGAAGCGTCGCAATCACAACTAGAAGCTCCAACAGTCATGAATCCATAAATGTGGGTTCAACTAACTGTTGAACAACATCAAAAGACAAGTCAGTTACTTGAGGCATAGCAGCAGCAAACTACATTCCTGTTAAATACAGTGTAGCAACTACAAGAAGAGATGATGATATTTCGGAAGGACAATGATATTTTGATGCAAGATCAAGAAAGGATCTTAAAAAGTTTATCTGACAAACAAAATCAGGAGATGGGGCATCTCAGTGCGGAGAAAGAATTTCCTATAGAACAAGAGGAACAATAAACTAGAAATAACACCACAGGCAGGACTGAAAAGATTCCTTCTCAAAGGAGCAAAAACAAAAACTATAATGAGGCAGAGTCATGTAATGAGTCTGACCAGCAAGGTCCTAAGAGGTAGAAAGTAGAATTGCAGGGGGAGTTTCGTAAGATCAAGCCACCAACATTTGATGGTGAGGTGGAAGAGGTGGCTGAAGCATGGCTGATCAATATAAATAAATACTTTCAGGTATATGAGTACAGCAGCAATTTGAAGGCCAGATTGGCCATATACCAGTTACGAGAAAAAGCCACCTTGTGGTGGGAGGAGGTGAAAAATGTGCGCAGCATCGATGAGCGAGATATCACATGGGAATTGTTTCAGCAATATTTTAAGGACAAGTATTTGACAGAGAGATTTTATGATGACAAGGCTAAGGAGTTCCATGATCTTCGGTTGGGACAGATGACCATGGATGAATATGTCACAAAATTTACCTCCTTGTTTCGTTACGTACCTTACCTTCATGAAGAAAAATCCAAGGTTCAGAGGTTCCTAAGCAGTCTACCTGCTCATATGAGAGAGAGGATATAATTTGTTAACCCGCAGACCATGGATGAGGCTATCTGTAAGGCAAGAATGTGCTATCATCAAAATAAAGTCAAGGGAGAAGGAGGAAAAAGCTGGCAGCCAAGGAAAAATCAGAAAAATACTTCTACTTTCAAAATTAGTAAAAGTGGTAACTTTAAAGGTTCAACACAGAATGCCATAAACAAGCATTTTGGTAAGAATCATCAAAGAATTAAGTGGCCAGCAGAGGAGAAGCCCACGGAAGCATCCAACAAGCCAGAACAGGGACATATTTCAAAACCTCCCCTACAGTGTTGGGGCTGTGGAGAGGCTCATTACTATAAAAATTGTCCCCAACGAAATAAAAGTGAGACAGTAGCAAATCTGCAAGAGGCATATACAGTGGGAGATGTGGCACGAAATTTACCTCACATAAATGCAGCCTTGGAGGATCGACAAGCTGATTTCCAGCCCACAATGATTGAACTGGAAGGTACTATACTAACCAAACCTATTTCGATTTTAATAGATCCTGGAGCAAGTTTAAGTTATGTAAGTCCTAAAGTAGTGGAGTCATGTAACTTAAAAGAGAAGAAATTCAAAAACTCATGGTTAGTTCAATTAGCTATCGGGGAAAAGCGTAAAGTAATTGCGAAAATTCCTCACTGTGTCCTAGAAGTAGCAGAGCAACAGTTACAAGTAGACTTAAAATCTTACCATTGGGGTCATATGATGTATTGTTGGGCATGGATTGGCTGGAAGGACGTTGGGCCCTAGTGGACTGCAAGGAAAGGATTATTCATATCAGAATGCAAGATGGTATGCGTAAGGAAATTCAAGGAATTAAAAAACCTGTACAACTACGTCCCATAACAGCATCTCAATTGGACAAGTGTATCCGGAAAGGATGTCAGATGTATGCCATCCAAGTAGGATATGCAGATTCCAAGGAAAAAGCTCCAATAATGGAGGATATTCCTATGGTACATGAATTCTTGGATGTGCTTCCAGAAAACATTCATGGATTTCCACCCAAAAGGGATATTGATTTCACCATTGAATTGCTGTCGGGAGCCACCCCGATATCAAGAGCACCCTATAGAATGAGTGTCCCAGAATTAACAGAACTAAAGATACAGTTACAGGAATTAATGGACAAAGGTTATATTCGCCCAAGTGTGTCTCCTTGGGGAGCACCAGTTCTTTTTGTTAAGAAGAAAGACGAAACTTTACGCATGTGCATGGACTACAGGCAGCTTAATAAGTTGACAGTTAAGAAAAAATACCCCTTACCAAGAATCGATGACCTGTTCGATCAAGTGAGAGGGGCTAAGGTGTTCTCTAAGATAGATCTAAGATCTGGGTATCACCAGATTTGGATCAAGGACGAGGACATCTGCAAAACAACATTCCACACACGTTATGGGCATTATGAATTCGTGGTGGTGCCTTTCGGCTTGACTAATGCACCAGCAACCTTCATGAGGTTGATGAATGGCATCATTCATCATTTTCTTGATAGTTTTGTACTTATTTTCATAGATGACATACTAGTATATTCAAAAAGAGAGGAAGAACATAAAGAGCATTTAAGAATAGTTTTGGAAACGCTGAGGAGACATCATCTTTATGCCAAGTTTAGCAAGTGTGATTTCTTTAAAACATAATTTTTTTATTTGGGACATGTTATATCAGCTAAGGGGATATCGGTAGACCCCGAGAAGATCAAAACTATTATAGAATGGCGGATACCTCAGAATGTAGCATACATTAGATCATTTACGGGTCTAGCTGGATATTATAGAAGGTTTATAGAAGGGTTTTCTAAGTTTGCTTTTCCCATTACATATTTGCAGAAGAAGGGTAAGCCTTTTAAATGAACAGAAGAATGTCAGAGTAGCTTCGAAAAGCTGAAACAACTACTAACCACAGCACCAGTGTTGAAGGTAGCTGACCCCGAAAAGGATTATGAGGTTTGCATCGATGCCAACAAAGAAGGAGTTGGTGCAATATTAACTCAAGAAGGAAAAGTGGTAGCCTACGAGTTTAGGAAGTTGAAGGAACATGAACAGAGATATTCTGCCTATGACTTGGAGCTCACAGCAGTGGTACATGCTCCTCGAGTATGGAGACATTACTTGCTGGGTAAAAGATTCATACTTAAAACAGACCATATCAGTTTGACAAATTATTTCAAGCAGGCAGATTTAAATTCTAGACAGACAAGATGGAACGCCTTTACAGCAGGTGGGTGATATGGAAATCAGCATGCCTCATTTTGGAGCACAGTCGCGAGATTCATTGATTCCTAAAAGCGCATGATATATATGCTCTATATTACAGCCAACCAGCAAGCCAACTGTTGGAATAGTTAAAACAAGAAGCGCAGAAAGACCCAGAATATCAATATCTGTATCAATAAATGGAGGATGGTGAGCAGCAAGGCAAGTCCTCAGAATTTGGAAGGAACAAAGATTAGGTATTGACCTTTCACAGAAGAATCTATGTACCTAACCGTACCGATCTTAAAGAGTTAATCTTGAATGAATATCACCACAGCAATTATGATGGTCATCTAGGTTATCAGAAAATACCCACTGCAATACGGAAGGTATACTATTGGCCAGGTATGCGAAAGAGCATTGTAGAATACCTAAGCAAGTGTTTGGAATGTCAGTAGGTTAAAGTGGAGCATCAGCATCCTGCAGGACTATTGTAGCCCATACCCATTCCTTAATGGAAGTGGGAGGTTATCTCTTTGGATTTTATCACAGGGCTACCATGAACGAGGAAGCAAAATGATTCCATCATGGTGGTAGTACACAGATTAAGAAAATCTTCCCATTTCATACCGGTACAATCTACATACAAGACAGTGCAGATTGCAGATATATTTATGAAGGAAAATTTTAGGTTACATGGCATACCTAAAACTGTAATTTCCGATCGAGATGTTAAGTTTACATCCGCATTCTGGAAAACCTTGTTTACCGGTCTGGGAACTCAGATACACTTTAGTACTGCCTATCATCCTCAGAATGATGGGCAGACGGAGCGAGTAAACCAAGTGCTGGAAGACATGCTGTGCATGTATGTGATGCAGCAACCAGTTAAATGGGAGGATTACTTGCATCTGGTGGAATTTTCCTACAACAATGGGTATCAGTAATCTTTAAAGATGAGTCCCTTTGAGGCATTGTATAGGAGGCAATGTCGTACACCCATAAACTGGAGCAGTTCAGAAACAAAACTATTGTTGGGACCCGAAATGTTAGCTGAGATAGAAGCTGAAGTTAAAAGGATAAGGAAGAATTTAAAGGCCGCACAGGATAGACAAAAGATGTATGCAGATAAGAAAAGATCCTACCTTGAGTTAACTGTAGGAGAGCACGTATATGTAAGATTTAAGCCCAAAAGGAGTACCATGAGATGGACCTCTTGTGCCAAATTGGTTCCTCGATATTGTGGACCTTTCCAAATATTGGAAAGGGTGGGACCAGTAGCTTATAGACTAGCCTTACCTAGTCATATTCAAGTACACAATGTATTCCATGTGTCCTTACTGAAGCGATATGTACATGATGAAAGACATGTGATTCATTGGCAAAGTATTCAGGTAGGGAAAAGGGATAGGAATCCTAACTTAAGGTTTTGAATAAATATGGTATGCTGACTGAAAAATACTTGTTTTTCAGGTAGAACCTGATGGCGAGTTTCTGGTCGAGCCGCAACGCATACTTGACAGAAGAGAAATTGAGCTATGTAAGCAAGCAATCATCCAGGTGAAAGTGCAGTGGAAGCACTTCGGACTGGATGAAGCTAGTTGGGAGGATGAGAACTTTATGCGAGAAGCATAACCGGAACTATTCACAAGGCTGGGCTGAGACACCGAGGACGGCGTTACTTCCAGGGGGGGAGGATGTAACAGCCTCATTAGAGTTAACTAGTATTAACTAGTTAGAGACTTTTATTATTTGAATTTCTGGCTGAAGAAAAAGACTTGAAGCTTTATGGTAGATTTAAAAACAAACAAGTTATTTTATTGAGAATAATTAAGTAGGAGGATTGGATCATGAAAAGTAAATTTTTTTTTAAGCTGCTGGTAAAAATTTCCAAGAATAGGAGGTGGTTGGGAACAATTGGAGAAATAGTTACCTCCCCTCTAGGGATAAAAGGAAAACCCAGGAGAGGGGCGGGGGTTCTGTAATTTTTATTTTTCTGAGCAAGAAGGGTGAAGTATTTTCTAGAGTTGGAGGAGGTCCAGTTGAAAATAGTTTCTGCAATTCCCTTGAGAGCTAAATTGTCTGAATGTGACTGGATTGGCCATCCAGAGGTCATAGCAGAAAGTTTCCACTGTTGCCCGTGGCACCATCCAGATTCTGGGCTAGGGGGCAAGCGGAGGACGTAATAGCCTCCCTTGATGGTTGGGTGGACAACAGCTTAAACTCCTGTGAATACAGATAAGTACTTTTGTGCATTAAGTATTTATTTAATTGTGAACTTTGAAAGTAAATCCATCGTTGAAGAGAATGTTGGCATTATAGCCTGTTAGCTTATAATGATTTTATATAATTTTGTGATGCTTGAACAGAAGGTAGTGGAAACTATAGAGAATCTTCCTATTGTTTCCTAATGGAATATTCAGAAAACTGCTAGTGTAAAACATAATTCTGCTACCTTTCGTTGTCCTCAGTATTTAATGGAAAAAGAGTAATCCATTATTAGAATAAGTTATTGCTATGCTTGATGATTTACAGTGCTTACAAAAAGAAAGAAAGAATTCTGTTAATGTAGATAAGAACGAGGCACTATTCATCTAAACACAGTGTACTTCATAGCCAGTGTTAAACAATAAAACAAATAAGCAGGCATAATGATTACATTTTAGATTTGCTGCATAAATAGCACAACAGGTAGGGCGCAGCCTACCGAAACTCAAACACTACAATAACACCGGTAGGTACGAAGATAGGCAAACATGTATGCACGAAAATTATAAACCCTGACATGTAAAATTCCGATAGGCTGAGCACTGTCGAAGGGCATTGTGCTATGCACAACCCTCCCTCTTCGGAGTGACAGCTCGAAGTGAAATGGAGCCACAACAAACAAATGATATGTGCATGCAAGATTGAAAAATCTGAACATAGCTCACTTAAAGGAAAGCATATTTAGCGACATACTGTACAAAACACAGGTATGCGGAATTTAAGAATTAAAGACTGTAATGTTGAGAACTTCGAAATAGCAGTATATACAATAGTTACACAAGAGAAATAGAATAAGCATGAACAGTAAAAAAATGTAAATCGGCCCTCAAGATTACTATCACTGGCCGAACAAGTCACCAGAAAAACTTGGAGTACACATGCATCAAATAGTGAGTTAGGGTTTAATTGGTAACCCGTCCAGGGGTAAAACCCCTTTCGCACTAAGAAGAGTAAATTACTACATAAATAATGAAAATACAGTCGCCTACAGAGCTGGGCTTCTCAAGACCCAGAGACATCACTTAAACCAGTGGGTAAGCCCATCAAACAAATAATGGAGAATTCTGTAAACCGAGAAATTTAGGCCTCAACAAGGAGAGGGCTCTGCCCATCAGAAAATGAAGTCGAGTACCTGTGCAGTGGAGCGAAAATTCGTCGGTTAAGACAGCCGCGGAGTTGCCAGGTAAACAATAGAAGCGAGGGTTCGACTCCTCGTACCTGTGAAAGAACAATGAGGAGCAACCATTAGCGAAGAGATAACTGTACGGGTTTTTGGATAGAGAACGAGCATGATAAACCAAACCCCACAAAATTAATTCACAGCAAAGATGAAATATGTACCTGTAGGAATTGTTAGCTGGGGCCATCTGTGTTTGACAAAAAAAATAATAACACGAGCCATGGGGTTAGATTATCGATTGCAGAGCAAGGGAGCTAATCACACAAAGAGCTTGAGATTGGGTCTGGAGGCATAGTCTACCTTCGGTGTTGTAGAAGTGTCTGTAGCTCCCTATGGTAGTCCTGCCCTGGGGCTACCATAGCGCAGTCAAACATTGCACCATTGAAATAAACTGTAGAGGTATTTTGCAGCGGATTAAAAGAGTTTCGAGCTAGGAAACCAAAGAAATACGAAAATAGCTGGTGGGAAGCTAAGAATAAAATTGTAAATGTTGCAGTCGGAGAATCAAACCTGGATGTATATAATGAAACCGACGGAGAAACCAAGTTTATGGAACGCCAACTGGAAACCCTGGACAGCGAACAACGCGCGATGCACCCTGTGAAATCTGTTTTGAAAATGCCGAGTCTACAACTTTCCTGTGCGTCGACTATCAGTCGAGCCAGAAAACCCTCCCAGCTCACTGTGAGACTGGCAAAGAACTCCGTAGCCATACTCCTCTCCTTTGGAGGGAAATGAAGAATCCCGAGGAAAATAGGACACATGTTAGTTCAGTACCGCCAGAAAATCGCACATAAATGACCAGATACAATGCCAAGTGGTGCAGCATTTCCCAAAGAACACCATTGAATATCAGCACAATTAATATGACAGTTGGCACAAGCATCATAGGCTCAAATACAGGCGGATAACATTATAGTGCAAGTTTCATGTATTAAACATAGATGTATAAAGAGCCAGAACCTTATTACACACAACCTGAACCATATGTATATTTATGTTGATCAATTCAATTGTGTGGAAAACGAATATAATTATGCGCTCATGAATCTGTCCGATTGTACAGGTGAAGTGATATGGATTTGCTGACGTATAGAAGTACCCAAGTTCATTTTTTTTATGATGGTAATTTTTCAATGTTGATAGATGTGAAAAAACCACAACAATTGGAAGAAAAAAAAGCATAATGGCTTTGCTACAATTGTGATAGAAAATACACTAAAAGTCATAAGTGTGCTTAGAAGAAATTATTTTACATAGATTGTGAAGAGGAGGAAGAAAAAGAAGAGGATATACACCAGGAACCAACCCTAGAGAAAGAAAAAATGAGCTCGACCATATCGTGTAATGCATTGGAAAGAATTACTACTCCTCAAACTCTCAAGATAGAAGGACATATCAAGAAGAAAAAGGTAATAGTGTTGATTGATTCAGGTAGTACCCATAATTTTATTCATTGTAAGGTAGCCAAGGAATTGAATTGCTTCCTCTACCCAGCCCCAGAATTTCAAGTGATTGTTGCAAATGGAGGAACTATAAATTGCTTTAGAAAATGCTATAATATCAAGTTAACCATGGGGGAATATGTATTGAATACTCTAATGTTTTCCATTCCAATGGGAGGTGCTGATGTTGTACTAGGCGTACAATGGTTATAATCTTTGGGGACGGTAGCTTTTTATTTTCAATAACTTTTCTTGATTTTTTTTCCGGAAGGAAACGAAGTCGAATTACGGGGTATCCGAGGGAAATTGAGAAATATAATAATCTCAAATGTCATGGCAAAGCTTTTGAATAAAGAACGATGAGGTGTAATTGCACAATTATGCTCACTAGAAGTTCCAACATCAAAATCATCTATTTCTCTAGATCTCCAAAAAGTCTTGGACAATCATTCCAAGGTGTTTGAAACTCCCAAAGGACTCCCACCTATTCGTGATCATGATCATGCTATTCATTTGATTCCAGGAAGTGTTCCTCCAAACATCAGGCCTTACAGATATCCTTGTGTCCAAAAGAGTGAAATTGAACGTATGATTGTAGAAATGTTAGAGGCTAGTATAATTCAACCTAGTCAAAGTTCCTTCTCTTCTACAATAGTATTGGTGCACAAGAAGGATGGATCATGGTGCATGTGTCTAGATTATAGGGAGCTCAATAAACTCACTATTAAAGATAAATTTCCCATTCTTGTGATTGATGAATTATTGGATGAATTACATGGAGGAATTTATTTTACCAAGTTTGATCTTCATTCCAGATATCATCAAATTAGAATGAAGAATGAATATATTCCGAAAACAACATTTCGAACTCATGAGGGTCATTATGAATTTCTGGTCATGCCTTTTGGCCTTACCAATGCACCTTCTACATTTCAAGGGTTGATGAATACCATTTTCAAACCCTTAGAAAAATTGTGTTAGTATTTTTTGATTATATACTAATCTAC
>MU968411.1:12738421-12781905 GCA_034641835.2 Pinus albicaulis | reverse complement strand
ACAACCGAAGACTGCAAGAGTTTTTATCTCTGCGGATAGCAAAGAGATAAAACTGCAAGAGTTTTGGGTAGAAAATGAACCCATTAAACAACACTCTATGAAATTAATCCGGCATGAATGAAAGAAATATACCTGTAAGAGATAATGGCCCGAAGCCATCTGTGTTAAACAAAACAAACAACTGAACCATGGGGGTTAAACCCTTGACAACAGGAAAAGAAAAGAAAACTAACTTGCACAGTGGGCTTACAACGGGGTTTGGACGAATGATCTTACCCTCCATGCGACATAAGGGCCGTAACTCTCCATGGTAAGTCCTGCCTGGGGCCACTGTAGTGCAGACGAGCATTGCACCATCGAAAATAAAACCTGGAAAATAGTTTTACGAGAGATTAATCGATCTCGTGTATAGAAAACCAAAGCACACACATAAAGCAAATGAAAATGGATAGGAAAACCACGGGAGATGTAGCCGTGAGACAAACCTGAATGTTTATAAGGAATCCGACAGAGAAAATTAAGCTACAGAACACGCCATCTGAAACCCTAGGCAGCCAGCCATGCATGGTACGCACTGTAAACTGCTTGAAACAGCACAGAGCTTGCAAATTCTCTGTGTGTGTCGACTAATAGTCGAGCCTGGAGACCCTCTTAGCTCACTAAGAGTCTAACAAAGATCGCCGAAGTCATTCTCCTACCCTTTGGAGGGAGATGGAGAATTCCTGATGGGAAAACTAACACCTGTAAGCACAGTACGCTGAAAAATCGCCTATTTATGATAGGCCACTGTTTGGAGGCCGAATATATGGCCATGTGGCACAACATATCCCGAGAGATCACCATAGCATATCAGTATATTTAATACGACAGTTGGCAAAATTAACCATAGGCTCAAAAACCAAGCGGATAACAATTGGGGCAAGTTTAGTGTATCAAACATTTATGCAGTAAGAGCCAGAACCTTATTAACACACGACCCAAATCAAATATATATTATATGCTGATCAAATCATTTGCAATGGAAAAGACCATATTCATGCGCTTATGAGTCCGGTCTATAGTACAGGAGTAGATTTGCTGACGGATAAAAGTACAAGGATTAATTTTTTTTTTTTTTTTAATAGTAATCTTTTAATGTTAATAGATGTGACAAGACTCTATAAGGATAATTGAATCTCTAAATATAACAAAATCTAATTGACTCTATAAGTATAACAAACTCTTCATACAGGAGTAATTAGGTTATTTTAACATTTTTTGAATTTTTGAGCTAATTTGTACAGATAAACAACCCCATTGGAATAATATTAAGCAGTCTATTTTATCACCAACTAAAAATAACACAAAATCCACAATAATAGTTTGTCACACACATCTTTCACAAACAAAACATGAATTATAATAATAAATTTATCATTGGCCAATGACAAACACTCTTTTTCAAAATGACATTGTAATCACAATATGTAAAATTAAGAAAGGTGAAATGGTAACATGTAAAATTGTTAGTAAAAGTAAATATTTGTTTATGGTGAATATAATTGAATTTATTTAGTTATTTATATTTTATAAATAAAATTTATGATTATTTGTGTTATTATGAACTTGTTTTTACTTTATTTTTGAGACGATAGACTTTTCAAATCTTCTATCTTTATACTTTTGAAACAATTACTCTTATTTAAATTACAAAAATATTAAATATATTAAAGAGTTATTAATAATGCAAAAATGAATGATCTAAAAGATCGATTTATGTCCGATGTCACAATTACCAACAACTTCCAAATTATTGGCAGCTGATTTTTTTTTAACTTACATGATAAAATATATCAGAATTCAAATAAAAAATCACCACCAATTAAGCTATTTGAGTATATACATAGGTATCTTCTAACATTGAATTTAAAGATTACCATATCAAAATTTAGCAAATATGTACTAGTAAACACAATATTTTAATAAAAACATTAATAAATATCTAAGTAATAGAGAATTATATCGTTCTGTGTAAACATTACAAATTTATATTAATAAAAAGTCGTAAATAAATATCTAATTAAAAGAGAAAGAATGGTTCTAATTTCGTGAAATATGTGTCAGTATAAACCAGACGTTATATTAATAATTTTTTTTAAAACTTATATATAACTAAAGAGAATAATGCAGTTATAGAGCAGTTTAATTCTTAATTTTAAAATGTGATATACAATTTTAATAAAATAATAATTATTTAAAATATATAATAGTTTGGCACGCTGAAAAAATAAATTTAAAAATATATTCAATTTTTTTCGCATTAACAGGGAAACCAGCCATTCCAAAAGAAAAAATTACTGCTTGTATAAAGATAAAAACTAAGAGAGAGACCTAACAGTTAAACTAACCGGTAGACTAAAATAAAAATTAATTGACAACTAAAATAGGATACTTCATAGACAAATTGACAACGTCCGAATTAGTTTCCAGCAGTAACCTATGTAGCCATCTTTAAATCATAAACCAGATAACTCTGTAACAAACTGTAAAGTGGTTTCAGGAATAAACCAGATAAATCTGTAACAAATAGTTATCCGCTAATTTCTGTCCATGGACGGATTAGTAAAGCCTGCGTATTGATTCCGCAGAGACTTCGGTCGCTTTTTTGTTTCAAAATAATACTACGGCTTTTTATATGGGATTTCCAATCCATTGTGTCAATCAGTTTCGCTGTATTGCCATATGATAATGAAAATGAAGGGTCTCTGCATTCTTTTTTGTATATGGCGACAAGAACTGCTGCATCAAGGGCGGCATGCTGTAGCTGAGCATCGCTAAAGGGACGCTTCCCCCAGTCACTCAACTGCATGCTTTTGCTTAAATAGCTTCCCAATATGGTCTTTGCAAGGCCTGAAAGCCCTCCTTCAACTAATGCAAAAGCCTTTTGCAGGTTTAATGTAAGCCCTTCACAGTACTGAAAACACTCCAACTCTCCATAGGATCTGGAAAGCTGCTTCAGGTCTTGGCTCAATGCATACCCTAGCATCAAAATACTGGCGGAATGAAACACAGCTTTAAGGCACATGTCCAGTGTACTTGGTTGTGTGCTAAAACAGAGTTATCATGTCAAATATTGTTGGAATTTTTGAGAATTCCAGAAACACATAGGGAGAACAAAATTCTCTTCTACCTCGACATAGAGATTATAAAACAAACAAACTTTGCCGCTGGGGAAACTGAACTATTTCATTAACATAAAACAATATTACAAAATGAGAGATTTTTCCTCAGAACATGGTTCTGGATTTACAATTCAAAAGCTTTGCTTGGCTGTTACAGACACAACGCTGAAAGCAACAATACAATCCTCTGTTTTTCTCACATGGACACAGTCTGTCTGTGCAACAACTACTCTGCATTTCAGGCATTATATATGACGCAGTTTTTTTTATTTTTAAATGAAACAAATCTATTGAAAAATATATTACCGCATACATTTTTTAAAAACCAATGTCAAAAGACTTTTGGTTGCGGCTTTCATACAAAACATAACATCAAATAAAATATATTCGTGAAAGGTGGAGACCGCAGCTCAAAGGTCTGCGGGACTTGTGCCCTTGCAATGTGGGATGAGTGATGTCGCTGCATTGCATTGCAAATATTGAGCAGTAAACAAACATGTGGGCGGTGAACAAAATATGCGCGATGTACGATGTGTGATGGACCCCACAGTGGAGATCTCATCGTCGCATCGCAAGTGTGCCTCGGAACAAAAACATAGTGGAGGGCTTTTAACATGCAGCGCATGCGATATGCAACATCGCATCACAATCAAATACATCGGCGGTAAAACATTTGTGGAGCAGGCTTTACACATGTTTGATGCGATGAGCGATGTGTGATATCGCATCATCGCGTCGCATCGGAACTTCACATCAACAAGACACATCGCATCGGTAATAAATACAACAGCTCTATTGGGTTGTGGATCTCTGCACTTCTGATGCGCGATATAAAAACTTCAAAACAAAACAAAAACAATTGCGTGCTCAATTCAAAACACTTCAAAGCAAAATTCAATGCGGTTGGTGAATGGCTAAGGCGGTGCGGTGGTTGAAAGTTTAAGACTCGATATGGTGGATTTACGGCAAATAAGACTGTTATCATTGTTGTATGCTGCATGGTAAAAAAACTACATAAAACATCACTTCTTTAGCGGTGGAGGTATGGTTGCGTCCGAAAAACAATAAATCCTCCCCTGTTTCATTTATATCCATCTTGAATGCACCATGCCATGAACGCAAGCTTGCTGGTTGTGCTGTACTCCTCTTTCTCTGCACAGAGTCAACAACAGGGTAATTTGTTATTTCCAACACTCCCCTTTAAAATCACCTGCTGGGTTTTCTGTCATACCCATGCATTTTCTCAGATAATTAAACTCCTGTTGCCCCAATGGTTTTGTCAGAATGTCGGCAAACTGCTCTTCTGTTCTGCAATGTTTCAGAACAATTTCTCCATTATTCACTAGCTCCCTTACGTAGTGAAACTTGACATCTATTTGTTTCGTTCTTTTATGAAACACAATTTTTTTTGACAATGCTATGGCTGAGCTATTGTCACAATAAATCACTGTGCCTTTTACTTGTTCTTGGCACAAACTCCTCAACATCCTTCTCATCCAAAATGCTTGACACGCTGCTGCTGTAGCTGCCACATACTCTGCTTCTGATGTAGATAATGCCACAATTGGCTGTTTCTTAGAAGCCCATGAAATAGCTCCTGAACCTATATGAAAAACATAACCAGATGTGCTTTTCTGGTCATCTATACTTCCAGCCCAATCACTATCAGTATATCCAATCAATTTAGAATTTTCTGAAGTAGTGTAATTAATTCTATATCTTTTAGTTCCTTCACATACCTCAGAATTCTTTTTGCTGCTTACTAATGTGACTCCTTTGGCCTTTCCATAAATCTGGAAATCAAACTAACAACATGCATAATATCTGGCCTAGTTGCAGTCAAATACATGGGGCTGCCAATTATGCTTTTGTACAAGCTAGGATCAAAATCCTTGTTGCTGTCCTCTTTGCTGAGTTTCAATCTCATTACTGTGGGAGTAATTGCTGCTTTGCAATCTTGCATATTAAATCTTTCCACAACTTCATTCACATATTTAGCTTGAGAAATAAAAATTTTATTTTCTTTTTTCTCTACTTCTATTCCTAAGAAGTATTTAAGAAATCCCATATCAATCATCTCAAATTCATTCTTCATGGCTGATTTAAAATTCTCAATGAGGTAATCATCATTACCTGTGAAGATCACATCATCAATATATAAAACAACAATGAACATCTTACCATATTTCTCCTTGATGTATAATGTGGGTTCTCCTTCGCATTTTTCAAACCCATTTTCCAGTAGATATGAATCTATCCTACTGTACCATTCTTTTGGTGCTTGTTTTAGCCCATAAAGAGCTTTCTTCAATCTGCAAACTTTGTGCTCTTGGCCTTCTTTCTCATAGCCGAGAGGTTGTTCAACATAAACCTCTTCCATTAAAACTCCATTCAGGAATACTGATTTCACATTCATTTGGTAAACATTCCACTTGTGTTGTGCTGCTATGGACAACACTTCTCTCACGATTTCCATTCTTGCAACCGGTGCAAAAGTTTCCTCATAGTCTCTTCCATGTTGCTGCTTGTAGCCTTTGAAAACAAGTTTGGCCTTGTGCCTTTCAATCTTACCTTCAACATTTCTCTTGGTCTTATAGACCCATTTCACTCTAATGACTTCCTTTCCATTTGAGAGATCAACCAATTCCCATGTTTTATTTTTATCTATGGCATTCATTTATTCATCCATAGCTTCTATCCATTTTTTATCTTTCATTGCTTCTTCAAAATGAATAGGATGATCAACATGAAAACATGATGCAAATAAAGAGTTCATACTTTCATTTGCTACTTCTTGCTCATATATTTCATTCAAATTTCTGAATCTGGTACATCTTTCGCTTGGTGTACTTGTGCTTGAGGAAGCACTCAAATCTGCTCCTTGTGGTGTGCTTGGAGAAGCACTCATTTCACTTCTCAAGGGTGTTCTCATTATTGCTTGAGGTGTCCCTTGCTATCCTTGTGTTGGTAGAGGTGGTGCTGCTAATGAGGTGTTCTTTTCAGCCACATCTTCCTCATCATCATCATGAGACAAATAGTTCTTCACATTGACTATTTTCTCAATGCTTCTATCCCATGCTTCTTCTTTAATGAATTGCACATCTTTTCTTATAAAAAAATTCTTGGTGGATGGGTTATACAGTTTATATCCCTTGGATTCTTTACAGTATCCAAGAAATATGCACTTCTCCCCCTTACTGTCCAACTTCTTCCTCCACTGATCTGGAATGTGTGCATAAGCCACACAACCAAAAAATATCATGTGGGTGACTCCTTGTTTTATGCCACTCCATGCTTCTTCTGGAACTTTGTTCATTACAAATTTGGTTGGGCATCTATTCAAGATATATGCCGCACAATTTGTAGCTTCTGCCCAATATTCATTTGACAAATGTTTTGCCTTTAGCATACTTCTTACCATATCCATGATGGTTCGATTTTTCCTTTCAACAACTCCATTTTGCTGCGGTGTGTACTTTGTTGTAGATTGTTTATGTATGCCATTTTCTCTGCAAAAACGGAAGAATTATTTTGAGATATACTCACCTCCTCTATCAGTCCTTAAGACCTTGATATGCTGCTCACTTTGTTTCTCTACAAGAGCTTTAAAGTGGCAAAATTTCTCAAACACTTCACTTTTATATTTCAAGAAATAAACCCATGTTTTTCTCGTGAAATCATCAATGAAGGTCAAAATATAATGGCTGCCTGATATTGATGGTGTTTGCATTGGTCCACACAAATCTGAATGGACAATTTCTAAGGGTGCCTTTGCCTTTATGCTCTTTCCTGATGGAAAGTTGTCTCTGTGTTGTTTTCCCAAGATACAACCTTCACAAAGGCTGTCCAGTTTTTCTATCAATGGTAATCCCCTCACCATTCTTTTCTTGTGCAACAAATTCAGTCCTCCGAAATTGAGATGTCCAAATCTCAAATGCCATAACCAGTTCTCATCTTTCAATTCCTTTTGAAAGACCTCTTCTGTTACAGCTGCTACATTTCTTCTTTCCCTCAAATCAGCTTTGAGCTTGAGAGGAAACATCCTATTGCTGGTCATCTGCACTTCTGCAATAACTTTCTTGCTTGGAGGTATTTCCATAATTATGCACACATCATTTTTGAAAATTACATTGTAACCTTTTTTAATGAGTTGCCCAACACTAAAAAGATTACATTTAAGGCCAAGAACATAGTATACATCTGGCACAAATTTCTGCTCTCCATTTCTTGCAAGGATACTTACTCTGCCTTTTCCCTTGACAGAGATCTTAGTATTAGTTCATGTTGTTACTCCAGATTTAACATCTTCATCAAGATTGGCAAACATTTCTATGTTTCCAGTCATGTGATTACTGCAACCTAAGTCTAAGAACCATACATCATCTTATCTATCTTGTGCTACATTACAGGTTAATAACACATTCTTTGGGTTATTTTATTCTCTTTTAACATTAGCATTCTGCCTATTATTCATGTCATATTGCTTTTTCCTACACTCATTTTCACAATGTCCATATTTTTTGCAATAATGACACTGGACTTGATATTTGTCATACCTTTATCCATGCGCATGATGTTGTCCGCCTTGCTGGCTACTGCTTTGGCCTTGGCTTTGATTTTGATTGTTGCTCCTTCCATGAGTATGTGAAGGGCTGTTTATTCCTCCTCTGTTTTGGCTTCTGCTTCTTCCTCTTCCTCTGCCTTGACCTCTTCCTCTTCCAAAAGGCATCTGGGTCTTAAAGGCATGCTCCAAATATGATTTTACTGTTCTTCCCAATCTTTGTTCATAAGTCATCAGTGATGCATGAAGTTCATCAATTGTGAACTTTGAGAGATCCTTTGTCTCTTCAATGGTTGTGACAATAACATCAAACCTTGAGGGTAAGTTCCTCAATATTTTCTCCACAATCCTTCTCTTTTCCACTATTTCTCCATGAGATCTCATTTGGGTGACCAAACCAATCAACTGTGTGAAGAATGAGTCTATTGTGTCAGACTCATTCATGCCAATAATTTCAAAATCCCTTCTCATCAGTTGAAGTTTTGCTGTCTTCACCTTCTCCATTCCTTGGTAGGCTGTTTGGAGGGTTTCCCATGCATCCTTGGATCTCTTAGATGCTGCTATCCTTGGAAACACACTCTCATGCATTGCTTGATAGAGATAGAAGAGGGATTTTGAGTCCTTCTTCCTATTGCTCTTCAACAAATCCTTCTCTACCTGTGTTAAGGCATTAATGACATGCTCATCTGCTGGTTCATCAAAACCATCTACAACAAACTTCTATAAATTCTGAGAGGCAAACAGGGCCCTCATGGTAATGGCCCAATAGTCATAGTTTTTTCCATTAAATTTTGGAAGTTGAGCATTTCTAATACTCATACTGGTGCTTGGTCCAGCCATGGCTTACAAACTGAACTTTGAAATAAACTTGACTGTGTTTTTCAAACAATCTGCCTCTATGTCTAAGAGACCAAACTCTGTCTCTGAAAACTTCTTTGGATTGCTCCTTTAAATTCAAAACAAGAACTCTATTTTGATAAATACCTGGACTTGGACTTCTGCTGGGCTTGCTAGAGAACTGCTAGGGAACTGCTGCAACAAGCTCCTTCTTCCTTCAGCTTCTTTGACACCTTCAAAGAGCCTGGATAAGCTCTGATACCATGTTGGAATTTCTGAGAATTCCAAAAACACACAGGGAGAAAAAAATTCTCCTCTACCTCAACACAGAGATTATAAAACAAACAAACTTTGCTGCTGGACAGAGATGGGAAACTGAACTATTTCATTAACATAAAAAAGTATTACAAAGTGAGAGATTTTTCCTTAGAACATGGTTTTGGATTTACAATTCAAAAAATTTGCTTGGCTGTTACAGACACAATGCTGAAAGCAACAATACAATCCTATATTTTTTTCACAGGGACACTTTCTGTCTTTCTTTTCACCTGCTGGATTTTCAAAACACAACACAGTCTGTCTGTGCAACAACTACTCTGCCTTTTTCATTTTAGGCATTATATATGGCGTGACCCTTTTTTTTTTAAATAAAAAAAATCTATTGAAAAATATATTACCGCATACATTTTTTAAAAACCAAAGTCAAAATAATTTTGTTCGCGGCTTTCATACAAAACATAACTTAAAATCAAATAAAATATATTCGTGAAAGGTGGAGCCCACATCGGAGATCGGATCGCGGCGGATCAAAGGTCTGCGAGACTTGTACCCTTGCGATGTGCGATGAGAGATGTCGCTGCATCACATTGAAAATATTGAGCAGTAAACAAACATGTGGGCGGTGAACCAAATATGCGCGATGTGCGATGTGCGATGGACCCCATAGTGGAGATCACATCGTCGCATCGCAAGTGTGCCTCGAAACAAAAACATAGCGGAGGGCTTTTAACATGATGCGCATGCGATATGCAATATCGAATCGCAATCAAATACATCGGTGGTAAAACATTTGCAGAGCAGGATTTACACATGTTCGATGCGATGAGGGATGTGCGATATCACATCATCGTGTCGCATCGGAACTTCACATCAACAAGACACATCGCATCGGTAATAAATACAGTGGCTATGTTGGGTTGTGGATCTCTGCGCTTTTAATGCACGATACAAAAACTTAAAAAAAAAACAGAAATAATTGCATGCTCAATTCAAAACACTTCAAAGAAAAATTCAATGCGGTTGGTGAATGGATAAGGCAGTGCGGTGTTTGAAAGTTTAAGACTTGGTATGGTGGATTTATGGTAGATAAGACTGTTATCACTGCTATATGCCGTGTGGTCAAAAAACCACAGAAAACATCACTTCTTCAGCGGCGAAGGTATGGTTGCGGCTGAAAAACAATAAATCCTCCCCTGTTTCATTTATATCCATCTTGAATGCACAGTGTCATGCATGCAAGCTAGCTGGCCCTGCTATACTCCTCTTTCTCTGCACATAGTCAACAACAGGGGAGTTTATTATTTCAAACAAATATCAGTACTTTTTTGGTAGTAGCAATCTGTAATAGGGAAACTTCACTCTTTGTCCACTCATAATCTATTCCAATCACATCAAATTCATTTTCAGAAAAGTGCCTTAGAGCATCAACCAGTCCTGTTTCTGTATTGATCATTATAACATCATTTTCTGAAAACCCGATATCTTGTGATTTCAAGAAACCAGTCTCTCCCTTTACTGAGCTTGGTTTAAGTAACTGATTTAATTCTGCACCCGTTATATCCAGTGCCAATTTTTGCAGGCGCTAGAAAAGCCTTGTTTGAACGTTTCCATTTTTATCATGCTTCTTTTTTACAGTACCTATCAAGGATGCCTCTTGCCAACGCCCGTTCATGGCTAAATTCGTCATCTTTCTATCTTTGTACTCGTAAATAACATCTGCAAATTCTAATGAAATATTATACTTGTATACCATGTTCATTGCAACTTTCAACAAATTCCTACTGCCACAACACATTACAAAGCAAGAAATCATATCGCTATCAGTGTCGTTGAAAGTAACCCATCTTTTTGCTAGTTGAATCTGGTCAAACAAACAGAGGCTCTAGAAATTCCTCGCAAGCAAACCCTAATCGTTTTATAAGAGGACCAGCAGTGCAGAAATGGCGAGACCTTATAAGCTTTACAATGAATGTTCTCAACTCCTCTAACTGCTCAGAATAGAATGTCACTGTCACTTCTTGCAATTCTTCGCTTAACTCTTCAACCCTAAATTCAAAAATTTGGACTAGATCACTCAGGGAGTCCTCATTTAAAGGGAATGATCCTAAAAGTATTAGGTCACTGAACAAATTTGGCGCCAATCTCCTTCTTCCATAATCATGAGAAAATTTTGGGTTGAACTTAGCGAAACCAGTGAGAAATGTCATGAATAAGTTCCTTGGCTGCTCCCAAGAAGGTGCAAAAATGTAAACCAAATCACATAAACATGCTATAATATAAGTCGGTGATACATCCCTGAGAACTTTCATTATTCCCCCTTCGAATTTCACGGTAAGCAACCTTTCTCTTCACGTGCTTTATGTGATACCTGAAGTATTGCTTTAGAAAACAAGAAAAACATAGTGTACTTACATGTGACAAATCTAAATAAGGGTGCAACATTATAGAATCCCCTTCGGTCATTGTTCTCTTCCTCTTTATATCCGTACATTAAGAATATAAAATAAATTAGAGAGCATTAGAATAACTTCAATGTGGTTGAAAATTAACCATTGAACATGAAGAGTGGCTGTAATATTTATACTTGTAATGATAATCATTGTTTAGGAGACACTTTATAAGCCGATGTTGGGTTGTGTAAATGGTTATGTGTAAACATTTACATGTGAGTTTATTTAAAACATAATATAAAATTATAAGTAATACAAAGTGTATAGTATAGTTTGGTGTTGTAGTGTTTAAAATGAGTTTAAATATTTAAATGATAAATTAATAATAAAAAGTTAAAAATAAAAATAATAAAATTGAATTGCTGTAGTGTAATTTTGTTTTTATTAATGAAATTACAAATAATTTTTTAAATAAAAGAAAATTATAAAATATGCATATCATATTAAAATATATAACATATAAATGGTAAATATAAATTGATATTTATTTTACTATTCAAATTAAAATAATTATTTCATAATTATTATTAAATTTAATTAATAAGTACATAAAAACATAATACTTACTACATAATAAAATTCTTAACTATTCAATCTAATTTTACGATGTCAATGTTTTAATAAAATTTAAAATGAGAATACTTTTATATACACACATGTGAAATTATAATATAAGTAATATTATTAAGAAACAACATAGATCCATATTAACTAAAAATCTATCAAAGGATAAGAGGAATCAAATCTGTAAGGCCCAAATCTTTTGTCAAGTTTTGCACTCAAAAAGAAGTTTTCACCTTGAGAGATTTGATCCCTTAAAGATTCTTAACATTTCAACCTCATTTTAACATGGATATTATTAACTTGTAAATAAGCTATCTTGCAATACCATGAGCCAATAACAAGGCTTATCTAGCACATGCCCAAAAACCATAACTCATTTTACAATTAAAATATTTTGTAAATATTAATTTACTTTTATAACATTTTTAATCTAATAATTATAATTACTTTTGAGACATATCTAAACCCTTTATCCCCACTACTGCTAAAATATTCAAAGGATATTCCATAGAGATTAAGTCAATGCTTTAATAAAATTTAAAATGAGAATACTTTTATATACACACATATGAAATTATAATATAAGTAATATTATTAAGAATCAACATAGATCCATCTTAACTAAAAATCCACCAAAGGATAAGAGGAATTAAATCTCTCAAGGCACAAATATTTTGTCAAGTTTTGCACTCAAAAATAAGTTTTCATCTTGAGAGATTTGATCCCTTTAGGTGCTTGGTAGATCTAGAGTTAAAATGGATACATGGTGGTTTATGGAGTTAGTAAAATCATTGTTAATTTAAATGTGGGATTTTATTATTTATGAAATAAAATATTCCTTTTATTTTTTTGATTTTACTAATTTTATTATAAAGTTTATGGAGCTATATAAACTATATCCCATAAAAATTGAATATTTTGGCAGTCCACATGGATTCACTTGAGTGAGGGCTTAGACCGTGTTGGTACTTGCGGGATCCTTTAGAATAATAATAATAATAATGAAAAAATCATTCTGCAATATGAGAAAGAATAAATAATCATCAATGAATAAAGAAGAGTTAGAAGAAAAACATTTTTAATAAAATTTATGAAATGAATTAAAACTATGAATAATCAAAGGTTGGAAGAAAAAAATAATAATAAAAGTTTAGAGCTAAATTGAAAATCTTAGTAGGTTCCTAAACTAAATAACCATATATTTTTGAATTTTTTGGCCTCTAACATCTGCATCTAGGGTTTTTTCCTTAACCGACAATTCCTTTCCCTCCAATGGGACCCCATGGTGGGGTGAAGGATCCCCCTCCTAAAGAAACAAAATTTCTTAATCCGTTTAAGATACCTTGTGAAAATTCAAAATTTCTTCAACTCATGAAGAATATCCAAAGAAAATCCCATTTAATATAACAAAAAAATGACGCTCCAACCACTACCATTGTTTCTCTAATAATGAAAAATACAAAATATAATGGTTCCTACCTTCCGATCAAAGCTTCCCTCTTGAAAATCCCATTAGAAAATATAGGGGAAAATTTGAATATATGTGAGAGCATGCGGTAATATGAAAGTTTGTCGGTCTCTTACCCTTAGAAAAAACATTGCTTGGTTGAATATGAGAAAAATATAAACTCAAAAGGGATCTAGATCTCAAGTTGGGTTCCAAGGGTTTCTTTAGAGCCAAATGCAACAATATGGAGGATATAGATGAAATATTTAAGGGAGGATCACATTTCATCAATTTTTCCAACTTATTCATGAAGCCATGGGTTCATAGATTTTTTCTTAATAATGAATAATTTTTTGTATCCCCCATATAGATCCATATTTATTCTCTTCATCAAGTGTGTTGGGATCCTCAAATATTTGAAAGAATTGGTAATGTCGTAGGGGATTTTATCAAAATCTGAGATACCATAAAGAAAGGTTGATACACTTCTTATGCCTTCCATTGTTCTTAGCTAGACATATCAAAGCCCCTCCCAACAATAATTCAACTGAATGGTGAAGATGAAATATGGAAACAACCAATATATTATGTGAAAGTCCCCTTTAGATGCCAAAAATTCCATGAATATGGCCCTCTCTTCTTAGAATGCATAGCACACTACGTCTAAAAAAATGCATAAGGAAATTTTACCTTGGATCAATATGGGTTTACTAGGGTCACTAATACAATAAATACAACTAAAAAAGGAAAACTAATTGCAGCCTATAAAAAT
Organism: Pinus albicaulis; assembly: GCA_034641835.2. Classification (NCBI taxonomy): domain Eukaryota; kingdom Viridiplantae; phylum Streptophyta; class Pinopsida; order Pinales; family Pinaceae; genus Pinus; species Pinus albicaulis. Next base: position 12,767,834 of record MU968411.1, on the reverse strand, counting down.
GTAGTAGGCCATAGCATGTACATGGTCCTCTAGAAGCTAGAAGAAATTGAGACATATACTAAAGGAGAAAAGCCAAAAATGGAAGAGATTGGGTAAACTAGTCAGCGACGATCCTAGCCAAAAAAACGTATGAATGCATAACCAATTGAAAATAATTACCAGGAGGATATAGAAACAAAGTATAAGAAAATATATTTTTTTGAAGACGGATATTTTGAGACAGCGTGCCTTCAAAATATTAATCTTCAATATATTCTAGAGGAATGGAGAAACAAAAACCCAACAACCATCCCTAAGGATAAAATTCTAATGATCACCATGGTATACATTTGTAATCAATTTATAATTATCCATCAAGGTAAAAAACCAGGTAATACCCCTAACCACGACTCTTCTTTTCCATGTCATGGAGCCAAAAGAAACACTCCCATAGATCAATTAAATATTCCAAAAGGAGCATAAAAACAATAGTCATTTCTACCTTGAGACCTCAGGGACTACATTATGAATACTGATGAAGTATAACCAATAAATGCCATCTTTCAACCCTCCTTTCAACATCATCAATAAAATTCATCTTTTGTAATGGTATGGGTCATAATTTGAAATCCAGGCAAAGATTCCTAAGAAACAAATTCCATCAACAACACCCTAGTAATATGATGATTAAAGAAACCAATTGTTCTTCGGAGTATTTGAATAATATTTTAAATAATTCCTAGCGAAATTGTGATTATCTAGCCTATGATTCCTAAGGAGAATCAAGAGATTCATCCAAATTGACTTTCATAACCAGTTTTTATGGCCTTATTATTCCAACTACCAAAAAATACATCCTTCAAAACCTTTAAGGAGCCTCAATATTATAGATAATTTTTTTGATTATAATTCGGGATTTTAACACAACAAAATATATCAATTAAAATAAAGGTGGGATTCATATACTTGGTGAAGAATCCCCCTCTTTGTGGAATTTATCAATAACTCCAAAATTATATATTTGAGCATACATAACACCTTATACACTTGGAACTATAAAGTGAAGAGGCACATTTAAGATAACTTAAAGGCTCGATAGGTTCCTCATAGAAGTATTTCTATATTCTGGGTAAAATTTTTAAGGCTTATAACGTCCCTTTCCATGGTTTAGATCACTGATGTATAAAAGTATCTATGGACTATATTGGTAGTCCTGGTAACAATCCCTTCAAATTTGATGTTTTTTGGTTATGACATCCTAATTTTCTCTCTAATGTATAAATATGGTGGAAAGAACCAATTCAATTTCCTAGGATCCTTATTATCAATTCCAACAGTGGTTAAAATATTTTAAAATGAAAACAAATAACTAGAATATTGAGGATTTTGGTAACATCCACAATGAAAAAAAAATCTAGAATAGGAGATAACAACCATCCAATAAGAAATGAAATCAAATGGTAGATGTGAGGAATTGGAACATCAAGATGTAGTCACTGACCTCCAAATAAAGGAAATATTAAAGAAATATGGGAAATCCTATGGAAACAACAATATGAGTATAATGACTTGAGGATCGAGAAAACAACACTAAATTATTCTACAAATCCATGATCATCAATAGGAAAAATTAATAGAATATCAAGCATCATAATGTAGTATACCAATCACCAGCAAGTGGATATCCATGATCCAATATCCTAGGAATTCATGAATAATTTCCAAGACACACTCATGGAAATGGTTCTAGAAAAAAGACTTGGTTTCAAGAAAATAAGATAGAACATCCTGACACTTGTAACATGGGAACAAAATGATCTTATTTTGTAGGAAATAACCATATAGGAAGTTGAACCAACTATTATGGGAATTCCTAAATGCAAGTCCCTAGGTCTCGAAGAATTTACCACAAGTTTATATTATGCTTGTTGGAAAATTGTCAGGTATGGTGTTTCTCAAGTAGTAGAAGACTCTTGATGCTCTTCCTCTATCTTCAAAACCTTTGATGCTAAATTTATATATGTTATTCCTAAAAAATATTGCATTGATTCTCCTTTAGATTTCAATCCTATTTCTCTATGAAATGTAATCTCTAAAATCATATCCAAAGATATTGCAAACTCACTAAAACTCATTCTCCCTTCACTTATCCCTCCTAAGAAAACTAGTTCTATAGAAGGCAAACAAATTATGGACAACGTAATACTAGCCCATGAACACATTCACTCACTCAATTCCAATAAATTTCCAGGTATTATCATCAAACTTGATATGTTAAAAGCATTTGACAGATTTAGTTAGTAATTTTATTTTCACATGCTCACTACTTTTGGGTTAACAACAACTCGGAACCTCCATTAACAAGGAAAAATCCCAAATATTCTTTTTTAATACCATGGTAACTATCCAAATTCACACATATCATTTTATTGGTTTTAGAAGGAGCCCTCTTTTGTCCATACTCATTGGATCCCCCCTAAGTGACAACCATATGAGATAAAAGGCATGGGAAATATTCTTCTTAAATTTCAATCCAAACTTTCTTATTGGAATTTCAAATCACTCAATCTAGCAAGCCACTTGATCTTGCTCGAATATGTCCTTCAATCCCTCCCCACTTATTTATGTCAATAATGGCATATTTTGTGAAAAAACAATAGAGAAACTGTCCTAGTGGATACTTGGGATTAAGACGACTAGAATACCCAACCTTATGAAGTGGCTATTTTGAATAAACCTGATATTTCCCCATCTATGTTGTCTTTGGCTTCATAGAAACCTATCCCTCCTTTGATAACATCCTTTATTACATACTCTCCTCCACGTGGGGGATTCGTAAAGCTAAACTTTAATGGATATTCTAAAGGAAATCCCAGGTCGATCGAGTATGAATGAATTATATGAGACAAATATCATAACATCTTATGGATCTATGCATTAGATTGTGGTATTTCAAGAAAAAATGAAGCATAAGTCCTAGCCCTTGAAAGGGCTCATAAGACAACAATATCAAGCTGATTATTTAAGCTTCAAATATATGGAAACTCTCAACGGGTTACCATGATTAACCACAAGTTACTCTGATGGGCTTCTGTTGAAAAAATCTCTCAAAGTTGGAGACTGATCAAATAGATCCCTTGAACTAGAAATATTCTCTTTAACTATGTTTTCATGCCTCACATTTAGAGAACTGGTAATAGAGTTAGGGATTTATTGGAAAATTTGGGTTTTATTCAGAGGGGATTATGTCTAGAAATTAGTTTAATTCAAATATTGGAGGAGAGAAAATCCACCTCACTAGGGAACATTTTTAACTGTGAAAATTCCTCCCTGATGGGGGTGTTATTTGAGGTTAGGTTAATGCTGGAGTTGGGGACTATGCCCACCACACCTCAGAAAGGTTGGTAATAAATGATGGCAGCGGCGTGGACACCCATAAGCATGATTAAGAATGCAATCTAGTGCTATTACATAACCCATGGAAAAATGAGCATGCAAAGGGAAATAAAATAGTTTAGTTAATTGAGGCTATGTTAGGAAAAATCTAGGGATTCTAAGAGGGTTTTAAAATCTAGGGATTTTAAGAAGGTTTTGCATAGTCTCATGTAGAGAAAAATTCTAGGGTGGTTGGAAATGGTTGGTTTCATGTTTATTAAGGCTTAAATTATCAGTTTAGTGTTATGAAACCAGCTCCAAAAATAGAAGAAAAGAGAGATCAACGCCTTAGAAATCAACCACTTCGAGGGGTCAACCTCCAATACATTACATAAATGAACAATTATTGGATGATACAAATGAAAAAAACTCCTTCTATATGTAGGGGTCCATGGGGTCACAATACAATCTTAGCTAACCTAACAATAATAATGTAAGGGAACGATAATAAAAATATGGGGGTTGCAGGGGTACAAAAATAACAATAAGGGGGCTACACTAATAACATTAAGGGACTACACTAGTAATATGGGGACCTAACATGCCCCTCTCCTTCAAAAAATTCTTGTCCTAAATGGTTGAGTAGCTCTGGATGCTTCTGTATAAAATTCTCATCCTCCCATATAGAATCTTCAGTGGGTAAGTTCTTCCACTTGATGAGATACACTGAAATTGATTGATTTCATAGCTGTCACGTTCTTGTTTCCGTGACTGTTTCAGGTTCCAATATGATTTTCCCTTCCTCATCAAGTTCTGGAAATATTGTTTGAACTGGAAGTTTGTCACCTATAACTTTTTAAGCATGAAACATGGAAAACTGGATGCACTTGCGAAGAAGCAGGAAGCTCCAATTTGTATTCCATAGTACCAATATTTTGCAACACCTTGTAAGGACCATAGTATTTTGGCAATAATTTATTATCCTTCTTAGCTTACCTGAGGGACATTTGTTTGTATGTTGTAGCCGTAAAAATACCTAGTCTCCTACATCAAAACTTCTCTCACTGTGATGTTGACCTGCTTGTTGGTTCATTCGATTTCGTGCCAAATTGAGGTATTGAGGTTATCCTTTAAGAGTTGGAGAACTTGTTGTTGATGCTCGATGTGATCTTCCACTGCTTGCACCTTATAATTTTCTCTTAAAGATGATGTGATGGACGGTGGATGATATCCATAAAGTGCCATAAATGGGGTCATTTTTTCTATTGTATGGAAGGAAGTATTTTACCACCATTCAGCTAGAGGTAACCACTTGACCCATTGTGTTTGTTTATCAGATACAAAACAACGAAGATATCCTTCCAAAAATTTGTTCACTATCTCAGTTTGACCATCAGATTGAGGATGATAAGATGAGCTATGAGCTACTTGTGTACCCCAAAAAGAAAATAATTCCGTCCAAAAATTTCCAGTAAAAATGGGATCTCTGTCGCTTACCATAATCTTTGGGTTTCGATGTAGCTTTTGAATTGTTTCCATAAATGCAGTAGAAATTGTACTTGCTTTAAATGGATGAGATAATGCACAAGAGTGTGCATAATTGGCAAGTATATTAACAACCACCATGATGACACTCTTTCCTTCGAATTTAGGTAAACCCGTGATAAAATCCATTGAAATATCCTCCCAATGTTGAATTGGAATGGATAAAGGCTGTAGAAGACCCGGGGTCTTAATTTTCTCAACTTTATTTTTCTGGCAAACGAAAAATTCTGCCACAAACTTTTGAATATTATATTTAAGGCCATCCAAAAAAAAATATTTCTTCACCCTATGATAAGTTTTTAAAGATCCTGACTGTCCTTCTAAAGGAGAACTGTGCAATTCCAAAAGAATCTTTTGTTTTAGTTGGGAATTATTACAAGGATATAAGTAATATTTGTACCATAAGATATGATTTTTCCAGCTAAATGTATCAGATGTACTAGGATCTTCCTTCAAATTTTTAATGAGTGTCCACACTTCTTCGTTCTTCTTCCATTCATCTCTTGCTTCGATTATCCAACATGGTTGGATAATAGAAATTGCACAAATCAATGCTTCCACCTCTTCATCCTTTCTTGAGAGTGCATCCGCGATAACATTTAGCTTCCCTTTTTTGTAGATGATTTCAAATACATAACCCAACATCTTTGTGACCCATTTTTTTAGCTCTTTTGAACATAGTCTTTGTTCCAAAAAGTGTTTAAGACTATCATGATCAGTTTTTACCTTGAAGTGCCTTCCCCTTAGGTAAGGTCGCCATTTATTTAGTGCATGTAGTAATGCCAACATTTCATTCTCATAAATAGCTTTATGTAAATACTTTCCTTTGATTGGACGACTTTCAAAAGTATGGGTCTTCCTTCTTGCATTAAAACAACACCAATTCAATTTCCTGAGGCACCACATTCCACAATAAAGGATTTTGTGAAGTCTGGCGTAGCTAAGACCGATGCTACGCACATTGCCTCTTTAAGATGTTCAAAGGCCTTAGTTGCTTCAGGAGTCCATGAAAATGCATCTTTCTTCAATAATATTGTTAGAGGTGCTGCTATTCTCCCATAATTATTAACAAACTTGTGATAATACCCTATTAACCCAAGAAATCCTCACAACTTCTTTATGGTTGTGGGGACTTTCCATTCCTTAATGGATTTAATTTTGTTAGGGTCTACCCTAACACCCTCGTGAGATACAATGTGACCTAGATATTCCACATCCTGTACTCCAAAGAAAAATTTGGATGTTTTTACATATAATTGTTTCTCCTCCAATAGTTTGAACACCCTGTCAACATGTTGAACATGATCCTGCCAAGACCTGATGTAGATTATTATGTCATCAAATAATACAAGCACAAATTTTCTAAGGAAAGGTTTGAAAATGGAATTCATCAACCCTTGAAGTGTAGAAGGTGCATTGGTAAAGCTAAAAGGCATGACCAAAAATTCATAATGACCCTCATGATTTCAAAATGCTATTTTTAGAATATCTTCAGTCTTCATTCTAATTTGATGATATCCTGAATGAAGATCCAACTTGGTAAAATAAATTGCGCCATGTAATTCATCCAAAAATTCATCAATAAAAATGGGAAATTTATCTTTAATAGTGAGCTTATTGAGCTCCCTATAATTTGGACACATGCACCATGATCCATCCTTCTTGTGCACCAATACTATTGGAGCAGAGAAAGAACTTTGACTAGGTTGAACTATATCAGCCTCTAACATTTCTGCAGTCATATGTTCAATTTCGCTCTTTTGGACATAAGGATATCTGTAAGGCCTGATGTTTGGAGGAACACTTCCCAGAATAAAATGAATAGCATGATCATGATCACGAATATGTGGGAGTCCTTTGGGAGTTTCAAACACCTTGGAATCATTGTCCAAGACTTTTTGGAGATCTGGAGAAATAGATGATTTTGATGTTGGAACTTCTAGTGAGCATAATTATGCAATTACGCCTCATTTTTATTTATTCAGAAGCTTTGTCATGACATTAGAGCTTATTGTCTTTCCTGGATTCCTTGCAATACCCCGTAATTCGATTTCCTTTCCTTCTGAAAAAATTCAAGAAATCTTATTGAAAATTAAAATCTACTGTCCCCAAAGATTGTAACCATTGTACTCCTAGTACAGTATTAACACCTCCCATTGGAATGGAAAGCATTGGACTATTCAATACATATTCCCCCATGGTTAGCCTGATATTATGGCATTTTCCAGAGAAATTTATAGTTCCTCCATTTGCAACCACCACTTGACATTCTGGTGCTGGGTATAGGAAACAATTCAATTCCCTGGCTACCTTACAATGAATAAAATTATGGGTACTACCCGAATTTTATTCTTGATATGTCCTTCTATCTTGAGAGTTTGAGGAGTGGTAATTCCTGCCAATGCATTACACGATATGGTTAGACCCATTTCTTCTTCTTCTAGGGTTGGTTCTTGGTGTATATCCTCTTCTTTTGAAGTTTCTTGTTCATTTTATTCCTCCTCTTCACAATCTATGTAAAATAATTTCTTCTCAGCACACTTATGACCTTTAATGTATTTTCTATCACAACTGTAGCAAAGCCCTTTTTCTCTTTGTTCTTCCAATTTTTGTGGTGTCAACCTTGTAGGTTGTGTAAGTATAGGAGTAGCAACACTTCCATCTTTATAGATGTGAGTGGTAGGTGTTGGGTACCAGATTTGTATACTTTTCTCTCCCATTTTTGCCCACCATTCTATCTCTTTGTATCATTAATTATTCTAAAAATGCATGAGGTAAACCCCTTTTCTCTATCTTACATGGAATATTCGATTAATGAAGTAATAGTCATGGAGGTTTTACCTTTGCAAGCATTAAATCCAATATTTTTACAGATTTGGTAAAAGCAAGGGGATTACAGCCGTGAGCCATGGAACAACTCATTGATTCTAGCGCTATCTTTACCTGCTGCTACAATGCAACAGACTCCGTTTCACCCCAGAAATATTTTAGGCTTTTTCATGGTTTCCTTTTGGAAACTATGTTGTTGTTGTAACTAATTGTATAATTGTAAATATTTAGTTGTTAAGGGAAATCTACAATTTCTGGAATAGTTTTATAAAGAGGGCTTTCGGGCTATGAATTAGCGTGAAGAAAGAATATATAGATTTTGTAACATAAGTATTTTTCCAATTAATTGAATGCACAACACTCCGTTGTTTCACTGTGAGTTTGCCACAGTCCTGATCAGAGAGTTGGGCCCACTCTTCTGTTCAGGTGCTGCATTATCTTTCTTTTTTTATGTTACATTTTAGTTTAGCTTTGTAATTGTTGTTTTAGTATAACTTTTCAATTGTTGTGAATACCTTTTGAATTCTGCAATCCATTTTAATTGCTGTTACGGTAGTTCGGTTGTTCATTAATTAAAGCCTATGATCCAATAGCAGGCTATGTGATTGCTCTTGCATATATTGTGCGCGTTAATATTGAAATAACTAATGCCCTCGGGTTGATAATTTATGTGGAAAAGGGTTTGAATATTTGGTCACATCTGGACACCAACATTTTGGTGCCATTTCCAAGGAAGGATAACAAGGTGCAAGAACATGATCTGTAATTGATCTAAGGGTTGATCTCTCGTCCTGGGGAGGGAATTTATTACCCTACTTCAAGTCCTGAGCGTAGTGTTTTTTTTTTTTTTTTGCTTTTAATTGTTTTCTTTACAATTGATCTCTCATCTTGGGGAGGGCATCCATTACCCTGCTCCAAGTATTGAGCATAGTGTGTTGTTTTTCCTTGATTTTATTTTTCATTAAGATTGATCTCTCGTATTAAGGAGGGTATTTTCTACCCTCCTCTAAGTCCCGAGCATAGTTTTCAACTTTTCTTCTTTTTTATTATTTTTCTGAAAAGGGCCAACTCCTCGTTTTGGGGAGGGTATTTGATTACCCTGCTTCAGGTCCTGAACTTCAATTTTATTTTAGTTTATTTGATTTTTTTTAAACCTACTCTTTCGTCCCGGGGAGGAAGCTATATATCCTACTCCGGGTCCTGAGCGCTTTTTCTATTTTGATGAATTCTTCTCACCAATTGTATGAACAAAGATCTGAATAGCAGGGGTAGAGGAAGACCCCCAAATAAAGGAAAGGATCTGGGGAGGAATGTTGGCAATATGATGCAGAGTGTTTTCCTTGATGGCAACCCACTTGATGAAGATGATGGCAACCTACTTGATGAAGTTGTCCTTGATGTTTGATGAGTTTATTAATGATGTAAATCTGATGTTCTACAAGCAGCTCAGAAGGACCAGAGAAAGAAATCTTCAGTATGTGCCAGAAAAATGATGAAAAGTGTGTGTTACAAGGCACACGCGGGTTTGTTAAGGAGAAGGCGCGTATGCACGCGGAAAAGTATGTGCCAAGTCGTGTATGATCAATTGCGCTCTAAATGTGTAAAACCAGGGGTTACTACCATGGTATTGACCCATTGTATTGAGCGTTGGATTGTCTATTTGATCCCGTCCAGGAATACCATCGGAAGTGATGTGGTTTTGGCTCATGGTATTGACAAAGGCTAAATCTATATAAGGAGAAGAAAATCATTGTGCAATGGTTGTGCAAGATGTCTGGGTTTGAATGAATACTTCTGTCTGAAGTATATCTGAATGGAAAGGGTAACATTTTGATGATAGATCTGAATATATGATGCACATATGAAGAAAATGATGAAGAGGGATCTCTAGATATGAAATGTATATGTATCTTCTGGATCTGCTTATGAAATGATTAGATCTGTGATCTGGCGAATCTGTGCTGAAGTAAAGAATGAAGATCTGAGCTGTTTATCTGTTCTGGAGAGTTGCAATGCCCTAAAATGTCTGAAGATCTATACGCAGGTTCGTCAAGGAGAAAGAGCGTATATACGCAGCTTGTATTCAGCAAAAGCGCGTATGGGAATTGAAATCAGCTCTGAAATGTGTGCAGATGTATACGCGGGTTGGTATTTGTGAAAGAGCGTATATACGTAGGATCAGTGAATAAAAGGCGCGTATGAAAACTAGGGTTTTCTGAAGTATATGGTATGAAATGTCTGATATGTTCTGCTTTTTTACTGCTATCTGTCAATGATGATCTGTGTTGTTCGAATATTGATTATACTGCTATAGAGAAATTTGTTGGTTTGATGAAAGTTCCTTGAGCTTAATTGTATGGGTTGGATCCAGTATGAAAATTGATGAAATGTGGTCCATGGTGGTGCTGAGGGTTGTAGCCTTCAGTCAGGGGGTTGTAGCTCCCTTCCAGGTGAGGCCGGTAAACGAGATCAGGGGGTCGTAGCTCCCTTCCAGGAGAGGCTGGTAAATGAGAGCAGGGGGTTGTAGCTCCCTTCCAGGAGAGGCTGGTAAACGAGAGAAGGTTGTATCCTTCTGCAGGTGGGTGCCTGCGTGCTGGTATGAGTCTGCGCCAGTACATGGTTGTAAGATGTTTTCTCTATAATAAAATATTGAAGGCTGAGACAATGGCAGCGGTGGTTTTCTCCCGACTTGGGTTTCCACCTAAAATCCTGGTGTTCATGTGTGTTTCTTATGTGTGATGGTTTATTCTGTTATTACTGCACATGCTTACTATTTATTGAACATCTAATGAATGAATGATGGAATGATATAAGTGAAGAATTATTTGCATAATAAGATTGCTGGACATACGCATGTTTTATTAAGTATATCCGCGTGTATACGCGAGTTGGCTTCAGGAAAGTCGCGTATGTGTTTTGAAGTAAGAAAAAGTAAAATTTTTTGAGTAAGTCCTAAATACTGATTCGCCCCCCCCTCTCAGTATTTTTCCCAACAATTGGTATCAGAGCAGGTCCTTCTGCAGAAGCTTGATCGCTTGAAGGAGATCCGTCACAATGGGAAGTCATGAAGGGATTATGTCTATAAGGCCACCTCTATTCAATGGAAATAATCTATTATTCTGGAAGATACGAACAAAAGCATATCTGCAAAGTCTTGGTGAAAAATTATGGGCAATCATGGAAGGAGGTTATCAGTATCCGGCAAGTATTCCTACCAATGCAGCAGAAAGGAAGAAATATGAAATCAATGCCAAAGTAGTCAATGTCTTATTAGGAAGCCTATCTGAACCAGAATTTTCTAAAGTGATGCAGCTAAATTCAACAAAAGAAATATGGGACAAAATCATTCTGAGCTATGAAGGAGATACAAAGGTAAAAAGTGCAAAACTCCAAACTCTCAGAATTGAATATGAAAGTTTAAGGATGCATAGTGATGAGAGTATTTCCAGTTTCTTTTTACGTCTAGATGATATTGTAAATCGTATGAGAAGTTTGGGTGAAACCATAACCGATACTACTCTGGTGGAAAAAGTCTTAAGATCTTTAACTTCAAAATTTGAGTCAAAAGTGTCAGCTATTGAAGAAAGGTAAGATCTGCAAACTCTTACTATTGTTCAACTACATGGTATTCTGACTGCTTATGAAATGAGACAAGGAGGTCCCTTTCAAATCAAAGAAGCTGCTTTTAAGGCGTGTGCAAAAGGAAAAGAAAAGGAATTTGTCAAGGAATCAAGTTATATATCAGAAGAAGAAGAAGAAAATTTTGTTAGGAGACTCCAACAAGGTACTGGAAGATTCAAAGGTAAGCTACCGTTCAAGTGTTTTAATTGTGGAAGAGTTGGTCATTATGCTGCTAAATGTCTTTATGAAGAAAATCATGATAAAGGGAAACAATTTGAAAAGGGAAAGAGCTATTATGCAAATGAAGATAATGATGAACTGTCAAATGAGGATGAAGAAGATCCTGACCAAGATCTGCTAGTGCTCATGGCAAGGAAGAAAAATAAGAAGGCTACTCAAAAGGAGAAAACATGTGCAACAGAAAATGAAGAAGAGGAAACAGGTATTGATTGTTGTTCTTGTGATTCACCTTCTTGTGCATGCGATAGTGAAAGTAACAGTATAAGTCTAGAAGAAAATCTCAAGATCAATGATGAAAGCAATGATTGGAATCAATTTCATGAGAGAGAATCTAAATACAAAGATATGATCTCTAGAATAAATGAACAGAAAGAAATATTGAATGGACAGATAAACAAGTATCAAAAGTTGTATTTTTATGCAACCAATCAAAGTGAAAGACTTGAAGCAGAAATCATCTCTCTCAAAGAAGATCTGGAAAAATCAAATAAGATGAATGAAGAACCCCTATCATTTGAAAAGGAAGGACTTGAAGCAGAAATCATCTCTCTCAAAGAAGATCTGGAAAAATCAAATAAGAAGAATGAAGAGCTGTTACAAACATGTGAAGAACAAGAAAATTGGTTGAAGGAAGAAATTTTAAAATTGAATGATCAAGTAGAAGAAGGAAGAAAGGTCGAAGAAAGTATGAAGAAGCAATGCCAAATATTGGAGGTTGAGGTAAATAGTTTGAAAGGTAAATTAGAAGAAAAAGATAAACTCTTGAGGTTTCAAGATAGTACTAAGATTCTGGACAATTATCTTAGTAGTCAAAGGTCTCCCTCTGTTAAATTTGGTCTTGGTTTTCATGAAACTGTTAAAGGAGAATCTAGTTCACAAGGAAGTGCTAAAGATTCAAAGGATGTCAATGCAAAATCTGAAGAGTTGAAAGAAACAAGAAGTCAACCGACAATCATGAACACTCAAAGGAAATCATTCAATAATGTTGAATGCTTTAAATGTCATAATTATGGGCATGTTGCAGCCAATTGCAGAAGCAGATTGTTTCAGTCACAAACAAAAAGATTCTACACAGAAAGGTACTCTGGTTTCTTCAAGGGATATTGTTTTTCATGCAGCAAGTATGGTCATAAAGCAGCTGATTGCAATAGAAGGAAGAATAGAACAACACATTATGATCCTTATGCTTACTTTTCTGGTCACATAAGATGTTATGCTTGTAACAAGTATGGACATGTGGAAAAAGAATGCAGGATGAAAATATCTGAGAAATTGGACAATTTCCAGCACACGATAAGAAATTTCAAGAAAAGCTGGAAAAAGAAGGAGGACCGGTCAGAAACGTAGGGAATATTGACCCTACTGCAGTCATCCGCTTCTAAAGCTTACTTCTCATAATGACTGCAGGAATGATGTGAGATACATTATAGAAATTAGTAATGTATCATCACAGGGCGAGAAATGTATGATGATTCTCATGGTTAATTTGGTAATTCTGGTTATGTTTATTTCTGACAGTGCATCTGATGTGACAAAAGAAGATAGGTACAGGTGGTACAGATTTAGGGGGAGAAGGAGGAGTGTGAAATTTTTCAGTTTTTCACTTTCCATATGCAGGTTTCATGAAGCAAAGTCGCGTATACACGCGAGTTCCAATGGAGACAGACACGTATGATTTTATGTTAAGGAAAACAGTGAGATGGCTCAAGAATAGGAGCACAGTTTTAGGGGGAGCTTTAGCCTTGCTGAATGTAATACATTGTTTGCATTATGATGATTCTAAAATGTGATCTCTTTCTTGAGGTCTTTTTGGTAGTGGTAATAAAAATTCATATTTGTAATTTGATGAAAAAGGTCATGTTGAGACCTATGATGTAAAATTATAATATTCAGTCATGTAAGGACTTGTTCAAAAATGTGTAAACCCACTTGGTTGGGTAGCTGAGTCAAATGTGTAAACCCACTTGGTTGGGTACTTGTGTCACATATGTAAATCCACTTGGTTGGATAATTGATGTAAGTATGAGTCCTTGGTGATAGGAAAGGTCATAGAGTCATGTACTTCATTGAAAAATATGTTTGAACGTTCAGCATGAACTCAGGGGGAGCATGGTAACTTCAGTGCACATCAGATATACATCACTCTTCTTTCTACATGAGGAGAAAAACCTTGTGTTGGTTTTTGATCTGCCCTTTGCCCTTGATTTCAAAGGGGGAGAGTGACATGGTGTTTGAATAGGGGGAGAATATCATTATACTTAATGTATCTATCTGTTGTGATCAAACACCATCGTGGTTGCCATCAAGTCCAAAGGGGGAGATTGTTGGCAATATGATGCAGAGTGTTGTCCTTGATGGCAACCCACTTGATGAAGATGATGGCAAACTACTTGATGAAGTTGTCCTTGATGTTTGATGAGTTTATTAATGATGTAAATATGATGTTCTACAAGCAGCTCAGAAGGACCAGAGAAAGCAATCTTCAGTATGTGCCAGAACAATGATGAAAAGTGTGTGTTACAAGGCATACGCGGGTTTGTTAAGGAGAAGGCGCGTATGCACGCGGAAAATTACGTGGCAAGTCGCATATGATCAATTGCGCTCTAAATGTGTAAAACCAGGGGTTACTACCATGGTATTGACCCATTGTATTGAGCGCTGGATTGTCTATTTGATCCGATCCCATCCAGGAATACCATCGGAAGTGATGTGGTTTTGGCTCATGGTATTGACAAAGGCTAAATCTATATAAGGAGAAGAAAATCATTGTGAAATGGGTGTGCAAGATGTCTGGGTTTGAATCAATACTTCTCTCTGAAGTATATATGAATGGAAAGGGTAACAGTTTGATGATAGATCTGAATCTATGATGCACCTATGAAGAAAATGATGAAGAGGGATCTCTAGATCTGAAATGTATATGTATCTTCTGGATCTGTTTATGGAATGATTAGATCTGTGATCTGATGAATCTGTGCTGAATTAAAGAATGAAGATCTGAGTTGTTTATCTATTCTAGAGAGCTGCACTTCCCTAAAATTTCTGAAGATCTATATGCAGGTTCGTCGAGGAGAAGGCACGTATATACGTGGCTTGTATTCATCGAAAGCATGTATGGGAATTGAAGTCAGCTCTGAAATGTGTGCAAATGTATACGCGGGTTGGTATTTGTGAAAGCGCGTATATACGCAGGATCAGTGAAGAAAAAGCATGTATGTAATCTAGGGTTTACTGAAGTATGTGGAAAGAAATGTCTGATCAGTTCTGTTGTTTTACTGCTATCTTTCAATGATGATATGGGTTGTTCGAATATTGATTATGCTGCTATAGAGCAAGTTGTTGGTTTGATGAATGTTCCTTGAGCTTAATTGTGTGGGTTGGATCCAGTATGAAAATTGATGAAACGTGGTCCATGATGGTGCTGAGGGTTGTAGCCTTCAGTTAGGGGGTTGTAGCTCCCTTCCAGGTGAGGCTGGTAAACGAGAGCAGGGGGTCGTAGCTCCCTTCTAGGAGAGGCTGGTAAACGAGAGCAAGGGGTTGTAGCTCCCTTCCAGGAGAGGCTGGTAAACGAGAGAAGGTTGTAGCCTTCTGCAGGTGGGTGCCTGCGTGCTGGTATGAGTCTGCGCCAGTACATGGTTGTAAGATGTTTTCTCTATAATAAAATATTGAAGGCTGAGACAACGGCAGCGGTGGTTTTCTCCCGACTTCGGTTTCCACCTAAAATCTTGGTGTTCATGTGTGTTTCTTATGTGTGATGGTTTATTCTGTTATTACTGCTCATGCTTACTGTTTATTGAACATCTAATGAATGAATGATGGAATGATATAAGTGAAGAATTATCTGCATAATAATATTGTTGGACATACGCATGTTTTATTAAGTATATCCACGTGTATACGCGAGTTGGCTTCAGGAAAGTCGCGTATGTGTTTTGAAGTAAGAAAAAGTAAAAAGTTTTGAGTAAGTACTAAATGCTGATTCACCCCCCCCTCTCAGTATTTTTCCCAACAAGGAAGACCTATATCCAGGAAATCATCAAAAGGGCTAAATCTGAAGCATCCTCTCCCATTGCTGTTAGGGTAAGGGTCCAGACAAAGTCTGAAGGGCAGTTAGTTGAACAACCAGTGCCATCCACGGTACCAGAGGAAGTTATTTCGATGGTGGAAGAAGCAACAAATAAGGTATCAGTGGAGGAGACATCCTTGCTATCAGCAGAAGGGGAAGAATAACAACTAGAGGGCCAGAAGAACTGAGCAATTCCAATTGGGAAGAAGAACCCCCGAAAGGGTTTTCATCACCACGAGACCAAGGGAGTGCTGTAAAGCCTCCTGCCGTTGAAATAAGCAATTCCAATTTGGAAAGAGAGTTCCTGAGGGATTTTGCGTCACCAAGGGACCAACGGAGTGCGGTGAAACCTCCTACAGTCGAATCACCACAAGCACCAGTCACAACACCAGTTGAAATTCCAAGTGAGTATTGGAGAATATTTATGGCACCTACAAGTTCTTCTATTGATTTTCCAATTGGAAACATTATAGGTGATGCACTGATGAAGCCCATTCGTTTAACGAATTTGCCTAATTTTCATGGGCTTTCTTCTAAAGACCCTGATACATTCCTCTTCAAATTTGACATTGTCTTTCAGGGGTATGATTATATCTTCGATGGTCAGAAACTAAAAATATTTCCTGCTACCCTAAAAGGGACAACCCTACGATGGTTCAAGGGTTTACGAGGAAGGACTATTTCTTCATGGGATGTGATTAAAGAAACCTTTTTGGAAAAATACCAGGACTACTGTAAATCCAGTCATATCAAGGAGAAGATTTTTAAATTTTCACAGAAGGAGGATGAGAACATGGAAGATTGTGTGGAAAGATTCAAATATATATTGCAGAGATCAAGCCATAGTGACCTGGAAAAATATATTCTGAAAATAATCCTTCTCCAGGCACTAAGGGAAGATTCCCTGCAACTTTTGAACATAGTAGGAAAGGGGGATGTTTCAAAAGAAGATTTTGACACCATCTGTGACTTATGCATTCAGTGTTCATGAGGGGTTGTAAGGAGTGGATAAGGAATTCGGTCATTAAAGACTTCTGGTGGAGGGGTTACAAAGGCAGAAATTGGAAACCTACTGGATAACTTAAGGATTGATATCTTGAGCACATTATCCGCCTTGATGGACACTATGAAAGCAAAACAAAAACATATAGAGTTGGAGAAAACTATGGCTATATTTTGCCCAAAATGCAGAAAGAAGCATCCTTTGAAAGAATGCCCATTAAACACAATGGAAGCCTGCATGATTTGTGAATAGACTCATGTGACCAGCTCGTGCCATTCCTTGACAGGACTGAATGCATTTTTTCAAGGTGCAAGTGAAGAAAATGCAGTGGATCAATTGTACTTCATGGGGCCGAAAAAGCCATGGCAGCCTTGACCACCAGCTATGAATCCAGGTATGCCTCAAGACCCATCTCAATAATTTAATAATATTTTAATACAGGTACCTATTCTGTACCTTTCTCACCTATGTGGTATTAATATCAATACCCCCCTTGGCAACAATGGGCTCCCCAGAGTAGTTTGAATCGTTCGTGGAATTAGAACTGGCATGGAACCTCTCCTACCGTGCAATTTCCCCAATCTATGCCTCAACATCAACTTCAGTTACCCTCCAATGTACCTCCAAGCAACCCAGCCCTTCGACCCCATCTTCCTATCTAGCCCAATCCAAATCCTAATAATAAATGGGTCTAATAAATAGATACTATTAACCTTCCATCTTATAGAATTTATACCACAGGACTTAACGAAATAAACTTACGATCTGGGCGGGTAGTAAATGCTCCCACTTCACCTATTATCATAGAACAGAGTGACAATGAAGT
Organism: Pinus albicaulis; assembly: GCA_034641835.2. Classification (NCBI taxonomy): domain Eukaryota; kingdom Viridiplantae; phylum Streptophyta; class Pinopsida; order Pinales; family Pinaceae; genus Pinus; species Pinus albicaulis. The sequence goes on along the minus strand of MU968411.1, from coordinate 12,750,350 downwards.
TATAGAACCATAACAGAGGATAATTGGGGATAAACCAGACCAGAACATAACAATTCAAACACCTCCCCAACCTGTTCTTAATCAGGGCCATCCAACTTCTCCTCCATATCCTGAAAGACCGACCTTGAATAAACCAAACTCTCAAGCAGAGTTTGATTTCCTGGGGGATTGAAAAATATATTTGTCGAAATACCCCTGCTATAGGATATGAGGGATGTACCTATATATGCAAAAAATCTCAAATATTACTGTTCTAAGAAACCTGGGAAGAAAACAAGGGATCCGTTAACCATTCATGTGATTGGTAGACTATCCGACATCATGCTAGGAAAAACCATGCCTGTAAAATATGTAGACCCAGGAAACCCAATTATAATAGTACAAATCAATGGGGTTGAAATCCCAAATGTACTGGTGGATTTGGGCGCTGCCATAAATATTATTACCTCCGAAACAATGAAAACATAAGGTCTCAGAAATGTTAAACCAACCCATACCATCTTGGAACTAGCAGACAAGTCTAAAATTAAGCCAGTAGGGAAATTAGAAGATGTGAATATTTCAATGGATTCATGGCACTACCTTGTGGACCTCCTTGTATTACAGACATGATCCTCAGTTGGTGGTCACCCATTGATTTTGGGAAGACCTTGGCTTGCAACCGCAGATGCTTAAATAGGGTGCTGATCTGGGCATATGATCATATCAAATGGGACGGTTACAAAGAATCTTATTCTTTACCCTTCTGTGGAACGTAGCCCATCTGAAATATTATTAACCAGTCAGAAACCTCTACCAATAGAAGAGCCTGAACCTAAAAATGAAGAAGTTAGACCAATACTCACTATTGGACAGACCTTGCAATTCAAAACAGAAGCCGAGGATGATACTATTAACACTTTCATCAATGATCCCGGTTATATTTCTAGTTCTACTCACCAGATTTTAGAATATGCTATGAGCTGTGAGACACAGGAAAATATTGAACTAGAGGATGAAATTGAAGACATTCCTATAACTTCATCCCATGATAGTATTCTGATTGAAATTAAACCAGGGAAAACACTAAATATCAACCCCAATCTGTCTGAATCCCAGACAAAATAGATTTTAAAAGTCCTTCAAGAACATCAAGAATATTTTTCCTGGGATTATACCGACATGAAGGGAATCCCTGCTAAATTATGTACTCATCATATTTATATTAAGGAATATTTCCACCCTGTGAGACAACCCCAGTGGAGAATGAATCCTGCTCTAAAGAATATTGTCAAAGAATAATTACAAAAGTTATTGGGTGTAGGTTTCATTTACCCCATCTCGGATAGCCAATGGGTATCTATGATAGTTATTGTTCCTAAAAAGAATGGTAAGTGGCGAATCTGTGCAGATTACAGGGAGCTAAACAAGGGAACTCAAAAAGACCATTTCCCTTTGCCATTCATTAACCAAGTCTTGGAAACCTTGGCTGGGAAGAATTTCTTTTCCTTCCTAGAACGATTCAGCGGATATAACCAGATCCAGATAGCCCCAGCAGACCAAGATAAAACAACTTTCACATGCCCATGGGGGACCTTCGCATACAGGGTCCTCCCATTTTGCTTGTGTAATTCTCCTACCACCTTCGAGAGGGAAATTATGGGAATATTTTCTGATTTGGTCGATGACAACATTGAAATCTATATGGACTATTTTAGTCCATATGGAAACTCATTTGAAGAGGGATTGGAAAATCTGGAGAAAGTACTCAAAATATGTAAGCAGACCCATGTATCTTTGAGTACAATCAAATGCCATATGATGAGGGAAGAAGGAATAGTTTTGGGACATTTTCTCTCAACTGCTGGAATTCGAGTTTACCTAGCCAAAGTAGAGGTAATATTGCACTTTCCGGTACCTAAGGCACCCACATAGGTACGTAGATTTATTGGTTGTGCTGGTTATTACAGACACTTTATAGAATTTTTTTCTAAAATAGCACATCCACTTTTTCAATTGCTAACAAAAGATGAAGAATTATTGTGGACTAAAGACTGTGAAATAACTTTCACGAAAATTAAGGGACTGATTTGCAAGGCTCCAATCCTTCGAGGACCTGATTGGGAATTACCATTTCACATACATGCTGATACTTCTCAGACAGCAGTAGGATCTGTTTTAGGACAACAGGTAGACAAAACACTATATGAAATTTATTACGCCAGCAAGAATTTAATTCCTGCTGAACTGAATTACACGGTGATGGAGAAATAATTCTTGGCTATCATTTATGCTATCAACAAGTTCCGACACTACATCACTGGGTATCCTAATTTTGTACATACTAATCATGTAGCAATAAGGTATTTGATGAATAAACCTATCACTCTTGGCCATATTACAAGATGGCTGCTATTGCTTCAAGAATTTGATGTTACAATAATAGACAAACCATGAAAAGATAATGTAGTTGTTGATTTCCTGTCTAGAATGGATAACAATGATGAATGCACACCTATAGAAGATAGTTTTCCCGATGAGCATATTTTTGTAGTTTCTACTAAACCTCCGTGGTATGCAGATATTGCTAACTATATTGCTACAGGGAAAGTGCCTCATCATTTATCATATAGGGAACAATGAAAAATTATTCATCACAGTGCTCGATATTCTTGGATGGCAGGGTACCTCTTTCATACAGGAGCCGATAAGCAGATTCAACGCAGTGTATCTGAGGATGATATTTATGAACTATTGAAGGCTGCCCATGATGGCCCTTGTGGAGGGAATTTTGCAAACAAAAGAACAAGCCATAAGGTGCTACAAATGGGATATTACTGGCCTTCTATATTTCGAGATGCACAAAATTATGTTAGGAGGTGATAGTTGCCAGTGTATGGGGCTTCCCAATCGAGTTGATGAAATACCTTTACAGGCATAGGTAGTCCTCGAACCTTTTGAGAAATGGGCTATCGACTTTGTTGGACCCTTCAACCCACCCTCCCAGCAAAAGGTTCACATTTTGGTATGTACAGATTACGTGACTAAGTGGGTAGAATCCAAAGCTGTTACGAAAGTAACAGAGAAGGTGGTCTCAAATTTTCTATTTGAAGAAATCTTTTCTTGTTACGGTACTCCAAGAGAGATTGTTTCAGATGGAGGAGAAAAATTTACATCACACATGATAGCAAAGCTTATGCAAAAATATGGGGTCAAACATAGGGTGACATCTCCATACCATCCCCAGGCGAATGGACAAGTGGAAAGCACAAACAAGACATTGGAAAATATCTTGACAAAAACTATGGCATACCATCATTGGGATTGGGCTCAGAAGCTGCCTGAAGCTCTCTAGGCGTATAAAACAACATGGAGGAACACAACTGGTTTTTCACCATTTGAGTTGGTTTATGGGAAATCACCATTGTTTCCAATATAATTTGAAATAAGTATGCTCATAACATCTCTTGAAGTTGGTTTAGATCTATCAGATGCCTAGAAACACCGACTGACCCAGCTCAATGAACTAGATGAAATCCATTCAATGGTTGTCCAGAGGACTACTGCTATTCAACATCAGAGAATGAAATGGCATGATAAGTTTATCAAGAACAAGGTGTTTCATAGGGGAGACTGGGAATTACTTTATGACTCCCGCTTTAAGGATTTTATGGGAAAGCTTTACACTCGCTTGATGGGACCTTATGAGATGGACGTCGTATTTGATAATGGAACAATCAGGCTAGTCACAATTGATGATACACATGCTACATTCATAGAAAATGGAAATTGCCTGAGATTATACCACTGCCCAACCTCTAAGGATGCTTTCATCAAACATCTCTCTGAGAAATCTAGTTTGAAGGTCATCAACACATATAACTCTTCCTCTGCGTCCTTGCTCTAATAAAAATAAAATAAAATTGAATAAATACTGTTCCTATTTATTTTGTTTTCTTTTTGCAGGAGTTACTACTAAGGAGTAATGTTTTAAAGATTAAAAATTTCTTCTAAGTATCATTGCTATTAATCCTTGGACGCAGCTATTCATGATGCTGTTACTTGGTTGTTGCTATTCATGATGCTGTTACTCGGTTTCTGCTATCCATGATGCTATTACTCGGTTGCTGCTACTCATGATGTTGTTACTCGGTTGCTGCTACTCATGGTGCTACTACTCGATTGCTGCTACTCATGATGCTGTTACTCCTTGATTGTTGCTACTTGATGCTGCTACTCCTTGGTTGCTGCTATTCACGATGCTATTACTCTAGATGCTGTTACTCGCACTGTTGATACTCCAGATGCTGTTACTCCGAATGCTGTTATTCGCACTGCTGTTACTCCAGATGCTACTACTCGCACTGCTGATACTCCAGATGTTGTTACTTGCACTACTATTACTCCAGATGCTATTACTCGAACTGCTGTTACTCTCACTGCTGTTACTCCAAACGCTGCTACTCGTACTACTGTTACTCCATCCGCATCATTATTGCGCCGTCATTCTACCAACCATCACTTCATCCAGGTAGGCCGACAAGTATGTCTCCACTTGAATTTTACGGATTTAATTAAATATTCCATGTGAAGACATTAACGCTGTGGAAAACAACTTTTAAGTTGGGGGGGGGGTGCCATCATAATTTAATGACAGTGTAATAATTATTTTACAAGTCATTATTACAATTCCATGTGTGGTACACCCTACGATCCTTATCATACTTTGTATAATCATTAAATATGTATTGGGATCTGCAACACGTCCTTTCCACCTCATATGAAATAATTACTATTCCATTCATCACACTTACCATAATTTTTCATTATTTTCCTCGTTTCCCGAGAATTACCATCTGTATTTACTGTTACTACCCCTCGTTTTTCACCATGATGTGTTGCCAAATTTGGTACCCACCACTCCGTCCAATGGTCTGCTATTCTAGAGTGCTGTTACAGTCTCCACAGTATGGGCGGACTAGCTGTGCGGTGTGAACCTAAAAATACAGTCTCGGTCTGCAGTAATCCAGAGGTATGGCAAGTTTTTTTCAATGCAAGATGGGATATATACTTTGATATATTTCACAGGTTTGATAAAATAATTACAATGGAGTTTGCGTTTAATTTGGATGAGAATTTCTCGTGGGTAAGAGGATTGGAAATTCCTGCCACAGAAGAAATAATTGCAGAAGTTAGCGAGCTGAGATAGCAAGGGAAGCAGTGGTTTGCTTGGAGAGTTCCTCTCTCGGAGTTTCCCGAACTATTCTTACAGGCAGGAGAAAGTGTCATTCCATATGGGAGAGGGTATGAACGCAAGTCTATACCATATCCATGGAATGAAGTAGCAGGTTTTGTAATGAAGTACATAAATTGCGAAGGAGGAGTCACAACCCTCTTCAAATATCAATTTAAAATTATGACTCACCTTCGATTTCCACAGGCTCAAGTGCATTCCTTAAATATGCATTTATTTTTATTAAAAAAATTGCAGCATATGGCATAGTTTGCTCGGCATTCACGCCAGATGTTGACAGTGCTCTCCAATCATGGATTGGTGTGTTTACTAGTCATGCATGCAATATTCACATTTCATGTCTCTTGGGAAGAACTCTGAGAATCATTGGAAAAAGAGATATTAGATGTCATTTCTTCTAGAGAAGAAGAACCCGTCTCTCCAACTAGTTTAGCAGAGGAAGAAAATTTAGAGGACATGGAATTAGACCAGGAAGAACCAGAAGATATGGAGATGGAGATTGACCAGGAAGAACCTGAAGAAATGGGAATGGAGGAGACAATTGGCAACATATTCGAGGCTGTCACATAAGAACCAACCTCGCCTGAAGAACCCATAGATGGAGGAATTATGGATATAGTGCATGAATTTGAGACTGTCATACAGTTGTCAACATTTTTTAATGAAGAACAGGAAGGTGGAACATCAGAAAAAGGGATGGCAAGTTGTTAGCCACCTATAATATTTTGTTATACCCGAAGGTGGCTAAATATGTTTTGAGCCTTCAAAGAACAAATTTCATCACTAAAAATTGTTGGCTTTTGAAGACTCCTTGAAGGCCTTCTGCCTTTTGTCCAAAATCCTCATTTCTGTTCTCATCTCATACTCTGAAATTTCTGCTGAAATACAAAGAGGAAACTGCTGCAAAGCCATCCCTTTTCCCTTTCTCCCACTCGAAATTAACCTTCTTTTCCTTTCTCTTTTTCCATATTTTTCCTCTATTATTCATCTTTTCCTTTCTTCCCTTCATAAATCACCCTTCCCGTGGTTAAAAACTCACTTTTTAACCCTTTCGGCACCCTTTGTTTCCATTAAAAAACCGTGAAAAATCATAAAAATACAAGTCTTTTTATGGACCTAAGCCCCTTGGGCCAAGCCCTAAACCACTTCCCCAATACGCCCTCATCATAAAAACCAAGCGCCAAACCCATGAAGCGCTAATCGAATCGAAAAGATTCAAGTGTGCATGTTTGTGAGCCATTTCAAAATATCGATTGCGATCAACCCCTTTGTCCTAAACCGCAGATCATATTGTTATTTTATTTACCCGTGGGCCCACAATCAGGCGCTAAACTATTAAAAAATCCCCCTCTGGTCAATATTTTCCTTTGTAAACCCAAAAACCCACTTTCCGAAGTTTTAAGTTAAAAACTTAAAGTCACATGTTTAAATAAAATGGGTTGATCAAAAAGACCGATCGCGCAATCGCGATCGGAGAATTTAAAATGGGTTGATCAAAAAGACCGGGCCTGAATGTTTCGATTACGATTGGCCCTAGTTATATGAAGCCCGGGCCCATGGAATTCCATACACCCAGTGGCCCCGCAATCGGGCGCCAGCCTATCATATATATATTCTGCCCATTTCACTCAAAAACCTTGGTTTTTATTGAAATTTATGGTTTTCTTACGAAGTATAAGGGTCCCGCCGGTGCAAGAAAATAAAGGATCTAAGCCGTCGATCTGATCTGCAGATCGAACGGTTATCGCCCAATCGAAATGTTCCAATCGAATACTTAAATCGCACCGAAATTTTCAATCGCTCCCCTTTTCGCCACCTCCATCGCATCAGAGACCCTTCATCGATCAACACGTCCACGTGTCCGTACTCTGAGCGCCCCAAAACTACTCCTCCTTATTCTTCTCCCGCTATCCTTTTTTGCCTTTCTATGCGTATCTCCACCGTTGGTTGCCTTCATCCGACGGCCGCTCCCTCCCCCGCCATCTCGCGCGAACCTATTTCGGCAGGATTTCTTAACTATTTTTGTGTTTTGTAGGCATTTTAATGGTTTTCTATTGTTTAATGAAAGAAAGCCGAGGGTTGGGAAAGACCTTTCCTGCGCCTTTGAGCTGTTAAAGAGAACCATCTGCGGGGTTTCGCTCCTTTGTTTTCTCAATGCTTCATGGGCATTGATGCCTTTAAAAAGCCCAGTGCAGCCTGCACATCGAAAAGACAATGTTTTAAATCAAAAACAGTTAAAGAGTATCAGTTTGAAGACAGAGCATAGCAGATGAAGACTGAAGACGGTTTTTATGGGGATTACGGCTAAGACCATTATCAAAAGCCTAATCCCCAATCTAAAACACAGTTTAAAGGAAAAACCTAAAGTGTTTCATCAGACAGAAAGCCTCCACCGCCACATCTGAGGCAAATTGATTCCTCAGCTACCACCGAGCCACCTGTCGCCTCAAACCTTTCAAACAGAGGCCGAAGTTATTGAAGAAAATCAGATATTCGCCTCAGAACAGCCAAAGAAGTTATTTATGCCCCAAATTTAATGACAGAATATCTGTAGAGTTGCTCCCCACAGTACGCAGAGCCTCAAAGTCAAATAAAGCTCCTGCTGAGCTTAATTCATAAATGTAAAACAGTTAATACAGTGTTCCACCTGTGGATTTCTTCATCGAGCCCCTCAAATGGCCACGAAGTCTTGAATCTGTATTAATTGCTTCGAGAGATCTTTTGTTAGCTCTCACCTCCTCATCCTTCTATAAATACTTCAGTAGAAGATGAGTGAGGGGTTGGATTAGTGGGTTGTTAATGTAATTGCTGAAACATTCTATGTAACTGAGCTGAAAACTCTTGACTGTAGATAGTGGTTTCATGGGCTCTTGGAGCTCTGCTTGTAGCAGATAGGTTAGGTTGTGAAGAGAGATGGATTAAAACATTGGACCTGAAGATTGTAACCGGTTTGAAGCATCAATACAAGCTATTTTATGGGATCCTGGTCTATGCTGATGGTGATGTTATTCTCACTGTGAACTTGTCATTTTATTTTTGTTTTCAATTCGTTTCATTTTCCACTGTAAAGAATAGTTTGAACAGTGTTAGGACTTACTGCATACCAGTAACCTTCTCTGGCTGAGAAATCTTTATTTCAATGTTTTCTTCTAATTGTGTTATTTAGAAATGATTTAATTCAGTCTAAGTATAGAGATGCTGGCGTTCCCTCATCTTTTCGTCACAGCTGAATGTTATTTTTAGATGTTACTTTCAATATATGTTGTGTAAGGAATGAATTGAGGAAATCAAAGGTTAGCCCTGAGTCCCTTTCTTGTTTGCTCAACTATTCGATTGTTTCCCTTAGGATGTGTTAAAAGCTGACTAGTTTCGAAGTACTTATAAGATCTTAGGCCATTCTGTGTTATCTTTGTGATTGTCTTGGATGTAACTAAGTAAAGGAGAGCTAGGAGAGGATTAGGGTGAGCCCAGCCCACTAGTTTCTACTCCAAAGGTTCCCTTCAAGTTTCCCTTCATTTTTATTTGTATTATATTAGAAGTGTATCAAAGGCTGGATAGTTTCAAAGTACTTACCAGATCCTAGTTTGCTTCTATGTTTTTCTTAAGTGCTTGGTCAAAGGCTGGCTAGTTTCAGAGTACTTACCAGATCCTGGGCTGCTCTTTGTTCTGCATTTGTCTTTTCCCTTTCTTATTTGTATCCCTCCATTCCATAAATCAAACTCTAAAGAGATCCTTAGGCATAGATGACTTGCCCCATAGATCATTCTTGAACCTGAATGTTTCAATTAAATCCTCTTATGACTCCATAGCCCAATGGATTGACAACTTGCCATCATCCCCCTTCTTGATCAAAGCTTACTCTTTTTCTTGAAACTTCTCACCGTTGAACCTATTTACATATGGATTTTTCTGCCTCAGACAAAAATTATGTTCAATCATCCGAAAAGACCAAACAAAACCCTTGGCCTTCATAACTAGCCTAATATCATTACCTTAAGCTTCTCAAAGACAATATCCATATTTGTACATATTGGAGAGATCCCTCTCCGGATTCAGGAGGGCTAGATCCTAGAATCCCAAAGTTGGTTGAAATGATGTTAACTCTGTGATTGGACTCTCCCAATCTTGCTAATAAATTACAGAGACCTAACATTTCTGGCGACTCCGCTGGGGACATCGAACCCATAATCATTTTCATTTAAAGATAATCATACGACGTCAGAGATTTGGTTCATAGAGCATTTTCTTTATTAACCAGAGTAAAAAGCAGCCTTTTCAAGCACTGCCTAATATAGGTAATCATGATGGAGCTTGTTTGAATCAGTGACAAACTAGGTCAACCCTAGGATTCTTTTAAGTTTTTATCTAACCTTGGAAAATCAGCTAGCTTAGCCATAAGGATAGACTGTCTTTGTTTCATAACCGTAGCTAAGTTTTGAGGCAAAGTTAGGACATTCTTCTAAACCATAAATAAAACAATTCAAAAAATACCAAAAAACATTTCAGATTAGTAGTAAAACACTGGTTTTTGATATCTTGTTTACGTTTTGATGGGTTTTACTCTATACTCTTAAGACAGAGTCTGGAAAGGGCCAGGTAGCCTCCGGGTCTCATCCTCTTTTACGGGTGACATATCTGGTGAATGTCCTCCCAGTCAATCTCTGGTTAGAGTTTGTTGTGTTTTGAGATATCCTTGAAAAGGAATGTTTCACAAACACTATGGTGGACAGTGTACTCCTTTGAAAACACTTCGGAATTTCCACCTGGCGACTCCACAATCCTGAACAGACCTTAGGACTCCACTGGGAAGAACCCTCATCATTACAATACCCTTTTAAACCTGGTTAAAAGGCTGTGGGATTAAAAATAAGAAAACAGATTAGTTGACCTTTCAAAGATTGTCATATCTGGTTGAACTTTTCTTGTTTACTTGGGTCTAAAAACTTAGCATAGTGGCTCCTAAAAAGATTCACACTAGAGCCCGTCCTGACCCAGATCCACCTGAGATAGTTGACAACCCAGAAAGAATCCTTAGGAAGTCTCCTAAGATACAATCTTCAACTGTTTTCAAATCACCCCTAAGAGCTAATTCATTCCCTGAAAACCTTTTAGCTCTTCAGAAATCACAAACGGACTTCTTAAACCCCTTTAGGACTAGGTCATTTGGTGATTTAGATCAGTTAGATTCTGAGTCTTCACATTCATCCCCAGAAAAAGGTGAACCTCTTGGGGATAGAGAATCAACACCTCCTGATTTACATTTTCTACATAATCTAGGTGTCTCTCATCCAAGATCAGCTCAGCAATCTACTGTTGTTCCATCCACTTCTGTTCATCTTTCATCCACTGTTCAAACCACTTCACTTCAACCCACTTTCCCTTCTGTAAATCCACCTCCACCTCCTGCCATGGCAACATGGTATGCTCCCTTAGTCCTTCCTGTACCATTAGTCAATCTTCCACAGGACTATCAGTCCAAAATTCCATTATATGATGCTAGTAATACTATAACATCATCTCAACATGTGGACAAGATGAATGACTACTTTGACAGAAATGAAATTGATAATGATTCTGTCAAACTTAGACTATTTGCTCAAAGTTTGGGGGGAGAAGAAAGAAAATGGTTTAAGGGTTTAACCCCCCACAGTATTAATGATCTCCAAGGCTTCCATCAAACATTCTTAAATAAGTGGGAAGTAAGGAAGAATCCTCTCCAAGTCCTTGCCGACTATAACAATCTCCATAGGAACCCTGTGGAAAGTGTACAAGCTTATTGTACCAGATTTAACAGCGTGTATAACGCACTTTCCCCTGAGCTAAAACCTCCTCAGGGCTCAGCTTTAAACAAATTTCATGAAGGGTTTGATCCTGACATGACATATTCACTCAGAGAAAGAGTTTTTGCAACCCTTGAAGATATGCAAAGAGGTGCTCTTTCTGTGGAAGTTAACCTTATGGAGAAGAGAGCAAGGATGAAAGCTGAAAAGAGAGTATCTTTTAGAGAGGAATCCACCCCTTCTACTTCAAGCTCAAAGATAGAAAGAATGATGGAGAAATGATGAAGAAAATGAGCATTCTAGAGAGAGCGCAAGCAAGTCTAAATCAAAACGCTCCTCAAAACAGAAACCAAAACCAGAATCAGAATATTAGAAGAAATCAGCCTCCAAACAGACTTAGGGAAGATGATCAACAGATCATTCCTCCCTTTCATCAAAACTTTTTAAGTGAGGTTGAGGAAACAGATGAAACAATAGAGGATAACGATATAAACTTATTTGGGGTAGATGATGATGACTTTGAGGTTCATTATGATAATAAACAAGGTCTTTATACACCTTATGATGACAGAAGAAATGATAATGAGAATAGCTATCAAAACATGGAAAACGCTATCATACAGCCTTCAAGGGAATATGAACTCAGAAGTAGGTCTAATCAACAAACCCCCAACAATAAAACCTCTGACAAACCTTCTCAAGACAACACTGTGACCAAGTCTAAAACAATCAAACAAAAGGACCAAACAGTGGCTGATGATTCTGGTAGCGGTAAAGGGAAAGGCACTCAAAACATTGAAAAACAAAGTGCAAACATTAGTGGTACTAGCACTTCAGTTAGTACCCTTGGTAAAACAACTGTTTCAACTGTAGATAAATCAAATCAGCAAGCTGTTATTGCTGATAAGGCGGCAGC
>MU968411.1:12492558-12738321 GCA_034641835.2 Pinus albicaulis | reverse complement strand
ATGGAATAGCAAAGCAAATAAAGGATTGAACAACAATTCTGAAATAGAACAGCAAGTCTAAAATGGAACAGCAATTGAATAACTAAGTCCCGCAGGTTGTAACCAAACTTAATCTATTAACTCAAATGCATTCTTTGCAATCAAATAACATTCTTTCACTCTAAAAGCAATTCACACAAATCACACTAATGGAACAGCAATAACTATTAATGAATTATGGAACAGTACTGATAAATCAGAAACGCGCACAACACGAACGTTTAGTATAACAGCTCTGTAACAAAACAGTAAGAACATGCAATTAACTCTTGAAAGGATTAATAACTTGATGCGGAGTCAACACACGATTCTATCTGTAAAAAACCTCAATGATTCAATCTTTAACAAAGCATGTAATATGAACTTATAAAGCATATCAAATTACCAAATAACAATGATAAACAAACCACACAAAAGTCAAGTCGTAATGGTACAGAAGCAAGTGTCCTTCGGGGCCGGGCCCTTAGCCTCCAAGGATACACCGCTTTAAGTTAATCCAGACGCAGAGATGAAATAATCACCAAGCTTTTATTAATGCATCGGTCAAAAATACATTGAACCAGTTCTCAACGAGACTCAATAATCAAAGTTGATGTTTTACAGAAAATTACATAAAAGCGTATCCTATCTATCAAGCTAACAGTGTTGTCCCTTTATATAAAGGTGATGGCGGAGATGTCCAAGTAACATGATAAATAAAGCAGCGATCCCTCAGGATCGAAGATCCTGAGGGATTCGCCAAACTGTTAATTCTTCATCCTTTCCTTTCTTTGGCGCCGAGCTGGTGTCTTCTCCTTCTTTTCCGAGCCGATTTGCTGTAATCTATTTAGCCTTGTTTGCATTCGGTTCTCGTTCAGAGGGACAGCAGTTATCTCGACTTTGTCCTTTCCTTTGGAACGGAAATTCCTCGTTTTCTCCTTTTCCTGTACAGAAAATAACCATTATCAGTGGCTAAGTCTTGCATATCAATTCTCACATGTTTTGTTATGGTTCCTTATTACTTTCCAAATTCATGATACAAAAAGGTTCACAAATTCTATTAAAAAGCCACTGAAATAGTCATCAAAAGCATACCTGGTATAAACCCTGTTAAGTTGTAAGACAACAAGTTCAGAATCCAACCTTACAATCAAACTCCGAATTCCAAAAGATATGGACTTAGATAATAACTCAATCACTCATCAAACTGTTGGTTAAAAGATTGTTGTTTCCTCCAAAGCTTACCCCCACATGTGCTTACCAACTCGTCGAGGGGGAATAGATAACTCAAGCGCTTTAAAGAAATGTTCCGGTACTACGATAAGCACCATCAAGAAACCAATGTAGGCTTGAGAGACGCTGACATCTCTGCACATCAGAGTAAAAACAATGGCCAGCCATAGTGACAAAACACACTTCTAAACTAGGCACACTTCTCTAATCTAAAACACACCAGCAGTAAAGAAAATCTAAACTAAAAAAAATCTCCACACCTCGTTTAAGCGTAATATCGCTTCAGATAAAGCCCATTTCTGGGTTTATCCAAAGGGACACCGTCAAAATCTACTAACTCATAGGCCCCTTTTGCTAACTTTCGTTTCACAATATAGGGACCATGCCACATGGGCACGAACTTTCCAGCTCCTAGCTTGTCATTAGCTTGATCATAAAGTAAAACTAGGTCTCCTTCTGAAAAATTTCGAGGGGTCACATTACTATCATACTGAGCTTTTATCCTTTTAACATGAGCCTCGTTTGCTATTGCAGCACTTCGTCGATTCTCATCTATTTGGGCCAAGTACAAGAAACGTTTCTCCTCTGTACGTAGTCATGCTAGCCAACCAATTTTAGTGATTTATCCGCATTCAATCGGCAAAAGACAAATTTTCTAAACCGTAAACCGCTTGAAAAGGAGTGAAACTGCTGATAAGCTGACCAGGTTCGATATGCCCAAAGTGCTGAAAATAACATGGAATGCCAATTGGCTCGTGGAATTCCAATGATTCGCTTTAATCATGACTAAAACTTTGTCAATGGCTTCAACCACCATTTGCTGTGGGATAGTACGTAAGTGGAAACTATCGTGGCGTAGGCCAAGTTGTTGTGCGTTAGTTCGGGCCATCATGATGTTCCAAAATGACTTCTATGATCCGTAATAATAGCTCGAGGAACACCAAACCCAGTGGTAATGGTGGATCAACACCTAATGTTGCAAAGAATCACACAAATTAACATGTAGGCATCGCCTCCCATTTCTGTGAAATACCCATCATGAATAATATAGGCATGCCCCCCGGCCGAGTGAGGGTTACATGTGATAAAATCGATACCCCATTTTGCGAATGGACCAACAGCAATTATAGGGTGAAGAGGAGCGGGTGGTGCGCGCATTTTTCTATCAAAAATTTGACAATTGTGGCATTTCCGAACCGCATAAATGCAATCTTTGAATAATGTTGGCCAGAAATAACCTGCACGCAATATCTTTTGGGCAGTGGCATACCCAGACATATGACCGCCACATGCTCCAGAATGACATTCATTTAAGACCTTCTCAGCTTCTTCATGAGTTAAACAACGTCGGAAAACAGAATCCGCTCCTCGTCGATAAAGAGTATCACCAATGATATTATATTGTTGGGATTGGAAACGTATTTTTCGTCGTTGGTGTGAATTTCTTCGTCTGAACAACAAGCACCTATATGAATGTTTTCAATTATTCCTGGTTTTACTGAAATGTCAATTGGAACCGTTCTAGATATATTTTCCAAATTTAACTCAGAATCAGAATTTTGCAATGGATTCTGAGGTTCCTTGGCATATTCAGTAGTAAAAATTGAAGCGAAATCATTTTCAAAATGATCCAATTCAGGTAAGAATGAAGACCTGTGATGGAGATCTTCCCATGGTAAATCATCAACAGACAACAACTCACGAATTTGCTCATCTGAATGAACAATTTCAGGAAATGTCGTTGCATCTGAACTAGAAATAGAAAGCGATTCCTCTTGGATCCCATTCATTGGATCGGTTTCGGTTGAAAAGGTGTCGGAAAAAGACTGTACAGTCTGGTACGCAATTTCAAATGGACTCAAAGGCATCGCGCCCTCAAATGAATCTATCTCGGATTCAGAAGGTAGAATCCAAGGATCATCAAACATAACTGTGTCTGATGAAATCATATGAATAGTTGCAGTAGAAGACGATACGTTAGGAGGAGGTAAGGAAAAAGTTCCTAGCAGACCAGAATCTTTAACCAAACCTACTCCAACATCCTTATAAGGGATAGCCGTTTTACCAACATGCTGGATTGTTTCTGTAGAGGCCGGGTCTGACGAAAAATAAGTTAACTGATCTATTGTTACGATCTTTCCTTGATATGGAAATTTTATAAGTCGAAAGACCGAAGAGACAACAGCAGTCATAGCATAAGACCAACTACGACCCAGTAGAAGGTTGTAATCTAGAGGGGCATCAACCACCTCCACATCTAGATTAACAATTTTCCCTTCAACCCCTATGGGTAAATCCCGCAAAATACCATAAGGTTGAAAACCTCGACCATCAAAAGCTTTTAGAATCGTCGGAGATTGGTTAAGTGTAGGAGAACCAAGAGATTTCCAACACTGAAGCGACATAATACACGTTGAAGCTCCCTCATCAATCACAGTCCGAAAGATAGGTCTGTTTTTGACTAACACTGGAATCTGGAAAGCCATTTGGTGAGGAAGACGCGGTGTACTAGTTTCTAAATCGAAGATTATGAGGTTAGAATCTTGAACATCAACAACTCCTATAGCAGACAATAACAATTTACGCTGTGCTGGACAGGATTGCAGCACTTCCAAAGCCGACATTGCTGAAGGAGAAACAGCTAAATCTTCAACAATGTTGTAATTCTGAGCAGCTCTCGCATGTGGATTGAAAGCTGATTTACGAAGAACACCTTTAGCAGGCGGCTTGATTATCAAGTCTGGATTTTGTTTCTCGATCTGTAGCGGACCAGAAACAGGAGGAGTTGTATTTGATGTGTTGGCATTAGAAGACTCTCCTTCTTTGCCATCAACGGGATTCTTAGAACCGTAATCTTGCGATCACGTCGCGACCCTTATATGAGACATCATCATAATAGGCTCTTCTAAAGTGGTCGAGGAAGAACCAATCATCTTACTATCTTGAACAGGAAAAGGATCCTTCAAGACAGCAGGTTGTTGCGATCCTTTAATGAGTTTCGTAACCTCCTCTCGATATGGACATTCTTTCGTGAAGTGATCTTGTTCACAAATGAAGCAAGGATAGCGAGGTTTACGTTTCTCATCATTGGATTCTTCTCTATCTGTTTTTTCTTTCGAATTTTTCTTGTTTTTGTTCCTCCCCTTCTTTTTACCGCTGGATTTTGATTTTGCCGTAGATGTCTCAACGACATGAATATCAGCAGAAACTTCTTGAGAGGATTCTCCTTTCGGGGAATCAGGTAAAGTTATAATTGGAGAAGAATTATTTGAGGATTTCTTCTTACTTTTAGAACTAACTGTACCAATCATACCGTCAGCGGCATGAGACCCTGAAGGAGCAGCAGCTATTTGACCTTGTTTGGGTAGATCGGGAATTTTCTCGTGTAGAGTACCTGACTGCGTATAAACGAGGTCAAGGTACTGAGCCTGAGCAATTACTTGCTCTTCAGTAACAACACCAGCCTTAGCTACATCTTCAGTGATCTTAGGCAATAATGATTTCACAAACCATTCTGCCAAAATTTGATCCGGAATATAAACCTTCACCAAACTTCGTCTACGTCGCCACTCATGAATATGATCAGAAATATACGTGGACGTAGACTGTTTTAGTGAAGTTAATAATTCTATGCCATTGTCGTATCTGACAGGCAACTGGAAATGAGTTAAGAAAGACGTTGCTAACTGACTGAAATTATGAAACGAGCCTCGTGGTAACTCAATGTACCATTTGGCTGCTAGACCTATAAGTGTCCTCTGGAAAAGACGTAAGCGAATCGAATCATCTATAATCGAGTTAGATGCACACCAAAGGTGATAAGTCATCACATGATTTGATGGATCCTCTCCTGATTTACCTTCAAATTTCGGTATATCACTGGGCAACTTATGAGGCATTGATGGCCAGTTCTGATAATAGAAAATAGGATCATTAGTAAGGCGCGTCAAATCTGGTAAATCCAAAGTTGCGATGAACGGTAACTAACGGTTAGGGTCACGAAAACCTTGAGAAGCCAAAGCAGATCCAGGAGGCGGATACCCAGGATAACTAGGAATTGGATTAGCATTGGGTATTGTATAACCTCCCGGATAACCAGGATGAATCGGACCATACTGAGGTGTTTGATAAGTATAACCAGGGTATGGCTGATAGCTCGGATTCTGAACATAGGGACCGTATTGCGGCTGTCCTTGGTATGGTTGATAAGTAAACTGAGGTTGACTCGTAACAACTGTACTTGTACCGGATTGTCCTGCAGGCATCTGAACTGTAGTCTGAGCTGTAGGCCCTGACTGAGGTATAGAGACTTGAGGGATTTGCCCGGATACAGGGATAGCCGAACTCGGGGCTACAAACACTCCAGAAATAGGTGTAACAGGTTGAACAGACGTTGCAGCAGTTGCAGCAGTTTGGGGCGGAGTCTGAGGTGTACTAGGCCCAGCCTGCTGAACTGAACTAGGTGCAGGAGTTTGAATAGCTGGCTGAACAGGTTGCTGGGTTGAACCAGAAACCAATGGCTGACCAGGTTGATAAGGTAACTGCACAGTAGGCTGCAAAGGCTGTTGATATTGGGACGAATCCCACACCATCATTCCGGGGTACTGTCCCGTAGAAGGTTGAACGTAAGGACCAAAACCTGGTTGAACGTAGGGTTGATAATAAGGTAAAGTTCCGGCTCCTTGAATAGATGGTTGACCAGAAGGCTGTTGGTAACCTTGGATTGGGTACTGCCCTTGAGGTTGATAACCTTGAGGCACATACTGAAGCTGGGGTTGTTGAGGACCCTGCGGAGCATATTGAGTTTGGGGTTGACCTTGAGGAATGTACTGTCCTTGAGGTTGGTAACCCTGAGGTATGTACTGTCCTTGGGGTTGCCCCCCAAAATAATATTGATCCACAGTTTGTCCTGGGAAAAAGCTACCTTGAGGTTGAGCCCCGGGTGGTAATTGACTACCTTGGGGTTGCCCCCCAGGCGGTAATTGACTACCCTGAGGTTGCCCCCCAGGCGGTAACTAAGTTCCCTGAAGTTGACCCCCAGAAGGAAACTGACTGCCTTGAGCTTGAGGATTAGGAATGTTACCAGACATCATATAAACTTGCTCTACGTCCGACGTTTCAATTTTAAGTCCACCAAGACCAGATGATAACACATTTTCGGTAGATTGAGGAGTGGCTCCTGAGAAAGTACCAGACAAAGACTGATATCCCGCAGGAACAGAAGGACCACCATGTAAAAAAGATTCAGGCGTTTGTGAAAACATGGATGACTCTCCAGCCATAATAGATGATGGATAATAACCTCTGGGTGTTGGATGAAATGGAACTCGAGGTGGATAGAAAGCAAGACCCGGATTCTCTAAAAAATCAGTTAAAGAAAGATACCAGGGATTAGTTCGAATAGGGCTGTAGAAAATAGATTCACGCTCCCTAAGATTTAACGATTGAGGGGAGTTGGGAAGAGATATGTCTTCGTCTGGATTAGTAAGTTCTTCTATAGAAATTAGTCCAGAGGGAAGATTTTCAGTAATGATATTTCTAACCCTTGGTGAACCTGGATCGCTAGAAGTTGGTGAGACAAATCCTGAGGATGTTTCTAACACAGAAGATTCAGTTTCAGGCTCAGAGATTTCAGGTTCGTCAGATAATTCTCCAGTAGGAGAAATATTTTCAGTGACTTCAGAAACTGAAATCGGTTCTTGAATATTTTCTGTTGTAGGAATTTTATGATCAGGATGTATCACAATAGCAGAGCTTTCAGCTTCTGTTGATCTAAGTCTACGGCTACTGTGTGGTACCAGAG
The DNA here is from genome assembly GCA_034641835.2 of Pinus albicaulis. Classification (NCBI taxonomy): domain Eukaryota; kingdom Viridiplantae; phylum Streptophyta; class Pinopsida; order Pinales; family Pinaceae; genus Pinus; species Pinus albicaulis. Next base: position 12,731,267 of record MU968411.1, on the reverse strand, counting down.
CTCGAAGCCCTTCAAGATGACCTGGTGTAAATTCAGGGGGTTTCCCTTGTATTCTCCGGGATTGTCTCGGCAATTCCACCACAATGAAAAATTTATCTAATCACGCGCAAACAAAGAAAAATTTCAATGAAAACACCTAAAGTCTCTAAGAAACAAACAATTGAATCACTCGCTTAAAAAATCTAAGAGTTCAAACCACACACAAACAAGTAACTTTCCGTACTAAAATCACTAGTTGGTGATGAAATCCAACTTAGTAGAGTTTTAACACGAAAAGGGTGGTTGGAACAGTTACCCCGACAACCTGCTTAATGAAACAGACTGGCACAAGTTTCTTCACATAACCATCTCGAGTGAAGAAAACCCCCCAGAGAGTCCAAGTGAGTCTAGTCGACGTCTGTTCCAGGTACAGTGGGATCTTCCCTCCACCGTCACCTTAGGAAAGAATCCTTAAAGATTATGGCCTCTACGGTTACCAACTGAAACAAATATACCTGGGGGAACAGTCTACGATCCGATACACACGCAAGGGCAGAGTAACAAAGCTCAATCCCCTTGAAGGCTCCTTGAACAGAATCCAAGGTTTACCGACAAGTGACCCCTGGCTCCTCGACAATGGTCTATCCGAGGTTTACCATTTTTAATACGTGTATATCTTCTATCATTCCCAATGAGGAAGGATTGATTACCCCACTGGTTCAGATATGATCTCGTGCTTTACTCCTTTAAGAGGAGCTTCCCAGAGCATACATGAAACAACTGGAATTCTTCCTACCGCAAGATAAATCTACTTGTTTGTTTTATCTATCTTGGAGAGTTAATTACTCCCTACTCCAAGATACTAGCCTAAGCTATGTTGGTGATGAGAGCCCTAGAAATAAAAAGATTACTAGATGAATTTTATTTAAGCGTTACTTTTAAGAGCTTTTTCTTAAGTCAATGGGCGCGGAAATGAAACTTTGTATGATGTGAAGACTCGACTTCCAAAAACACTAAAATGCACCTATGATGATATTCAATTCTTTTTTCTTTCAATGAATTTTCTATCTAAAGAAGAGTTAGAGAATGCAACTTTCAAATTTCTTCTTCAAACATGAAAACTAAGTGAAAGAAACATTTTGTCTTTTCAATAAACTATCAAAGCTCACAAGAAAAACTCTTTTCTTTTCCAAACAAGAAGCTACAAAACAATTCTCTTTCGAAAGAAATCTACAAAAATTAAAACTATTCAAAACTATGAAACCTAATCTTGAAAACTAATCAAAATTGAGTAAAAGCTTTTTAGAGTTTTTTTTTTTTATGAATGTTTCTCTTAGTTATTCAGCAAACTAAGGATCTATTCGTTCAGATAACAAACAGATCAAAAAACACACAAAATATGTTTTTCAAAACACTCAAAGAATAAATGAAATTCTCAACTTTAAAGCAAGTTCTTTCGAAGATTTGCAAAGAAATCAAAGGCTTAATTTCTCAATCCAGGATGTTTTCACAATGAGGTCGGATTCAAGAGACAAAAATAGATCTTATGTGATCTGAGATACTGCAAATTGTCAAAAAATTTGAATCACTACAAAGACCTAAGCAAGAAAAACAATCCAATTGGCAAAAACTTCTAGAAAATCATTCAAAACACTAACACTGTTGGAGTTCAGAAACAATGAATTTTTGATAGACACAATAACCAGTCTGGGCAGAAACCAAAGATCTAAAAATAAACCAGAAAAAGAAACCTAGAAATTTTTCAAAATTTTTACAGGGTCCGCATGTAAGTAGTGTTTACAGGTGCGGTCCCGCACTGTACTCTATAAAGAACGTGCGAAACTGCCCGCACTGTAACAGTTATGCAGAGTGCGGTCCTAGCAAAAATGATAGAAAAATTCAAAACACTTCCTAATTTTTAAAAACAGAAAAAATTTAAAAACACCCAGACAGATGTGAGTCAACCAAAAACCAGAAAAAACGTTTTCTCAAGTCAAAAATCAAAGAGAACCAAGAACAAACAAGTTTTTCCCCAGTGGAGTCGCCATTTTGTTGTGTAGATTAATCCGTCTTGCGGACAAGACCGATCTCTCTAGTACAAAAGGTAACTAGCAACAAACAGCCAATTATACTAATCTCTCTCTAAGCATGTAAGATTTATAAAAACACTATACGGGTGTAAGAACATACCTCTTGTCCAACGCTTGCTTGCTTACTTGATGTTGTTGAAGTCCTTCCCGTGCACTGAAAGAACGTCCTTCGTATATCTGCAATCACAAACAAGGAAAAAGATTAAGCAGCACCTGTATAGACATTATCATAAATCATGCTTATCATAATGATCAAGGAAATTATGAAATAAACCACAAATTGACAGTTTAATGAGAGAAATGAGTATATTTGTATTAACTTTAAAGATAGAAAACCTTTACAACCTGTGCCTTGATGTTGTGCAGGTCCTCCCGGGGTCCGAAGCAGGAATCTCCTTTACTTTGACAAGCATTGCACTCTTTGAACTAAGACAAATGGAGATGAGTGATTTAACCTCACAGAAAGTCTTAGTTACTCAAGTCTAAATCTCAACAACATTTAACTTAAAATCTCATAAGCTTGAACTTTCTTTTAGGCTACCCAAGGCCTCTTTTTATAGTGAAAGAGAGGAGGTTTCTAGTTCCAAATATGAAGGGATAGAATCCTCCTTCAAAGGGATAAGCTCCTTACATCAAGGGGTTAGCTCCATTAAGAGAGGGATGCATGAACCAGCTTCAAAGCGTATCCATTCCGAAAATTCCCGTCTAGAATCTTCTAGAATTCACCTGGAATTCACTTTTTAATCTTCATTTTCTCGCCTTTTTATGTTTTACAGAGGTCCGCACCTATTACACAAAGAACGTGCGGTATGGTTCCGCATGCAGGCTGAGATTTAGGTGCGGGACCGCGGGGAATGCATAGAGAAAGTGCGATACCAATTCTTAGGGGATTTTAGGGATTTTCTTCTAATTTTGAAGCTTGATATGAGGAGCTGGTATATTGGACTTGCAAAAGGAGGAAGTATGAGTAATAATGAACTCATACAGTCAGCAGAATGTCAAGGTGACAGTTTTCAGTGTAACATAGTCCTACCCTACTTTTTTATTCCAAACATGCAACTTGGAGATCCAAAACCTGTCGCTTAGAGATTCAAACCCCTAGCCACTTGGAGATGCAAAACCATGGAGTATAATAAAATCTTGTTTCTATCGATCATGCCACATGGAGATCTAAACCCTGCCACTTAGAGGTACAAAGTCTTAGACATTGAGACAAAAATTGTAAGATTAGGGTTTTTCTGGTTGTTGTTGTTGTTGTTCCAACTTCCTAATAATACATTTTTCTCTACGTTTCCCAAATTTCTTTTCTCTTTTCTAAATACATATTCATTTTGATAAGTGAGTGGAATGAAGATCTTGTTATCAAGATGCTGCTTCAAACCCTTCATATTTTTGAATGTTTGCATCTATTGGGCGAAACCGAACTTGGTCTATGCTTGGTCAAAAGACTCCACAACTTGAGGAGTGGAATGCGCGAATTGTATTGTTTGGTCTGCCCATGGTATGTGGACCATGGTTTTGTATGTATGTAAATGATATATAAAGCAATGTAAGGCTTTATTGAAGTGATATAGATGAATAGTTGATGAGAACAAGTGCACGATATATCTATTCTTAGTATGTTTTGGGTCTTAGGTGACATCTCTGCAGTTGTGCATGCAGAGGACTTGGAGAGTCTACAGCTTCGTGTGCATACCAACTACAGTTGTGTGCACACGTCAGAGAAGTGTATGTATGGAAGATACTTATCATAATAAAAGAAGAAGAATCTTGAATGCATCTTTGTGTTTATCTATGTATTTTATTATTATCTAAAATGTAAAGTTGTTTATATGCTTTATGTTGTGTTTTAATGATAAAGGCGAAGTACACATAAGTATTGCTTGACGAATAAGGTATATACTGTTAAAGTAGGTAGATGCATCTGCACAATTCATAATAAACATAAGTAAGAATTTTAGCCATAGATCCATACTCCATTGTCCCTCTAGATGCAAAAAATTGGTTTTGACATTCCCCAATATTGCCTCGAGTGAGACTGTGATCTACATTGCATGTCATTGCCAAAAAGGCTGGTAATAGATGGTTTTTTTTCTCCACTGTTAACTTCAAGCTTGATTCAATCCCCTCCAAGCCAACAAATGGTTTTGTTGTCAGCAATAGGATATGATTGAGGAATATGTGGATGTGGCATCCAACAAGGAAGGAAATATAAGACTAGGTAGATATGAAAGAGCGAGAGTTCGCAGTTCCAGAAAACATAAATCTGCAATTGTCAATTGAAGCTTTGTTAGAAATGTATCTTTTCACAAAACAACATGAGATTTTCTTCACGTCTTTTTCTAATGAGTTGCATGAATGGTTATTGAGGCTGGCTGAGAACAAGACATGTTTTAAGAACGACGAGCCTATCGCATGGACCCCATAATTGATACAACAACTCAAGGAGAATGATAACAACATATCAAGGGTTTTTGATTTCTAGATTGACAGTATTTTGGGAGGATTTATAACTGATTTCACGATAGATGTATCTTACCATGAAGTTGAGCGAATATTTTTCAAGGGACCGTGATGTAAGTATCTAAAATATCCGAAGTTGTGGATTAAAATTCTTTTATGTGAAAAGGTCGTACTACAAATGCAATAAAATTAATGTTTAGAAGAAGTAAGTCTGGGTCTACATGAAGTGAAAATAAATACAGAGTAGACTGCGAGAACTTCATTGAGGCTTATTACATTCCTTTGTTAGAAGAATCTGAAAGTGAAGAAGAAAGAAGTAACTCTGCAACCCCTAGAGGTGCATCATAGGTAGAAGTTGAGAATAATCAGGGCACCTCTAGGATTCTCCATCCCGCTACTCCCTTCACCCCACATCCCCCTCCCCATACTTTCCCTACACCTCCACCTCCCCCTCCATGTGCCCCTGCCCCTCCCCCTCCCATAGGAAACATGGCCAATGATATCAATCTACCTATATTGAGAGGACTCCGATTAGAGGATCCTAAGAAATTTTGGTTCATAGCTGAAGCAGTATGGAAAGTGAGACAGATCACTCACAAAGATATAAATAAGGTTCATTTCGTCACTGCATTGCAGAAAAGAGCATTGACATGGCACATAAAGTATTCTAAAAAGAATCAAGGTGCTTCACTGGATGATACAAAGAAATCATTAACTGCAAAATTTAAGAATTCAAAATTGCAGTCACAATGTATTACTAAGCTAAAGGAGATTCAATAACTACCAAATTAATTTGTTTGGGAATTGGATCAACATTTAAAAATGCTAATGGGAAAAGCGAGCTTTACAATTCTTGAAGAGAAGCACAAGGAATGGTTTATAGATGCGTTATTGCCACATATCAGGCTACCTTTAACACAACAAAAGATATGAACTAAGGTCGAAGCTCTATAAATTGTGATGAAGTTGGAAGCTTCACTGATCGTAGATGCGCATGTAAGAGTACAACAAATAAGAGCTAGCTAGTGAGTTTTCATTTGGAGATGAAATATCTGAAGAAGGGTAAGGAATACATGCCATAAATTCAATCAAAAGTATGGTGTATAAAATGTAAGGAAAAAGGCCATTATAAGGACCAATGCCCTATTTTCACAGAATATCTGGCTAGTGGAGAACCTAACCCATTAAATCCAGGATTGAGTGTATGGTGTGCCATATGTAAAATTGCAGGTCAACATTGCATGGAAGGGTTCTATTTGTTGTATAATTATGTGCAAACTCCAAATAAATTGTTTGGTAACTTCTGTAGATTAGTGGGGCATGACAGGAAGAAATGTCACAGTTATGATTTTATGATGGAGAAGATTGAAGTTCTTATAGAATACAGGTTGTAGGATGTGGATATTAGGATCAAGGAAAAATTGCAAGTCCAGGAGTATTCCAAGGACGAGGACGAGGACGAGGATGAGGCGCTAGTCGAGGACATGGCCAACTTATCTATTACAACTATGGAGAAGCAAGCCACTTCACGAGGGATTGTAAGAATCTGACTACCACTTGTAAGTATTGTAAAGATTTTTATCATGTCATAGAAAAACGTAAAATCCTTATAAAGAAGATGAGGGAGAAAATAAATTAGCAGCCCACTCAAAATCAACAGATGATGAGCGTTGAACTAAGGGAAGATGACCTGTGCATTAACATAGTAACAAGAAGTGGTCCAATGGCAGGAGATGATAAAGTGGAAGGTAAGAATCCAATGGAAGACACATGGGTTAGGAATACCACTGAAAAGGGCACTGGATTCAACATGTGGAGGGAAAAGGAGACATTCATGGTAGCGAAGCGAAACTTCATGGATTTTGGAACTTCCACATCTAAAGTAGAGTCGCTACATAAGTTAATACTGAAGAAGGAGAATGCTAAGGTGATTAATACAACGAAGGAATTTTATCTAGCTATATTAATATCATTCTTGAAGACCTGCATGAATTTTTTGAGAGATTAGAAGGTTGTTGAAGGACTCTAGGAGTTTTTTACTCTTGCACTAGAAAATAAGAACACTGCAACGAGTCGCGCATAGTAAATAAGTTGCATCAACATAAGAAGAGAATAGGAAGGGACATGAGACTAACTGTGCAGATCAACGAGTATGATATGGATGAGGTAATCCTAGATTTTTAATCTGATACCAATGTGTTGCCTAAGAAAACTTGGAGCGAATGGGAAAATCGTAGTTGAAATGGTTGCCGATCTAGTTGAGGATGGATAACTAGTAGAAGATCATCCCTATGGAAGGTTACTTGTCATTATAGTGGATATTAAATAAGTGTCCCTTTTTGTAGATTTCAAAGTGATTGAAATTGTATATGATACCAATCCATATCAAGTGCTACTTGGATTGGATTGAGGTTTTGATATTGTCACGATAATAAATTTGAGAAAGAGAAATATGCTGTTCGAAAATGGAGATCTGAGGGTCGTCGTTCCTCTAGACCCATTAGAAGAAGTGTTGTATACAGATCTTGTATAGGATGAGTACCACGACGCAAATATTGACAATATTTACAATATAACATCTAAAGAGGAAGATTGGATCAATCCCATTGCAGATGGAAGGCTAAGCTGGGAACAAGATAGTTCGTATATTTATAACTATGACGAAGAACTAAAAAATTAGCAGAACAAGTTGCATGAAGTCTCTACAAGACGATGTGCAAGAATCACAAGATCATTGTGCTTCGTAACCTCAAAGGTATGTGACCTATCTTATTATAATGGGATAGGATATGTAAGTATTTTTCTTGATGAATTTTAAAAATAAGTACCAGAAGCACAGAGGTTCCAAGCTTTGGATGTAGCACTGAGATCTACACCTGCTAGATGGTGGGGTACTCATAAAGAAAATATAGGTATTTGGAAGGAGTATCATAGGCTCATGAAGGTGAGACTTGGCCGAGTAAATATTCAAATTGAAGTAAAATATGATGGCAAGGATGACCCCTAGGAGAATTGTTTTCGTTGGACTTCATTATGGGGTGAAGATCAAGAACCAGAGTGGGTACATGCGTTTTTTCACACATTGGACATGATACCTATGAATTGGTATCTTGATACATAACTGTGACATGGAATGATGAACTAGACGAATTTGGTTGAAGGGTTCCTACTAAGATTTAGTTTTGAATATGACTATCCATGCATACATGAAGCTCTTCAGGAGTTATTATAACTATTAAATTTTCAACCATCATTTTTATTTTTATTATCTCTCTAGTTTATTTATTACATTTTCAAACCCAAAAAAAAGTTATACACATCAAAGACAAACCATATGTACTTAGTGGACGTTATAGACCAAAGTTATAAACCAAAGTTATAAACCAAAGTTTGGCCTCAGTGGATGTTAACTGTCATCATCATCATCATAAACTAAATATTGATGTTGGGGTAATGTAAGACTAGTTGAACCTCGTATTAATTACATTCAACTTTTATATAATAATGTTCACATTAAGAATAGTTTAATGTAGTTAATTTTAATTATTGCAAGTTTATGTGGTAATGTCATTAGTAAGGAAAATCAATTTAGTTAAATTTCATAAATCAAATGGATTGGTTCAACAACTTTTAGGATATGATACCCCAACCTTTTGCTCCATTTTAACTAAATTTAAGAATAATGATTAGATATTAAAAATAGAAATAAATATTATAATTTTGTATCTATATAGAAATATAAATACAAAATTCTTTGAAATCAATATTTGGAGATGAGAAGTTACCCAAGAAAATTTGTAAAGAGATGAAGAGTTTCTAGGATTGACTAAAACAAGAAAGATGAGTAACTTACCACAGAAATCTTGTGACAACTCTTTAGCACTTTCATTCATTGTGAGTGTCTACCTCCACCTTTGGAGGAGATGGATTAATATACATACATATTACATTAAAATATACAAGTAGTAGTTGAGGGGTTGATCTTTTAAGACGATCTGGGTGATATATTGACATGATGAAGATATTGTAGTCATGTCATATATATATATATATATATATATATATATATATATATGAGTTGAAACAATAAGTTAAAGATCTGTTTTAATTAATAAGCACACAAACTTACAATATAATAATATTTTTTACCATGGATATTCATGTCCACTTTGCCATAAATATTATTAACTTGTAAAAGGGGTTTGTTACAATAGGATGGGCCAATACCATGACTCATCAATACAAAATGTCCAAAAACCATCTTTCATTTCACACTCAAAATATTTTATAAATACTTTATTTGAATTTAATTTTATAACATTTTTTTTTATTAAATTTAAAAGAAAAAATATTATAATTGTTTTTGAGATATATCTAAGTCTCTATCACATGAAAATATATAAGATATAAATAGTAGCTATAAAATAAAAAAACCATTTAACTATATAAATAAAAATAAAAAATTTGTAACTATTTTAACTTTTAGCATTAATATTTACAATATAACAAGATTATTAACCATAGATATTATTAACCATACTATACCATGAGGCCAATACGATGGCTCATCAATACCACAAGCCGAAAAACCATCTTTCATTTCACAATCAAAATCAAAATATAAAAAATAATAATTTAAAAACCCATTATAATTTTGTATCCCCATATAAATACAATTAAAAAAGTTTTGTTTGGGCCAAAGCCAAGGTCAAACCATAATTTGCTAATGGTGTGTGTAGATTTGGTCAAGTAGTAGGATGGCAAGATTTGGTCAAGTAACTTCGAGTGGCATTTGTAGTACTATATATATTTATGCCATTTTAGACGCCTAATCCTCATCTTTCGATTTGGCGCTGAGACTCATTCGGTATCTTCTTGGCAAGTGGGTTGTGGAATATTGAGAAGAAAGTGGCACAAATTGGCTTTGGCTTGTTCACATAAAGTGATAGAAGATTCTTTGACAATGGGTTCCCTGTGGAAAATCCTCATGCTTGTAGCGGCGGCGAGTTTCTTTTCAGTTTCGTGTGTATCTTCTGATTCTGATGGTGGGTTTGGTTAGAGTGCATTGCAATTTTGAAAGATGGGATATTGTTTTAATATGGAGAAAGCCCATGTTCGTTCTTTAGACACTCTAGTTTGGTAAAATTTTGCTTCTGTTAGAGAAAGCCTATGTTCTTTTCGACATTCTAGTTTGGCAAAATTTTGCTTCAGAAAGACGAAGACGAAGAAGTTTTGAATTAAAACTCTGAAATACCATATATAATATATTTATATATTTAGATGTATTGAATGGAGAAGAGTAGTGCAGTTTCAACTTTCCTTAATCCAACTCTTATGTCGTTATTGAAGTAAGTAATTTATTTTTGGATAGGTGATGCTCTTATTGCATTGAAGGGAAGCTTATCAGATCCCAACAATGTATTGGACTCCTGGACTCTGTCTGCTCCTGTTTGTACCTGGTTCCATGTCTTCTGTGAGAATAGCCGTGTTACCAAAGTGTAAGCTTATCTATGTCTCCCTACTTAGCTGTCTAGAGATTGTTAGCCTTTTAATATTTCACATTAATGTTCCTATTTTTGTGATGTCCTCAGGGTCTTGGGCGGTGCGAATCTCTCCGGTAAATTAGTGCCTGAGCTTGGAATGCTTCAAAATTTACAACAACTGTAAGTTTCGATCTTTTCATTTGTTCGTTGTGCTTTAGGTGTTCTTCTGAAGTTAAGAATATATTTTGTATTCTCTAGCAAACTTAGCGTGGATTTGTTTTGTTTATTGAAAAGTATGTGTTTATGACGACTTGCTGCTTCGTAATATATGTATCGCAGGGAGCTTCAAAAAAATAAGATCACGGGAAGCATTCCAACAGAATTGGGCAATCTGAAGAATTTGAATTACTTGGATTTGGGTTACAATCAATTAATGGGTCAACTTCCTGCGTCACTTGGGAATTTGAAGTCTCTTGCGACCCTGTATGTGTTTGTTTTAAGCATCCGTATTTTCAGTAATTATTTTTTAAAATACAATTTTGTGATCCGAAATTCTTTTCTTTTCCCGCGGGCATATATATATGTATAAGGCACTGCACTGCACTGCACTGCAGTATCTTTCTCATTACTCCCAGTTCTGTTAAGAATGCTTATGACAGTTGTTACATAATTGATTTAACAGTCGTGTCGACCACAACCAGTTGAGTGGAAAAATTCCGCGGGAGATAACGTCCCTTCCAAAACTTAAAACCTTGTAAGTAGTCAACTTATTTGTTCATTGTTGGTTTTGGTTTTGTTTTTTATCAAATTTAATATTTAATATGAATTCCGAGTAACCACAGTCCACGTTTTTTCATTCTTTCACTTTCATTCATCTTATTTTTGCAGTGATTACTCTGGCAATAAGCTGATACCATCCACTTCCGATGGATTCTTCGGAAGAAGTAAGAATCATTTTCTGAATTTGGTTAAATTAGGTGTACTTTGCTTTTATCCGCTGTTTGTGTATCTACAATTACGTATATCTATTTTGTCATCAGTTTAATTGGATTGCACATTGTCTAAATAATGATTACATCGGTTTGTTTTGTTTGGTTGGTACAGGATTATGCAGAAAACTGAAGAATAGTGATTTTCTAAGTCTACGTTAATATCTCTTTCACTTCACTTCTTCACTCGATGATGTTCTGGATAGCCAAAATGAAATGAATTTTGATGAACACTACACTATACTTCTAGAAATGAATAAGATTATACAAATTTTTAAATTGGTGGTTTTTATTAAAGTTATACATATTTGTTCTTAGTTTCTAATTTCACAATGAAAGTCCTTATACAAATTTTTAAATTGGTGTTTTTTATTAAAGTTATACATATTTGTTCTTAGTTTCTAATTTCACAAGGAAAGCCTTTATGAGTCTTTCTCATAAATGTCTAAACTAACTTTTTTATGAGTCTTTCCAATAAATGTCTAAACTAATTTTTTTTGGTTATATAAATTTTATTTTTTTCTTTTTTCTTTTTGGGATATAAATTCTATTTCTAATTCTAATGTTGCATGAATAATTTTGGATCATCTTTAAATGATGAATCTTTGTGTCTTTAATTGAAGTAATTTTGGATTCTCTTTAAATGATGAATATTTGTGTCTTTAATTGAAAATGTGCGTTGGAGTCTCCCTAAATAATGAATCTTTGTGTCTTTAATTGAAATATGTGAGCTTAAGTAGGTGCATAATTCTATATTGTGATTCTATTATATGATTTATATTGCTTTATATATTAAATTCAAAGGTTAGCAATGCAAAATGCAAGATAGAAAAATTTCATGCTTTCATTTATATTGGTTTACATGTTAAATTCAAATATTTGACAATTCCTAATCTCAAGAGCATTAACTTAATTGAATAAAATTCGTATCTACAACATGTTTCCATTCAATTCATTGAGTTTGGTTAATAACTCAATTTTCTAATAAATATAATTCTTTTAATCTATAAGAATATCAATGTATTCAAATTCTCTTAATAATTCATGTGTAATTATTTCCATGACATGAGAAATAATATAACACTGGAAGATATCGTAAAATCTTAAATCACTTGTGATAAGTTTAGTTATCATCTTTAAATAAATAAATAAAATCCCAAATTGAAGTTTTAGTCACTCAACCACAAGGAGTTTGTTATAGAGTTAAATTTATTCTTTTTTAGAATATAAGCATTCTTATGAGTGCCCCCCTCGTTAAACGAAAGTTACACATTGGAGATTTTATCATCACCAATAAGTTTAATCCTCAAGTGTTTACTTCCTCTTTGAAAATCTAGCCCTTGTTTCCTGCTATAGCCATTATTTTCAAAAAAAATTAGAAGATGAAAATTTTCTTCTTCATCCACCATCAGAAATCCTTAGAGCACAAGTGGAAAGTGTGTTAAGAACAATAAATTGTTCCGTTGGAAAATTATGAGAATTATAAATTGAGAGATTGATAGGAAATATTGAGTGGAGCTTGGATCCCAGTACAAAAAACATAATAAGAAATATTTTTTCTATTGATCTCATGATTAAAACCAATAATTAATTCCTAGCTATAATAATTATCAAGCATAGGACCCTACACCCATGAATATCAATGATTACTTGTCATAAATGAAATCAAATTGAAATTTAGAACCCAACTTGTTGAATCTTGCTATATCCTAGGCTCCAAACTCTCAACCTCCTTGAATGAAAAGTTCACAATGTGAACCAGGTTGATAGTGGTAAACACAATCTTGTCAAGAAATTTTCACGTGAAATCCATGCTTTCGCTTTGATGCTTGAGACCTCCAGCATGAAAACTTTATTTTATATTATAATTGTTTGGATCATTATCATTTTTTTTTGCATGAAGTGTAATCCCTCACCACTTCATGTACAAGATCTTGATTTAATGACATGGTAGGAGGTATGCCCATGTCTCCCTCATTCATTCTTGGTGGGAAAGTTACCATGCCCTCCGACACATGTCCCCTCCTTAATACTTGGTGGGGAAGTGTTTTTTTTTTTTTTTAGAAAAAATCTGTGTGGAGCCATGGCTATCTTTGTGTAACTTATCTCTGTGTGGAGCCATGGCTATTTGTTGAAGAATGTGAGGCTCAAAACTCATACAAGAGAGGTTAGTGTCAGGTGGGAGGTAGAGGTAGGGATAGCCTAGTGAATAGACCTAGAGAGAGAGGGTTGAAAAAAAAGTGGACATGGGGAAGAAAGTCAATTTGAAAGAGTGAGAGTTGAACGTAGTAGGATGATGAACTGGAAAGCTCTAAAGTAATCCTCCATAGCCAAGCATTTGCCAATAATATACCAAGATCAAGATTAAGGTGTAAAAGAAGAAGGGAAGAGTGGAAGTTGAGCATACGAGGAAGATGCATAACAAGAAGGGGAGAGTAGAAGTTGAGCAACATTTGAGCAATGGACAGAGCCAAGGTTGTGGTTGAGGAGGAAAGGGTTGAGAGATTATGAGATTGCATTTTGGATTAATCACATCATTAATATTTCGCATACATTATGAACCATATAATGTGGTTCATCATTAGGACAAAGGTGAAAAAACCAATATATCAAAATGTGTAAACACCAAATATGTATCCAGGTATAGATTCAGTCATTGGTAATTAACCATTATGAATTATCTATTAAGAATTAGTCGTTAGGAATTAATTGTTAGAAGAATTGAAATAATAAAATTTATTATTATTTTGATATTAAATTAGATTAAATTGGATTAATATTTAATTATAGAATAAGAATTATTCATTGGGAATTTGAATTTGTTGTTGTGAAATAACTGTTAGGAATTAGGTGTTATAAGAATTGAAATAATAATTTTATTATTATTATTTTAATATTAAATTAATTCAATTCAATTAATTAAATTAATATTTATTTATAAAATAAGAATTTATATATTTATATATGTATATTAATTATAAAAATAATTTTAATATTACTCTACCATTACTTTTAAATACTATTTAATATGTATGTTCTCACGATATTCTAGGAGATTTTCCTTATTTAACTCCACTGTAAAGAAAAATGGAATTATTGCACCTATCACTAACCATTCTTCTTGGTAACGTATATAGGATTCCAATAAAAACTCCTCTTAGCAATACCATTACTCCTCAAACCATCATGCAAGTTTCATTATCAAACACTTTTTTTAATACTTGCATCACTCATTATGATTATAGAAATAAAATTTCAAGCCAATCCTAGGATGTGCATAACGCTAATGTGTGTTATAATCCTTCCACAAAAAATCTTCAACTTGAATTTACCTCATCTTATTATTATGATTGTTGATTCATCTCCTAGGAAATCATCACCAAAATCATACTTCTCATGATTGCAAAACCACACCCTATGAGGGGTCATATGAAAGGATACACTTGACTCAACTAGCCATGCCTCATGATCTACATGTGTACTTGAAAAAGCCATGTACACATCCCCTCCTTCTAAAGAGGATGTTTTTTCTTTTATATAAGGAGAATAATCAAATCCTTTCCCTTTCTTAGCAATTTTGGATCTATAGTACTTTTTGTAATTTCCATCTTTCCTACATATCGAACATACCTTTACAAATTTTCCTCGAGATGTAGATCTCCCACCCAAGGAATTATTTTTATTCAAACTCTTCTAAGAGAATCCTCTTACAGAAAAGGCATTTGTGATTTAAGTTTCCATATTTTTCTATCTCACATCTTGTGAAAACAAGGATGATACTATTTGATGAAAACTTTTAGTAGTTGCATTGCAACCTATAAAAAATTATAGACCATCCCATGAGTCTATTAAAGAAGACAAAAAATTGATAAAGTTATCTTTATTAAAGGCATTCACATGATATTTCACTCGTTATCCATCCTTCATCCTCTTTTTATACAACTTTCTCTTTAATAATATTTTTTTCACTAAGGACTTATACTGATACAAAGCCCCTAACTTGTTTGAAATTCATTCATTGTAGTTTATCATGAAAAATTTAATAATATAGAATATGAGAGATAAAATTTTATTTTTCTTTTTTCCCTTTGATCTAACTTGGTCCACACTTCTATCGACATCCCTTTATTGGAAATATAGATTCACAATGATACATTAGTCTTTTTCCACATATCTTCCATTTTGAGCTTCCCTGAAGACCCTAGTATACATTTATAAACATAAATCATAGCAAGGCCTTGACATGGTACATTATGGAATTCCAGGGTCATCCTAGTCCTGATCTTACCTATCAAAGTTAGAGTTATAGAAGGTATAGCCAAAAGCCCATGGTGGGCTATCATTCCATTAGGAAAAAAAGAAATTGAAGGCTTTAAGAGTAGACATCCCAACTCAATAGCTAGAAAAACCATAAATTAAGGATAATCCTCCCTCTCATGGACTTACTCTGTGAAAATTATATGAAGCCAATATACCATCACTTAACAAGAAAAATAGACATAGGCAGAGTCCAAACTCCATCAAGTGGGATTTCTTTTCTGCATTCGACATAAAGAACTAGCAAGAGCTGAAAAAATCTACCCATTTGAATTTATATATGTTTGAACTACTCACCATTTCCCCTCACCCCAAGAATTGACTATGTCGATCTCCCTTTGTAACTTGTATTACCATAGACCCAAGATAAACCCTCTAACCATAAAAAGGCATCCCCTTGAAGCCAAAATTACTTTGGAATCAAATGTGGATTTTAATTGTATACAATTAAGTGATGCACATATATTCTTAATAAAGAATAGGAAAGATGGAATTTCACAAACACTTATTAACATGGAGATTTTACAAAAGAAACCCAAACTATGGAAACCAAAAGTAACTTTTAGTATATATATATATATATATATATATATATATATATATATAAAGCCACATCCATAGATTTCCAATCCATTTATCCTATATTAGAATAAGATCATAGTTCCCTAACCAAAATTACAAATTCATTGGTTGAGCCACCTTGTGTTGATGCTTTTATGGTTTGGTGTCGTGCCAAAACTACATTAACATCTCGACCTTCTTGTTCATCTACAAGAAGTAATGAGAATGCTATACGATAGTTTAAAACCACATGAGCAAAGGTCAAATCCATTCCAAGAGTGGTGAAATTAAAACATCTCACTTATCGAAAGGGTTGCAACTGGATAGAAAGATTCTTGTAGCTAAAAACCCTACCAATTAAAATAAAAGAAAAGAAAAACCTAGCTACCATAACCATAAAGTCCAATTTATTTAAAAAATTTGAAAACTAATCACTTATCTAAGGTTTTGGCCTTAGAATAATGTATAGCCTCAACTACATTTAAGTTACAAATAAAGAGAACAAATTGGATACAATACCATTTTATGTAAGAACAACTAAATAAGTGATTGCCCTTCAATTAATGAACCAAATTTCTAACGCATAAATGATTATTTCAATGAAGAGATCTCGAAATATTAGTTGTTTTTATATGCATTAATAGTTGCATTAATACTTATATTATGGAATAAAAAACTTAATCAATCATAAAAAAATATGTAATTAAAGTTCGTTGAATAAGATTTCTTTTAACAACCATTAAACATTAAACATTTTGTAGCCAATAAACACGTGTTAAGCCTAAAACAACACAAATTATATACAAAACTAAACAAAGTTAATATCATAAAACATAGCATGAAAGTAAGATATATATATTACAATTGTGAAATGGAATGAAACACATTTATACAAGGGAAAGTAAAAGTAAAATTTGGAACTTAATATTATATTTTCTCATCTAGGTGCAAAATTTTTGTAGGGTGGGATATGAAAGAAAATAGGAAGGTGATGCACTTGTCCTTTTAAATTAATCAACAATGAACTAGAATATCGTATCTTGCACAAAAATCATTGGGTCAATAGCAACTTCAATGGTAAAACAGTGAAAGAAATGCAATGAAGGATCTTAACCTTTGCCCTACTATAAACCAATGGAGCTCTACTATGACCTTCACGGAGACACTCAAAAGAAGTAACGTGAAAACCAACAATGGCATAAAAAAAGCAAAGGTTAGTGGCATGAAGAATCATAAAAGCAAAGTTTAGTTGCATGAAGATTGACATGAGAATAATAAAATAAAGAAACCTTACTATTGATCATGCGCTCACCCAAAAAATGTGCAACATCTATGTATGCAAAGGAGGGAATCTTTTGTTTTGAGTAGCTGCTTGAATTTTTATAGATCTCCTCAAGTATATTGACGGCTTTGATCCTTCTCAATTGCGCATCATATGAGAGCTTTGTGGTTTTTTAATTGTCCTCAATTTTTATAACTTGATTATTTGGGTTGCATGATTTTTTTTTGTTCTTAGGTAAATTAATGAATATAATGTTCCTATGCATCTTGTTAAATTAATTATATATATATATATATATATATATATATATAGATATATATATATAAACTATGCTCTCTCTTTGCTTTCATTAATAAATGAATTTATTATCCTTATCATGGTGTTAAGCAGTTTTCGAACAATGTTTTTGCAGTCCCCGATCAAAATTCATGCTTAGTAGTTCTACTCAAACATTGATAAAGTTGTTTCTCCTTTGAAATCATTCAAATGGACATAATATTATCTTTCAAGGACCCATATCTATTCCCAACAAAACTATCAAACTTAACGACTTCTAAGTAGCCAAAAAGGCCTCTTATAATCCCTTTGTGTTCGAAATTTGTTTGAAACAGTAGTACACACCACCTAATGTCATCTCCATTATCACCTCATGAGTCGATTGTTCATGGTATTTTGGATTTATGTAATTAGTGACATCCAAGGTTCTATATGCATTGAAAGAATTTCATGAACTTTCTTAGATTTGTCTCTACACCTATTACCTCGGAGACTCCTCTCATCCTCGCACCCCATGAAAATGCAAGGCCAAAAATGTCGAGGCAAAAAATAGCCACTATATGTGGGAATAGTAATATTGGTGAATAAAATGCTTTGTATGGAAAATATACTTTGGGAGTTGAACCTAAAAGTTACATAATATCATAAGTGTACGTGGATGTCACTCAAAATGTATGCAACAAAAAAAAAATGTAAGGATTTTTTTCATTTCTTTAAGAGAAAAAAAAAACACCTTATATTAAAATATAGTATAGGTACATCATACTCAGAATGATTCATCTATTGACATACGTCCATGCCATAAGCCATTTTCATGCACAAGGAGAGATCTCCCGTGATCTTGAAAGAAAATTACCACTACAGGCGGAAAAAAAATATCATCAAAGATACTTCCCATTGACAATGTATGCCAACATCCTAACATGTCTCAAAACCATTCAGGAAACAAAACATGACATCATAGAGACCATGACCACCTACCTTCCATCTGCTATATCAAAAGCATACAGAAACATAAAAAAAACCCAAAAAAAGACCCTCTTGACTGATACCATAGATATTAATGCGCAAAAACTGAGAGGCATCTGATCCCTGTGCCCTTCATCATGGAATCACGACCTTAAAATCATCCACCGGCATAGAGCTATGAAGTGGGAGATGGAAATAAGCCCAAAAGGGTCGCTCAGGGCCATTTTATAAATGCGATCAGCCTTGGTGTTTTTCTCGTGGTATATGTGACGCAAAGATGACCCTTTGAGGTTGCGCATAAGAGAGTTGATGTGGAGGATCCACCCTTTCATTCCTGTTGGGAAAAAAATGGAATACCAGGTGATCCCATCAATCACCGTCTTTGCATCTCTGTATATATTGACATCCACTAGCTGCAAATTAAAATCCAACCAAAGGACACTCTATAGGGCCAGAAGCTCACCCTTGATATTTGACCCTTTACCCCCATTCCAATGGAGCAAGTATATTTCACCATTATCTATCTTGATCCATGCACCGCAACTGCATACCCCTCCTTGTTGGGCCCCATCAAAGAATGGCGTAGGAAGAGAAATGGAATGTTGGTGGATGTGAATGGACAGGTCCTTGATGGGCACAAAAGGAGTATGAAAGTTGATATTCCAAGCCAATATTTCCCCATGTATGTGCACCAGATCCATGAAGAATCCCTCAAAGATAAATCTGTTACGGGAAAGCCATACTTCCTATAACAAGAAAAAAGGAAGAGCCATGAATCTAGTAGGAGTTGCTCCCCAATCCTTAAAGGAGGATGAGAAAGACTTTGGCCTCCAATCTAGACCTAAGAGAAAAGTAGAAAACAGAGTCCACAGTATAAGAATAATGGGACAAGATAGGAAGATATCATGAGAAGTCTCAGAGTGGGGAAGATAGAAAATGCACCTCCCTGGGGGATGGAAGCCTCTCTTTGCCAGATTGTCCCATGCCATAATGCGATTTTTCCATACAAATCATCCAAAAAGAAAAATTTTGAGAGGGACATTCCGCTTCCAACACTTCTTGAAGGGAGAATTTTCCTTGTTCTCCACCTTATTAAGAATGATGCCATGATAAATTTCCGCCACCTCTATGGCCTCCGTCCTCTTTGAACCATCCCATACAATATTGTTTCATCTATGTAAGCATCACTACTCCCTCTTTTATTTCCAATTCATAACTATCCTTTTGAATACATCACTACACAACAACCTTGAAGTATATTCATAGATTTATAAACATGATTCAAATTTCCATGACCAATTTCCTCCAGCTCACGAAAGTCTACACAGTACTAGAACAAACAACTTCCCCTTTGGATAGGAGATACAAAAGAAAGAGATCAATGAGAAATTCTTTGAATTATTCCAGGATTATTAATTTAAGGTGGAAATATTACACAATCCCATCGTGATCATAATGGCGATTGTGATACATAATCCTTTTGAAGATATGCCATTATTTTTGGAGTTCTGCAATCATTGGAACTAGGTTCTCTCTCTCTCTCTCTCTCTCTCTCTCTCTCTCTCTCTCTCTCTCTCTCTCTCTCTATATATATATATATATATATATATATATATATATATATATGTAGTATTGAACATGATTGTTATTAATTTCTTCACATTTTTGCCTATTTTTTTCATCTACATGCCATGCTCAGTTGCTATGAACATTAAATTATGGAAAACTCTTCGATTTCTCAAAGAACCTTCATCTAAAAATTCAAGTAACACTTGTGAAGGATTTACATATATATCTTGTTAGATAAAACATATATCCCACATATGGTGCACAGAAATTGTACACACCACATATAGATAATTTCCCCAACCTATTTTTTTTAAGGATGACACGATGACAAGGAAGTCATGGGACTTCGACTTAAATGTGTATGTAGATGATTGGGTCACTCGTCATGTATGGATTATCCATGTGATGAGATGCAATATAATTTTGAGAAAAATTGATACAAGCTATCCCACATGGGTGGTGGGTAAGTGTAAAATGCATTGTGTTTTCTAGAAACATTGATATGAGATATCCCACATGGGTGGTGGCTAAGTGTAATAACATACACATAAAAACTGTTACCACCCATCTAAGACACGAGATATCCCACATGAGTGGTTGGTAAGTGTAATAACCTATACAATAAATTGGGTAAGTGTAATCACCTATACGAGAAACATTGATACGAGATATCCTACATAGGTGGTGGGTAAGTGTAATAACCTATACATACAAATTGTTACCACCCATCTAAGACAAGAGATATCCCACATGGGTGGTGGGTAAGTGTAATAACCTATATATCAAAAATTTTACCACCCATATAATTTTACAATACATAGATGATGATTATGGGTCCTTAAATCAACTAGAAAGAGCCTCTAGTAATTTCCAACATACAAACTGTTACCACCCATCTAATTTTACAATACATAGATGATGAAATAGAGAGGGCCGCTAGTAATTCCCATATAACATATAATTTTACAATATATAGATGATCAACTAGAGAGGGCCTTTAGTAATTTCCAACATACAAACTGTTACTACCCATCTAATTTTACAATACATAGATGATTCTCAGTAGTCTTTCAGTGCTCAAATCAACTAGAGAGGGCCTCTAGTAATTTCCAGCATACATTGGATAATATATATTACACTTAAATAGTTATAGGAGGACCAAAAGGGAAAATAATAGAGAGCGCCTTTAGTAATTTTACCATCGGATTTTACAATACATAGATGTGATTCCTCAAATCAATATTTTGGATTCTCCTTAAATGATGAATATTTGTGCCTTTAATTGAAAATGTGTGTTGGAGTCTCCTTAAATAATGAATCTTTGTGTCTTTAATTGAAATATGTGAGCTTAAGTAGGTGCATAATTCTATATTGTGATTTAAAATGCTTTATAAGTAATGTATGATTCTATTATATGATTTATATTGCTTTATATATTAAATTCAGAGGTTAGCAATGCAAAATGCAAGATAGAAAAATTTCATGCTTTTATTTATATTGGTTTACATATTAAATTCAAATATTTGACAATTCCTAATCTCAAAAGCATTAACTTAACTGAATAAAATTCGTATCTACAGCATGGTTCCATTCAATTCATTGAGTTTGGTTAATAACCCAATTTTCTAATAAATATAATTCTTTTAATCTATATGAATATCATTGTATTTAAATTCTCTTAATAATTCATGTGTAATTATTTCCATGACATTAGAAATAATATAACACTAGAAGATGTCATAAAATCTTAAATCACTTGTGATAAGTTTAGTTATCATCTTTAAATAAATAAATAAAATCCCAAATTGAAGTTTTAGTCACTCAACCACAAAGAGTTTGTTATCGAGTTAAATCTTTTCTTTTTTAGAATATGAGCATTCTTATGAGTGGCCCCCTCGATAAAAGAAAGTTACACATTGGAGATTTGATCATCACCAATAAGTTTAATCCTCAATTGTTTACCTCCTCTTTGAAAATCTCGGGCCGCCATGGTTCTTATGTATAGATAATGTGAAAAAATACATAAAACACACACATGCGCCGTGGGGTTTGAAAAATCATGTTTCTATCCATAAAAAATGGCTCAACCTCTCCCAAATGATTTCTAATGATCCTTATTGATGATTTGTAGGTTAGAAATCATGTTGGAATGACAAGAAAGGGAGAATGATCTTCATGATAATGAAGCCATGGATGATCTGACAACACTATTCTGCATGATTCACAAATGTGGTGGAGGAATCTCGTTCTCTTGGTCACATCCATGATGTCATCGAATCTACTTTCATGGCCCTCATTCCAAAATGTGATGCTCCATCATCTTTCGATGATTTCCATCCTATCTCCCTCTATAATTTTGTCTATAAAGTTATTTCTAAAACAATTGCCAACTGATTAAAGCCTATCCTCTCTAATCCATCTCAAAAGAATAATTTGGCTTCATGGATGGTAGACAAATTCATGAAGCCATAGGGGTCGCACATGAGACTCTCCAAAGTATTAAATTATTCCACAAAATATGTATGGTTGTCAAGATTTACCGCTCTAAGGCTTATGACAGAATCAATTGGCTCTATCTTAGACTTTTGCTGACCCATTTGGGGATCCATATTGATTTTATTAATTGGGTTATGAGATATATCACTAATATTTCTTTTGTTTTTATTATTAATGGAGCAACCTCACAATCCTTTTCTAATTAAAGATGATTGAGATAGGGATGTCCTTTGTCTGCATTACTATTCCTATTAGCAGCTAAAGGCCTTAGTCAACTCATTCATTAGGCCAGAAGATTGGGGACCCTGAGGGGCATCGAAGTGGCTTCAAATATTATTATCATCCATCTCCTCTTTGTGGATGACATTATGCTTTTTAGCAATGGTAATAGATACGAAGTCATAAATTTAAAAGAAATTCTAGATCTTTTCATGAAGGCTACAGGCCTAACTATCAACAATCAAAAGTCCTCCCTCGCCCACGAGGGCCTTCCCGAAGCTGATCTTATATGGAATTCTGGTCACCTTGCCTTTCTACAGGTGCTATTTGGGAACATGAGTTAAGTACTTATGTTTTTTCTAAAGTCGGATGGGTACCGAAAACAAGATTGGTATTGGCTGGTCTCAAAATTTGAAAAAAGAATTAATTCTTAGAGTCACAAATGGCTCTCTAGAGAGAGGAGATTAGTTATAATAAAATCAGTTTTATTAGCCATTCCAGTCTATTTGATTAGTTTGACATGGGTTCCTATTGGTATTCTTAATAAAATCAGAAGTATTTTCAGCAAGTTCTTTTGGTCGGGTAAGGAGGACAAAAAAATCCTACTGTGGGTGGCCTGGGATAAGATTTATAAACCCAAGGAATGTGGAGGTTGGGGTATCAAGAAAATAAAATAAAAATTCTTTTGCCTTGGCTGCTTGGAGGATTATTTTTGAAAATAATTTATGGACCTCTGTGGTTAGAAGAAAATATATTGATCATGTTCCATTGGATGTGTTATCACCCAAACAAATGAAGCATCATTTAACAACATTAAATAGGTTCATGTGTCAAAAATTAGGTTATAGGATTCATTTTTTTTATATGCTTGGTCAAGAGAAATATTAAATTTTTCTTATTTAAGTTTACCCTAAGTTCTAAAGCTACTCATTTTCAAACTCCCTCATGTCACATCACTCATCATTTTTTGACTGGTTTCAATTTCCAAGGTTTTTGTACCAAGAATGCCATTTTAGCTAAGAAACCATAGTTTTATAGCAAAATACACTGTGAAAAGTCAGTTTTCGCTACGAAATTGTTGATAGTTTCATAGCAAAAATATCTGTTAAACACCATGTTAAAACACACACATGGTGTATGAGGAGAATAACACACACACAAGAGAATCAACAAAGAGCTGAAGGATAAGCGTGAGGCTCTCTTATTTTTTCCATTATACATGATGTACATTTATAGTACAATGGTGTGACTCTTGGTTTCTCATTCCAAGGTCACTTGGACTCCATTGTGACTTTTTGCGTTCCACACCTACCCATAGAGGATTAGGTGTTCCAACATCCCCCTTAATCCCAAGGGGTATGTGAGATCTCAAGAAAAGAGTTGTAATACAAATCTCAGCACACATAAAGATTGCTGAATCAACTTCAAATGTTGGAAAAGATATGGCTTTAGGATGACTACAACACTGAATGCAAAACTTGAGTCATAGCCTCCCTTGAATCCTTCTTCTCCAATAACCCAAAAGAAGCTAAAAGCTTTTACTAGAGGAATTGTCCTCATAAAAAGGGAGGTCTACTACCTCGTGATGGTTTTAGGTTGTCCACCAACCAAAGATGATGGTTTTAGGTTATCCACCAACCGAAAATGATGGTTTTAGGTTATCCACCAACCAAAGATGATGGTTTTAGGTTATCCACCAACCGAAAATGATGGTTTTAGGTTATCCACCAACCGAAGGTATGCTCATGGGCATCCGTGTCTCTGGCTACATCTCTGAATCTGGAATGACGAATTGTGGCTCAGGCTTGCTTGCACTGCTGGCTACAACTCTGAACATGGAATGAGAGATTGTGGCTCAGGCTCGCTTGATCTGTCATCGAAGTTTGTACATGACCACCATTTTCCCCCTGTCAGGGACAAGGTGAGATGATGGTGAAAACTCAACTGCAAGTTTACTCAATATCCGTGAACAATTTCTAACATGTGTCGTAAACATCTTCTTGGCTGCTGATGCCCATTGCTAAGAAGTGATCCATCCAAGATGAATCTTGGTTCTTGCAGGAGGCTTTTGTTTGAAGCATCTGTCTGAAGAATGGGTGTGCTGACCACAGTGCTTGCATGGATGAAGATCAAAACAATGATCTTTCATATGGCCAACTCGATCACAGTGTTGGCATTTTACGATCTGTTGTTGTTGTTGTGGAGCAGGATCTGGAACAACTGCAGGTGAACTGTCATACATGAATCCGGCACTCTGAAATATGATGGGCTTTGTGTAGTCTGGAATATGAAAGGTCACATCCTTGTCATATCCAAGACCAGTTCAGTGCTTGCTGTGGACAAGCTCTTCCCAAGGTCTGATGATGGGCTTAGGAAGTGCAGGTTGGGTTGCATCTACATGTATATCTGCTCTAGTACAAGGCACTGAATGTGAATCAACTACAGCTTTATTTTCTTGCTGTTGATGGGAGTCCTTCACAATCTTCTGAACAGAAGCAGGTTCAGAATGGTGACTCTTTTGTTGAAGTTCATCTTGTTGGAGTTGAGATTCCAACTGCAAAAACTCAATCTTCTCTTGTGCATCTTGTAAACAAATCTGAATATTACAAAGAGAATCCTTGCTCATTTTTATCATATCATCAACATTGGAATGAATGAGGTTATTCAACAACACTAATGCCTCATTGATTTTGGCCATTTCAACAACTTAGGCTTAAAAATGAAAGGGTGTCGGCTTCAACCGAAAATGCACCCGTTTACAATGATTCAACAAATACAAATGACTCCAAGGAATTCTCAAAGTACAAGGTGTGCTCCTCAAATGATGGAGGGCAATCAACAATCCAACAACTCAAATATTGATTATGAATGAAGAGGCAAATTCCACTCAAAATACAATGTTAGCTCAATACATATCTCTGCAAAATATTTTTAAATCTGTAGCTGAAAACACTTGTGCAAGAATCTTTTTATGGCAGCTGAACTTTCTTCTTCAAATAGTTGTTTTCAATGATGGCAAACTTGTCTTCAAATGTGAATTTCTTCAAAAAAACACCCTTCAAATCAATGCCACAAATCATTAAATGCAATACTTCTCTTTTCTCTTCTATCTGTCCATTTTCTTCACATGTCATTTCCTCTTTTCTGCTGTTCATATTCCTCTCTCCTCTCCCTCTGCTGTTTTTTTTTTTTAAAATTAAAAATTAATTAAAAAAAATTAATTATTTGAAATGGGAAATAATTAAAATGGAAAGGGATGGAAATCTTAAAAAATGTGTAGGGAAGGGGATTAAAAGGGAGGGGGAATTTAAAGGAGTGGGAGAGTAGGGAGATATTTTTTTTTTTTTTTTTAATTATTTAAATTTTATTTTAAAATAAATTAATTAAAAAATTGAAAAAGAATGGGGAGGAGTTTATTAAAATGGGCGGAGGGGATAAAAAAATTTAAAAAAAAAAAAAAAAATGAATTGGGAGGGGAGGCCGAAAGGCCGCGGCAAAGGGTGAGGGCGAGTGAGAGGGTGACTGCGTGTGAAAGGAGGAGCGATGGGAGGGCCGACACAGCAGCAGGGAGGGGTGGCTAAGGAGCGTATCAAGGTGTTAGCGCAGGGAGGGATAGGGAACGGCAGCCAGGTGAGAACGCCTTTGTGAGGGAGGCTGCGAGTTGCAGGTGGGTAGGGACGAAAGGCCGTGGGGAAGGCGGCTTGGAACGCAGAGAGGGAGCTGCGATTCAATGAATTTGGACGTTTGTTGCAGAGCGGATTTGATTATGGCGTTACTGTGGGCAGAAAGGGAGCGGCTTATCGAATGGGAGAGGGCCGCGTTGACAGGTGGGGAAAGTCTGGATGGTTCTGCAGGGAGCGTGGGTTAGGGAGGGGTGTCGAAACAAGAGTGGAGTTGAATGGTTTGCCGCGGAGTTGTGGGTCGACGGGGTAGACAGGGTTTGCAGCTGGCGCAGGTGGAGAAGCGAGCAGGGAGATGCGTTGAGAGCAAGGTGCATTTGCAAAGCTGTAAGGAGGGCCGACAGGGCGCGTGAGGAGTTTGGTTGTGCGTGGAGAGAGGCTTCGTGGGTGTTAGGAGGAGGGTTGTGCGTTAGGATAGGGAGGGGGCTCGGTAGTGTTGGAATAGGGAGCTGGGGGGTGCGAGGGAGTAGTGAGATTCGTTGTGTTGCCAGCGTGGGGTTAAGGAGTAAAGGGTAGCGCGTATGGTAGATGGGGTTTGGATGAGAGTGTTTGCAGAGCGAGCGGGAGTGAGTAGCAATAAGAGGGGTGACTGCTAGTATATGGTTGTAAAGAAATGCAGGTTGCAGGCGGTGAAGGGGGGGGCCGAAAGGCCAAATTGCAAAGATTTTTTTTTTTGTTTTTGTTTTTGTTTTTGTAATACAATAGAGAGAAGAGAGGAAATTAGGAGAAATGCATTCTCAGAGACAGCAGAATTTTAAGCACAGCATATTCCAGAAATTGTCAATAAGACCCAGAAATTTTCTAGTAGCCCAGCAGCAAAGTATTGGACAAAATGCAGAGATTTTTCTCAGGAAATGTGGCAGAATTGCAGAAACTCAGAAATCTTCCAATGAAAACTCAGAAATATTTCCAGTGAAAACCCAGAAACCTCTTCAGAAATCAACTTTAAACAATTTTCAGCAACTCTTTCAAAATGGTGCAGATTTTAATGAGCAGAAATTGCAGAGAAAATTTAGAATGAAAACCTTCTGATGTGCTTCTTCAACACCACTGCTGCTCTTCTTCAAAGTCAATTTCTGAATGCTGCCATGGATTTTGAATGCTGCTGCTTCTCAAAACACTTCTGAATGGTGGCAAAAACACTGCTACAAAAACTCTCTAAATGCTACAAAAATGCAGATATGTACAGGCCATAAACACAAATGGCTCACTCAATTTGGAGCAGGGCCAGCGATTGCCCACTCTGATACCATGTTAAACACCATGTTAAAACACACACATGGTGTATGAGGAGAATAACACACACACAAGAGAATCAACGAAGAGCTGAAGGATAAGCGTGAGGCTCTCTTATTTTTTCCATTATACATGATGTACATTTATAGTACAATGGTGTGACTCTTGGTTTCTCATTCCAAGGTCACTTGGACTCCATTGTGACTTTTTGCATTCCACACCTACCCATAGAGGATTAGGTGCTCCAACAATATCCAAATTTACACTAGTTATGCTACGAAAGTGCGGTTTCCCATTTGTCTTGTCACATTAGCTGTTAAGTGTCAGAAATCATTGGGAATGGGTAAGTTAGATGCCATTTGAGTCATGGAAGGATAAAATCAAGGTACATGCTTAGGTCTGTAGTCATCATGATCAGTTTAGGTATGTATGAATCATCATTGAGTCATGAGAGGACATCAAAACTTCAAAAAAAATTCCTAGTTCATTCATTTCTCATTTCTCATACCTTGTGTGATATTGAGCTCTGGAGAGCTATTGCACTAAGCCAAAGTTGTGGCTGTTGTTTTCAAAAGTTTACATTGAGCATCATCAATCGAGGCTGCAATTCATCAAGCGAGGATGCAAATTATCAAGCGAGGTTGTGAAGACCTTAAAGAAACCATGGCATAAAAAAGAAGAACAAACAAGCGTGGCCAATGCTTGAGATATGAACCAACAAACATGAATTTAATCAATTAAGACCCAAAAACAGTGTAATTATTCAGAAGGATAGGTTTCCTGCAGTTTTGTGAGAAATTACAAGGTTGTCATACACAAGTTTCCAAAGAGTTTGCTTTGAATTTTAGTGGAACAACCACCAAAGTGGGAATGCTCAATCCTTCCATCACACCTAAGGTTATTTTAGCTAGTACAGGGATCCCAAGAGGACAAGATAAGTGGTTCAAAGGTTTCAAGTTTAACATGGAGCAGTGCAAAGAATTTATGAAGCCTGAAAACAGTGAAATGGATCTCACTAATGTTGTTCCAAGGAACTACTCAAAATTGTTGCTCATCATCCAAAAGTACTTTACTTGTGAAGGGAGATACCAAAAAGTCTACTCATATCATTTCAAGTAACATTTTCACTTTATTGGTAAGATTTCCCTTGATCTACCTTTCTATTTGCATAGAAGTTTGTCAAAAATGGAAGATAAGGTCCAAGCAAAGTCTGAAGGGAGTGAGACTTCATTATTTCATCATATTTTAATGAAGTTGTTGGTTTTATATGAACTCCAAAGGTTAGGTAGAGGCTGGTCATCATTTTTTTTTGTTAGTGGTTTTGAGTTGGATGCTCCTACTCCTTCAAGAACTCCTAAACCTAGGAAAATTCCATCACCATTAGCAGCAGAGCAGAGTGAACCAATGATAGCAGAGCCAAGTGAACCTGCAAGAGTAGAACCAAGTGATCCAATTATGATGGAGACAGAGAAAATGCAGAGTTTTGATACACCAAATATCCCACCTGCAAAATATAAGTTAAAAGTGGTCAAACCTACAAAATAAAAACAAGATGTGAGTAAACAAGAAACAAAAAGGAGGACAAGGAGCCAAACAGTGGCCTTAGAAAAGAAAACAATGGTTGTAAAAGACAGAGAAGTAGCTAAAGGAAATATTGAAGATATCTTATATGCCATTGACATAGAGGAAACTCATATAGTCCAAGTTGAGAACATAGATGAAGGTGGACAGAAGTTAAAAAAGGCTAAATCTACAAAGAAATTAGAATTTGAGGGAGAAGATGCATGTTTTATGTTCCAAGCAAGAAAGCCTATGAAAAGGCATGCTAGGAAGATTTTAGAGAGAAGTAAAGAGCTTCCACCACCTACTGACACAGTTCAAGCACCACAGGATATCATTGACCTTTCATCACCTGCAGAGAAAGACACAATTAGAAAAACAAAGAAAGGAAAAGAGAAGGTGATGGAAAAAAAGGAGTTACAAGTCCTTGAAGAACAATTGAAATTGGCCAATAATGAAATCACTATTATGAAAAGAGAATCAAGGAAACACAGTGTAGAGAAGATTCAGTTTGAAAATATGAAGGAAATTTGGGAAGAACAGGTTGACACTGTTTCCAAGACTTTGGATAACACACAACAACTTATCAAATGGACCATTCCAGCAAGGAAAGAGGCAAAACATGTTAGAAAGATAAACACACATTTTAAAGCCACCAATAGAAGGTTGAAAGATCAGGTTAAGGAACTCCATGAGAAACTTGAACTAATTCATGAAGGGTTAGAGAAAAAAGGGCTTAAAATGACAGTTCTCGAAGAGCCAATAGCTCAACCAATCATAAATGAAGAATAAATGCCTGAAAGATGATAAGGTGAATTGGTTTATGGTTTTTAAGGCTAATGATATGTTAAAAACAAGGTTTTGGTACTTAGACGGTTCATTTTTTAAATTGCACAAAAATCTGGAATTTTAGCACTTTTCTGCAGTTTCGTAGCATGCCTAGGCTTGAAGGACAACAAAACGATACGAAACTACTGTAGCTATTCTTTTTCCTTTTTGAACCAGTTTTGGGAGTTTTCAAAAGGTGAAATTTATGTGAGAGATGTGTGTAAGGATGATGAAGACCATGTCAAAGGAAAGAACCAAACATTTTGAGGGTAAATGGAATTTTTGAAGCACTATGAAAGTACACTACGAAACTGCCTTACTTTCGTAGCATACTATGTAGGAGCCTTTTCAGAATATTTTTGGGAATTTATACACAACTGGGTATTATCCAAGTGTTAGAGGATCATGACAACATTCATTCATCAATTAAAGAGCACAAAATGAAGATAAATTAGCAGCTAAAGCATTCGTTGAAGAAGAAGATTAGTTTTCCTAAAAAATAGGATTTTGTTTCCAGTTTTATAGGAGGTTAAATTAAGTGGTCATGTAATGATGAGTCCCATCATCCCAATTCGAACATATGAAATCATACTTGTAAAAGATGTAATTGTTTTAGAGGATAAGGTTGTTAAATGTAATAATGAACAGTTTGAGTCCTAGTAGGATAAGGACTGTCAAGTAGGATAACTGTCATTTTGTCATTAAGTAGATGTTTTATGGTTATGTAAGGTGTCATTAGGCAAAAAATTCGATGAATCTAGCCAAGAGGTATATGATCTCATGATGTAAGAATTCTATTGAAGGCCATAGAGTCGAATTTGTCAAGGGTTGGAGATTTTTTGGCAAAAATACAACTTTATGTAATTTGACTATTTCAGTAATAAAAAGATTGGTTTCTTGACCAACCTGAGATTCTGATTGAATTTCTAGTGCCTATCTATCCTATATATATCTTTTATGTGTCCCATTTGCAGTGGTTTTCATTTATAATACTCAGAATGCATTCATGTAATGCTCTGACTTCCTTTATAGATGAATTGACTATGTATTTTCATGTTTCATGTGTGTGTGTACTACTGCTAAAAACTCTTACCTGCCTCAGCTTCCATGTCAAGTGAACTCATTACTTAATCACTGAAAGTGCTGACTCCATAAGTCCAATTTTTTCATACTAATACTATTTTCAACCTACACACATCATAAGAAAGTTTTTTCCCAAATAGAGTTAGCCATATAAATTCATCTTTATTCAATATCATTAACCCTTTGATAGAGCCCTCTCAGTCTAAGGAGGCTAAGCTTCAGTCAAAATATTGGTTTGAAACAGTTACATGAGATTGTATGATTAGCAGCCTATCAGGTGAAATTTTGTGATAACAGTATGACTGGATTAGAACTACGGTTAAAGAAATTAAGAGAGTCTCCAACATCTCAAAGCTACCATTCTTGCTTTTTATTTGTAGGGTCAAGGTCTTTCCTAGAATATTGTTAATGGGGAATGATGTGGAATTGGAATGGATCCTTGGGTTGGGTGCAATGAAAACTACTCCCTCTCTATAGGCCTCATGGATTCACTTCATCAGAAAGGCTATAGTACTCTTGCTCAGAACGACAATCCTAGTCAGACCACCATTTGGACTCAAGCTAGGAAAAAAGCAAAGGAGAATGAACTGGAAATTAAGTGGGTCGATGAATGGTAGACTTACATACATGAGTTGGAAAATAATTGAGTAAGTTTAAAAGATTCCCCTGATAGTCTTGTATTGGTTCATTATAAATCTGGTTTATATTCACCCAAGGCTATATATGCTCATATTATGGCTTCCAAGAGGGAGGGAATAAGGAATGATGGTATAAGGCTCTTTTGGAGATCGGATGCCCAACAAAATCCAAGCTATTCTTCTGGAACATTCTATGCCGAAAAATTCTGACACGGGACAACCTTCAAAAAATATTTCTCATTGGTCCACGGTGGTGTTGTCTTTGTAATAAGGAAGAGGAAACTATTGATCACTTATTCATTGCCTGTCCATAATCAAGGAAGGTCTGGAAATATACCCTTACACTTTGTAATGTGGATTCTTTGTGGGTGGGAAATGATTGTAACAATGCTTGGAAGTCCTGGTGGGAGAGATGTAAAGACCCAGAACATAGGTGTCTTCCACTGATTATCTCTTAGGGCATGTGGATCTCTAGGAACAAGTGTGTCTTCAAAGACTCCTTTTCTTCCCCAGCTCTACTGGTAGGTGAAAGTGCCGCCATTTTCACGCCTTCCTAATCCCCTTCTTCAACAGGTGAGTGCTGAGCGAAGTCATTATTCGTGATATTCCTAGGGCCTATTTTGATGGAGTTGCTACTCAGGGGCTACGTGGGGCTGGAATGATCATCCATAAAAACTCAAATATTTCATATGCGGCCTTAGTGGGGTCTTGGTGCGAGGAGAAACAATTTTTTAGAGCTATAAACCTTAAAACTCCTATTATGTTGGCTTCTCCACGGGGACATCACCTCGAGAAAAATCTTTGGGGACTCATTGAATGTCATTAATTGGTTTAACATAACACATAGATGTCAAAATTATTTATTGATTCCTATTCTTGATGATATTCTATCACTAAAAACACTTTTTACATAGATTTTTGTTTGCCATATTTACAGGGAAGGGAACCAACTTGACGACTTGTCTAAAATCAGTTTTAGATAGGCTCAAGGCTCATGGATAATAAAAGAAAAGGATGGGTTGGAGGTCCATGTGTCAGACACCATACCATACTGATGGATGTCCATCCCTCATATGCAATTTTGCTTTACACTTATTTCTTTTTACTCCAACACTATTATATCTTCTTGAGTTGATGTATATATTTCCTTATGTTTTAAACTACAAACTTATCAGATTTTGTATATGTTTCTAGGAATTATTGTTGGTTAAACTTATTTCTATTATTTTGAACTGACCGACCTCTCTTCTGGAGAGATTGGGTCTCGGATGGTGTTACTTCCATTGTCTTTTCTGTCAAGTGTTTCTCCTTTCTTGGAGGCCCGTAGTGATGGAAATGCTTATGCTTTCTATGCTCATTTACCACTTTAGTAGTTTTCTCTGCATAATATGGTCTCTGAGTGATCTTGTTTTCACAATTGTTGTATTCTCACCCTCGAGTGCAGGATGGCCGGTATTTTTTCTTGCTCCTCTGTTGGGGACAAAGACTTATGGAATGCTACGGCCTATGCAATGTAAATTTTTGTTTCTTCTAATATAAATTTTGATTTTTCTTAGGAAAAAATAATCCATAAAGACCAAGGTATTTAAAAAATCAGCAAACTAATCAGTTCTCTAACGTTTGGCCTTAGAATACTATATAGCCTCAACTACATTTAAGTTACAAATTAAAGAGAATAAATTGACTATAGTACCATTTTTCTGTAAGAAAAACTAAATAAATGATAGCCCTTCAATTAATGAACCAAATTTCTAACACATAAATTATTATTTAAGTGAAGGGATCTCAAAATATTAGTTGTTTTTATATGGTTTAATAGTTGCATTAATACTTATATTATGGAATATAAACCTTAATAAATCATAAAAAAATATGTATAAATGTTCGTTGAATAAGATTTATTTTAACAACCATTAAACATTAAACATGGTATAGCGAATAAACACTAAAAGAAAAAAGAAAAAACGAAAATATTAGACAACCTAAAAGTTAATATCATAATCAAAATATTATTTAAAAAAGTTAGGATTGTGAAAAATTAGTAAAAGTAAAACACACACACACAATTTGGAAATTAATAAGAAAACATATAACCCAAATTCCACACACCATTGAAGGGAGATTTGGCTAACAAGGAAAAACCTTTTTTATTAGATTTTCTCATCTAGGTGCACTTTTTTGTAGGGTGGGATATGCAAGAAAATAGGAAGATGATGCACCTAGTCATTTTAAATTGATCAACAATGAATTAAAATATTGTATCTTGCACAACAATCACCAGGTCAATACCAAATTTAACAGAAAAATAGTGAAAGTAATGTAATGAAGGATCTTAACCTTTGCCCGACTATAAACCAATGGAGCTCTAATTTGACCTTCCAGAAGACACTCAAAAGAGGTAAAGCTTGCAAACCAACAATGGCATCACAAAATCAAAGGTTAGTTGCATGAAGAATGAAATGAGAATAAAAAATAAACCAAAAAATGTGCAACATATATGTATGCAAAGGAGGGAATCTCTTGTTTTGAGTAGCTGCTTGTCTTTTTATAGATCTCATGCCCTCACCCACAAAATGTGCAACATTTATGTATGAAAAGGAGGGAATATTTTGTTTTGAGTAGTTGTTTGATTTTTTATAGATCCCCTCAGGTAGATTGATGGCTTCGATTTGTTAAAAATTTACGAAGCTTTGATACCATGTTACAAAGCTCTGATACCATGTTAGAATTTTTAAGACAGAGAAAATAATTTTCCTCAACACAGAGTTTACACAGAGCTGCAGAAATGACTTAATCCAGAACATACAGTTGCAGAAATAAAATCAAATCATGAAGGTATTCCTTTTAATACAGAGTGGTGGAGATTTAAAATAGCAATTGTAAGTAGCAAATAAACTTCAAATAATTTTACTCGCAGTGAAACAAACCAAAAATACTAAAAATTTGCGGTACGTGAAAATTTTCACAACCAAATAGAAACTAAAAATACTTTATATTATAACTTGAAAACATGAAATACATTAACATATGGAGGTTTCAGCTCCTTTACCAGTAAAAAAATAGTTTTTACAATCACCAGGGTTGTGGAGTAACACACAGTAAAACCGGTAACGGTTTTTTTCACGGTCCACCAAAATTTTCTCCACGATTTTCTCCTTCTTTCTTTCCACACTTACATCCGCCACATTACATTCCACTACAACTTACATGTAAAATTGAAATATATATATCTAAGACATTTAATTCATGAAAAACTAAATTTAATACATAGGATGGGCAAAAATGATTTTCTGAACTTTTCAGAGATTAAGTGAAGTAAATAAAACTTGTGGATTAAATGTTTTGCCCATATGCTTTTAATAACCATGCATTAAATTTATATTTGACTTTAATATTTTAATCTGTTGCGGAATGGGTAATTTAATCTGCTCATAACTTTTCCTTCTCTGCAAACTCAACTGCAACCTGCAAAACATTTACTGAGTTATGGTTGCTGTCAGAAAATTAAATGCGGTGGTTGTGATTAAATTTCTAGCACTCCCCCTTAATCACAATTTCCGCCATTGAACATTCCCAAAAAATCACTGAGATAAACAAATTTTTCACATGCCAATGGATTTGTGAAGACGTCTACATATTTTTCCTCTGACTTGTAGTGTTGCAACAGAATATCACCATTTTTAAGTAATTCTCTTATGAAATTATATTTAGCATCAATGTGCTTTGTCATCTTGTGAAAGACAAAACTATTTGATATTGCGATTTCTGGACTCTTATCACAGAAAATAGTGGTTGCTCCGTCTTGTTCATGACATAAATCCTGAAAGATCCTTCTCATCCAAACTTCTTGACACATTGCTGCTATTGCGACAACATACTTAGCTTCTGTTGTTGACAATGACGCTATCAGATGCTTCTTAGAAGCCCATTAAATGGCTTTCGAGCCCAAATGAAAAACATATCCTAACGTGCTCTTTTTGTCATCAACACTTCCTGCCCAATCACTATCAGTGTAAACAGCCAGCCTAAAATCATCTTTTTTGGAGTACAAAATTCCATACTCCTTTGTCCCATTGACATACTTCAAAATTATTTTCGCTGCTTGCCAATTTTTCTCCTTGGGTGTCTCCATGAACCTCAACACCAAGCTCACTGCATGCATTATATCAGGGCTAGTTACGGTCAAATACATTAGGCTGCCCACCATACTTTTCTATAATATCATATTGGAATTGCTATTGCAATCTTCCTTTCTCAACTTCAACCCCATGACTATTGGAGTTGGTGTTGGCTTGCTATTCTACATATTAAACCTCTCTAAAATTTCCGTAACATACTTTTCTTGAGAGATAAAAATCCCATTTTCTGTTTGCTTCACTTCTATGCTGAAAAAATATCTTATAAACCCCAAGATAGTCATTTCAAACTCACTTTTCATGACTGCTATGAAATCAACGACGAGGAACTCATCACCCCTTGTAAAAATAAAATCATCTACATGCAAAACAACAATAAGAATCTTACCGTCACTTTCTTTGATGTAGAGAGTAGGCTCACCATCACATTTTGCAAACCCATTTTACATCAAGTAAGCATCTATCCTACTATACCATGCACATAGTGCTCGCTTCAGCCCATAAAGAGCTTTCTGCAACCTACACACCTTGTCTTCTTGGCCATCTATCTGATAACCAAGTGGTTGCACAACTTATACCTCCTCTTTCAACACTCCATTGAAGAACATTGATTTTAAGTCCATTTGATACACTTTCCATTTATGTTGTGCAATAATCCACAACAATGTGCACACTTTCTCCATCCTTGCGACTGGCACAAATGTTTCCGCATAATGTATTCCATGTTGCTGATTGTAACCTTTGACAACTAACCTTGATTTGTGCCTTTCAATCTTACCTTCAATGTTGCTCTTGGTCTTATTGAACCACTTCACTCTAATGACTTATTTACCTTGCGGAAGGTCCACTAACTCCCAAGTGTCATTATTTTCTATTTCTCCTATTTCTTCATCCATTGCTGGAACCCATTTCTCTTCTTTGACTGCATATTCAAAGTGGATTGGGTCATCTACATGAAAAAGTAATGCAAATAAATAATTCAAACTAGCAATGCTATCAAGTTCATCTTGCTCATAAATTTCATTTAAATTTCTGAATTTTGGTCTTCTTATGCTTGCTGAAGATGGGCTTGGTGTTGCACTTGAAGTAGATGGAGTTGCAGATATTTGTGGTGTGATTGGAGAAGCACTTTCTTGGTTGTGCAATTTTTTCCTATTATTTGTTTGCAATGTCGCATGTTGACTACTTTGTTGAGCTTCTGTAGGTGGAGGAGGAGTCATTGTTGAGGAATTACTTGTTGCGGTCAATTCCTCTTTGTCTTCATATGACATACATGTCTTCACATTGATTGTCTTCTCGAAACTTCCATCCCATGCTTCCTCTTCTATGAACTAAACATCTCTATTGATTATTAAATTCTTGGTTGATGGATTGTAGAGCTTGTATGCCTTGGATTCATCACTGTATCCAACAAATATACATTTCTCCCCATTGATGTCCAACTTCTTCCTCAACTCATCCGAGACATGTGCACATTCTAGACATCCAAACACTATCATGTGAGTGACACCTTGCTTTCTTCCACTCCATGTCTCTTTAGGAAATACGTTCATAACACTTTTGGTTGGACACCTATTAATGATATATTCTGCACAAGCGACAGCTTCAGCCCAATAATCATTTGGAAAATGCTTTGCCTTCAATGTACTCCTTTCCATTTCCATTATGTTCCTATTCTTCCTTCTCGTGACACCATTTTATTGAGGTGTATACCTTGTTGTAAACTGGTTGTGAATTCCATGCTCACTGCAAAAAACGTAGGTAGTCATTTGAGATATATTCGCCACCTCTATCAATCCTCAACACTTTTGTTAGGTCCCTATATTACTAGTATAGTCCCTTATTGTTGTTAGTGTAACCCCCTTATTGTTATTATTGTACCCCTGTAACTCCCATATTGTTATTATTGTGCCCTTAAATTATTATTGTTAGGTCGGCTAGGGTTACATTGTGGCCCCACTAGGATTACATTATGGCCCCATGGACTCCTATATATAGAAAGGAGGTTTTGTAATTTGTAACATCGAAGAATTGTTCATTCATGTAATGTATTGGAGGTTTCCCCCTTGAAGTGGCTTATTTCTAAGGTGTTGATATATCTTTTCTTGTATTTTTGGAGCTAGCTTCACAACATT
Source organism: Pinus albicaulis (assembly GCA_034641835.2). Classification (NCBI taxonomy): domain Eukaryota; kingdom Viridiplantae; phylum Streptophyta; class Pinopsida; order Pinales; family Pinaceae; genus Pinus; species Pinus albicaulis. Next base: position 12,693,278 of record MU968411.1, on the reverse strand, counting down.
TGGTATCAGAGCTTTGGATTCTAGGGTTTCACTACTCCAAACAGGTCATTGTGGAATTTTCGCTATAAATTTTTTTCTACAAAGTTTCAGAAGCTGAATTTTTTAGGGTACAAAGACGAAATCCTAAGGAACATTGTCACAAAATTTTAGAGCTTGTTTCACAATATTTTCGGAGATATGATCTTTGGAAGTTAGGTCTTTTTTTAGGCTCCTCAATTTAATCTAAACAAGTCATCGTGGAATTTGCGCTATTAATTTTTTTCTATGAAGACTCAGAATCTGCAATTTTTAGGGTGTGAAGTTGAGATCCTGAGGAAATTCGTTGCAAAATTTCAGAGCTTGTTTCGCAATATTTTCGGAGATATGATCTGTGGAATGTAGTGCTTTTTCAGGCTCCTGAATTTCGTCTCAAAGAGGTGATCGTGGGAAAATATTCATAACTCTCTCTCTGAGCATCAGATTGTAGTGCCGTAAAATGTATTTGCAAGTACACGGAATTTAGTTTCTTCGCTATCAATTTTAGAGCTAAAATACGAAATAGTGACACGTGGTAAGTCGTACAAGTTCGCTCTACTGAACCAGTCCATAATTAGGTCATTGTGGGAGATTGGACATAAATTTTCCTTGGAGAATATAAATCAAGTCAAACCTGTGGCATTTAAAAGCTAAGTCAAAAGGGTACCTCAGTGCCAAATTTAAGATATCAAAGAGCTGAAATGACAGAGATAATCGAATTTCAATATCGAGCTCCTCAAAAGCAAAAAAAAGTTGTGTATTTTTTTTTCTGAATTGCATAAGTCTTGTTTGAAGAATCAATTTGAATTGATTCCAAGGGAATATTGTAGAATAGATATTAGTATTGGGTTCTAAAAAATGCCCCGTAAAAATAATTCAACACCCATTAAGCCTTCAAAAGGCTCTACTATGACTCATGAAGATGAAGAATTGCAACATGATCTATAAAAATTACAAGAGCAAGTGCACCAAATTTCGCTCTCGCAAAGAGCAACAAAAAATGAAATGGAAGTTTTGAATAAAGGCATGGAAGCGAAGATGGATGGTTTGAAGAATAATATGGATGGTTTGAAGAAAGGCATGGAATCTAATATAGATGGCATGGAAGCTAGCATGGAATCTAAGATGCATCACATGGAAGCTAAGATCGATGAAAAAATGAAAGACAACATGGAAAAGATGAAGAATGATCTAAAAGCAGACATTGAAGGTTTGATAAAGTGGATACAAGAAATGTTTCCTAATGGTGAAAATATAGTAAAGGAAACTCATGATGAGAACAAAATAAATGTTAATCGTGACTTCATAAACTCTAATGTTGGTGGGAAGAACCACCATATTCCAAAAATGGATATGAGGAAGTTTGATGGAAATGATCCTGTAACATGATGGAGCAATATTTTGATCTCCATAATGTGAAAAACACACAAAAGTTACGTATTGCAACTTTACATTTAGAAAAAAATACATTTGTATGGTATCGATGGCTTTGCTCCCGTAAAAAAAAATTCACTTGGTCAATTTTTACGGAGGAAATGATAGCACTTTATGAGGATACAAAGAGCAACACCTTCTTTAGCCAATTGATAAATCTCAAACAAAAGGATTTAGTGGGGGAGCACATTGAGGACTTCATAAAATTGAATATAAGGGTAACCGATATTCCAAAGGAACACAGGATTGATCTCTTCATAGGTACTTTAAAGGATAACATCCAACATGAAGTTCGCATTTTGGAACCTGATTCATTGGAGAAGGAATTTAGGTTAGCAAGAAAAATTGAATGTAAAATTATGGTGACAAGGAAGCCTGCCACTCACTTCTATAAAGAAGAAAGTGTTGATACGCATAGATTTCCACAACCTACAAGGTTGACACCACAACAATTGGAAGAAAAAAGAGCAAAAGGGCTTTGCTACAGTTGTGATAGAAAATACACTAAAGGTCATAAGTCTGCTAAGAATAAATTATTTTACATAGATTGTGAAGAGGAAGAATAAAATTAACAAGAAGAGGATATACACCAGGAACCAGCCCTAGAAGAGGAAGAAATGAGTTCGACCATTGGCAGGAATTACCACTCCTCAAACTCTCAAGATAGAAGGAAATATCAAGAGGAAAAAAGTAATAGTGTTGATTGATTCAGGTAGTACCCATAATTTTATTCATTGTAAGGTAGCCAAGGAGTTGAATTGTTTCCTATACCCAGGACCAGAATGTCAAGTGATGGTTGCAAATGGAGGAACTATAAATTTCTCTGCAAAATGCTGTAATATCAAGCTAACCATGGGGGAATATGTATTGAATATTCCAATGCTTTCCATTCCTATGGAAGGTGCTAATGTTGTACTAGGACTACAATGGTTACAATCTTTGGGGACGGTAGCTTTTAATTTTCAAGAAATTTTCTTGAATTTTTTTTCAGAAGGAAAGGATGTTGGAAATATGATGCGATGTGTTGTCCTTGATGGCAACCTACTTGATGAATTTGTCCTTGATGGAAACCTACTTGGTGAGTTACGTTTTGATAGCAACCTATTTGTTAAAGATGTAAAAATGATGTATCTACAGATCAGTTCAGAATTAGTAGAAAAACGAATTTCAATAAGTACCAGAGAAATTATAAATATAATATGTCACAATGTATACGCTACTTTTATGAAGGTAACCCGCGTATGGATTCAATGAATACACTACTTTTGTGAAGGAAACCCGCGTATACATTCAGGACTAGTATATACGCATCTAGTTTGAAGAGAAATCGCGTATACACGCTGATACGAATGCTCCAAGTCGCGTATCCATTTTGTGCTCTAAAATTATAGTACCAAGAGGCATTACCATGGTATTAGCCCACAATATTGAGTGTTTTATTGTGTATTTGATTCCATCTAAGAATACCATCGGAAGTAGTGTGGTTTTGGCTCATGGTATTGGTAAATGATAAAACTATATAAGGAGAAGAAGATCATAATGCTAGGTGTGCATGTGAAAGGGTTGTTGAAGAATAAATTTCTCTAAGGAATATCTGTATGGAGGAACTCTGTTCTTAATTGATAGATCTGAATCTGTGATGCACCCATGGGTATAATGATAGATCTGATGATGATGAATCTCTAGAATGACCTACTGAAGGAATGATGAATAACCGGTGCAAGTCTTCTAATGAGAATGAATAAATCTGGGTAAGTTTATAGATCTAGTATATTTTGCAAAGTTTACCATTTACAGATCTATATGCTATTTTGTCTTGGTAAAAGCGCGTGTATACGTGGGCTCTCTTAATAAAAAGTGCGTATGAAAGTTAGGGTTTCTGAAGCTTATTTACAGATATTAATTCTGTGATTTCTTTTTTTCTCTCTGCTGTCGGTCAATGAAGTCTTCTTGAAGTTCTGGGTTGATTGAATATGGAGTATGCTGTTGATTTGATAATGAAAAAATCTAATCACTGATTGAGAAAACAAGATGAAGGATGAGTGACTATATAAACAGTTCTGCATTGTTGATAGATTGTTTGAATTGAAAGTTTTAGATCTGAATATGAGTCTAAACAAATTCTGAAAGAAAGCATACGCTAGTTGGTGAAAAGAAAAGCGTGTGTATACACGGAAACTATGAAGAAAAGTCACGTATTATTTCAAGAATGTAAAACTAGCGTGCACTGAAGCATACGCAGGTTGGTGTGAAGAAAGACGCGTATATACATGGGTTGCATAAATAAAAACAACGTATGGTATCTGAATTAATGGTTGTTCAAGGTTGAATGTGTATCTGATTATCTACTCTGAAGTCTGGGTTATTTATGATATTCTGGTTACAGTGGTATTGATGTTCTGATTGAAGTTTTGGGTAAAGTATGGTTGTTGATGTTAAGGGGTTGTATTGAAGCTATTTTGATCCAGTATGAGAATTGATGAAACGTGGTCTGCAATGGATCCGAGGGTTGAAGCCTTCAGTATGAAAGTGGAAGCTTTCTCCCAGTAGAAGCTGGTGCTAACATCAGGGGGTCATAGCTCCCTTCCAGGAGAGGCTGGTAAATGAGATCAGGGGGTTGGAGCTCCCTTCCAGTAGTGGCTGGATAACGAGAGAAGGTTGCAGCCTTTTGCAGGTGGGTGCCTACGTGCTGGTATGAGTCTGTGCCAATACAAAATTGTAAGAATTTTTCTTTATAATAAATATTGAAGACAAAGACGACAGCAACAATGGTTTTCTCCCGAATTGGGTTTCCACCTTAAATACTGGTGTTCATGTGTGTTGCTTATGTGTGATGGTTTATTGTGTTATTACTGCACATGCTTACTACTTACTAAACATCTGATGAATGAATGATGAAATGATATAAGTAAAGAATTAAATGCATAATAAGATCTCTGAACATACACAAGTTTTCTTAAGGATATCCGTGTGTATACGCGAGTTGGGTTCAGTAAAGTAGCGTATGGTTTTAAGAGAAAGAAAAAGTAAAAAAATTTCAGTTAGCTCTAAATACTGATTCACCCCCCCCCCCCTCTTAGTATTTTTTCCAACCATTGGTATCAGAGCAAGTCCTTCTGAAAAAGCTTAGCCGCTAGAAGGAAGATCAAACAAGATAAGCAATCAAGATGGAACATCATCTATCAGGCCTCCACTCTTCAACGGAAACAATTTAAGCTTTTGGAAAACAAGGATGAGATCCTATCTTCAGTCTCTAGGAGCAGATGTATGGGCTATTGTTGAAGGAGGATATCAATATACAGCCGCAGTACCAACAGATCCAACGGAAAGAAAGAATTATGAAACAAATGCAAAGGTGGTCAATGCTCTATTGGGAAGTCTAACTGAATTAGAATTTGTCAAAGTCATGCAGCTGGATACAACAAAGGAAATATGGGACAAAATCGTTCTAAGTTATGAAGGTGATGCAAAGGTAAAAAGTGCTAAACTCCAAACTCTCAGAATTCAATATGAGAATCTAAAAATTCATAATGAGGAGAGCATTGCCAATTTCTTTTTATGTCTTGATGATATTGTAAATCATATGAGAAATCTGGGAGAAAAATTAACCGCATCTACTTTGGTTGAGAAATTTTTAAGATCACTAACGGCAAAATTTGAGTCAAAAGTTTCTGCTCTTGAAGAAAAGCAGGATCTTCAAAATCTTACTGTGGTGCAACTTCATGGCATACTAACTGCATGTGAAATGAGAAGAGGATGACCATCTGAAGTCAAAGAAGTCATCTTTAGAGCTTCTACAAAATGGAAAGAAGTACAAGAGACAAAAGGATCAGGGTATATCTCAAAAGAAGATGAGGTAAATTTTGCAAAGAAACTCCAACTTGGCATGGGACGGTTCAGAGGTAATCTTCCTTTCAAATGTTTTGCTTATGGAAGAGTTGGTCATTATGCTACTAAGTGTCCTCATAAAGAAACACATGAAAAAGGGAAGGAAGTAGCAAGAAGGAATAAGAATCGGTTTAGCACTAGAAAAAGTTACTATACTCATGAAGATAGTGATGGGTTATCAGACAGTGAGGAAGAATGTGAACAATATCTTAGACTTCTCATGGCATTTGAAAAAGAGTCTCGAGAAGAAAAGGATACTTTTATGGATGCTTTAGAGGACAATTATTTTCTTGATGAAATCAATCAACTCAAAATATGCTTAGAATAAAGTAAAATATCCATAGAAACTTTGAAAAACTAGCTTGAAGAAAAGGAAAAACATAATGAGAAATTAGAATGTGAAATAGTAAGTCTAAGAAAAGAAATTGAGAAAGTAAAGACTTTGAATCTTAGATTTGCTAAAGGATCTAAAACCTTAGATGAAATTATCAAGGTACAACGTTCTCCTCTTATAAAGACAGGTCTTGGATATATCGGAGAATCTTCTCAGGCTTCAGCACCAAATTATCTAAAAGCGGCTATAGCCAGTATACAACATTCTGCCACTCAGCAAGGGAATAAAGAATCTTTACAGGTAAAGCATGACCATCTCAATTCAAAGGACACTAATAAGAATACCTTTCAAAAAAATACCAATCAACAGGTAAATTCAAGTAGAAGATTTCATGATCGCAGAAATTTCTTCTTCAATGGACAATGTTTCTCATGTCACAATTTTGGTCATAAAGTTGTTCAATGTGTTGCATATAAAACCATCATGACAAGAGAAGCAAGAAAGAAAATGATTGATATTGGAACAAAGAAGAATACATATAACAACTTTTCTCCTCTTCAAAATGAAGTTGAATGTGCTTATTGCAATAACTTTGGCCATGAAGAATCTGAATGCAGGAGCAAAGTCCAACCAAAAGAGCATTTTCCTTCAAGCTCCAAAGTATGGAAAAAGAAGGAATTACATGTTGAAAATTGTGGCATAGCTTTATTTGCAGAAGGAGAAGAAAATCAATGGTACATTGATAGTGGATGCTCAAAACACATGACAGGTGACAAAAACAAACTTCTTGCATATAGTGCTCTAGAAAAAGAAAAGAATGTTACATTTGGAAATGATACTCTTGCTGTCATTAAGGGAAAAGGGTCTGTTTTTCTAAAATAAAAGGTGAAAGCTAATAATGTCATGTATGTGGATGGATTAAAGCATAACCTGTTAAGTGTAAGTCAAATGTGTGATCAAGGAACTGAAGTTGTATTTAGTTCAAAAGAATGTGTGGTACGTGATCTTGATACAGGTAAAACAATTATAAAAGGAAAAAGAACTCCAAGCAACCTGTATGTATTGAAGAACTGCAAAGAACAATGTTACTTGAGTAAATCTTCAGAAAACTAGCTATGGCATAGAAGGTTGGGGCATCTGAGCTTCTCTCAAATCAAAAAATCAAGCAGACTTAAAGCTGTTCGTGATCTTCCCAATATTACTCTACCTAAAAATATCATATGAAAATCTTGCCAATTCGGCAAGCAAACCAGAGTACAATTTAATGCCAAGGAAGGATCATCAAGTAAGCCTCTTGAACTCATTCATACTGACATATGTGGACCTATGAGGAAAAATTCACCACGTGGTGAAGAATACTATATCTTATTCATTGATGATTTCTCTAGAATGTTTTGGATTGGGTTGATTAAACACAAAGATGAAGCATTTGAGAAATTTCAGATCTTCAAAGCACTGGTTGAAAATGAATTAGATCTAAAAATCAAGTGTCTTATATCTGATCGAGGAGGAGAATATACATCAGATGAATTCCTTGAATTTTGTGAACAACATGGCATAAAAAGATAGTTTTCTATAGCTGGCACTCCACAACAAAATGGCGTAGCAAAAAGAATGAATAGAACAGTTCAAAAAATGGCTAGAGCTATGCTTGATGATTCCAGAACGCCTGACACATTTTGGGGAGAAGCAGCACATACATCAGTAAATATTCTTAACAAGGCATATGTTCGTGTAAATAGTGATAAAACTCCATATGAACTCTGGTATGGTAATCCTCCCACTGTGAAGCATTTTAGAGTTTTTGGAAGCAAATTATTTATAAAAAATAATGATGAAAAACTTGGCAAGTTTGAACCTAGAGCAGATGAAGGAATACTTCTTGGTTACTCCTCTAGGAGTAGAGCATCTAAATGTTACAATAAAAGACTTCAGAAGATTGTTGAATGTATTGATGTTGTTATTGATGAGTCTCCTGCAGCTCCAAAAGAAGAAAAACAAACAACAGATGAAGACGATGGTGACATATATCCTTCTACATCAAATTGTTATAGCATCATTTCTCACCTTGACATGATTCATGATTGCTTCATGGCTTTATGGGCACCCATTCCTACAGACTTGGACAAATTCACTTAAAAACAGTGGAAAATCCTCCATACGCGACTATGCCCGTGTTTTTCCGCGTGTATACGCAAGTACAGCTAGACTTTTCCGCGTATGCCATTTTAATGATTAAAAAATATATAAAAATCCCTAATTTCGCGCTGGGTTGATGGTTACTCAGGTAGTTCAACCACGCCAGCCCGTGGCCAACTGTTTCCAACTGCTGAAACTACTTGGAGGGACTATAAAAAGACCTCATATGTATGGCCTAAGGGAGAGAGAGAATTATTATTATTATACTCTGTTGGTTCCCTATCCAAGTCTGATTCCCCGTGCCTCCTGCAGTTTCCCAGTTCATTTCAGGAAACCCTCGTTTCCTTGAGATACACATCCCTTTATGTTATCTCGTATGCACCTGTTTGGAAGGAGTCTTAGCGAGGCAAGGGCTGGACGGATCCGGACGACGGTCTGCGAAGGCCTTGGAAGGATAAGGTGATCTCTCCACTTACTTTTGTACGTACTATTTTTATAATACAGAAGTATCATGCTGTTCCCGAAGTAAACGTGTTAGTGTATGCTTTAATGTATGAAGAATATTTGTTATACAAGCATTTATGATGATTTATTTAATGTTTTATATGAATCTCGCTAACATATAGAGTAGAAATATACTATACAACTTGTCCTTTGTGCTGGTTTCTTCTTGTATTTCAGGTGAAAGAGGAAGGACGGTTGCAGGGAGTTTGAACTCCACGTGGATCTACTTCAAACGTAGGACCAACGGGTAAACCTCTCATTCTGCTCTATTTCGTTTTTATGACTGTGCATGATCGTGTGAGTCTCTGTTAAATAGTACGCCCCTGCTCTGTGGAGGTTGAATCCCAACCAACCTCTAGGGTGTTAAATCCCCGAAACAGAACTGGCGACTCCGCTGGGGATCACATTTTTGTGATTCTCCTGTTGGGTTGTTTCAGCTGTTTGGTAGGTTACCAACAGTCTTTTCTGTCTTTTACAGTCCAGTTTGCTTTCTTGCAGTCAGTCTGAAGTCTTGATATCTTTCCCAGGCTTGTACTTTTTATTTTTCATTATCTTTCTTTGTATACGCAGTTTTGTTTGCACACAGTCGCGTATACCCGCGAGTTTGTGTAGAAGGAACCGCGTATACGCTGGTTTCCCTCAACACAGACGCATATACACGCTGGTTGCATAACTGCAAGGTCGCGTATACCTAGGCTGAATTTGAAATTTCAAGATTCTGGTGTTTTTGGTCTTTTCTGGCTGTGGAGGCCTGTGTCTGCAGAGTCTCTGTACTTACTGGAGTGTGACAGAAGTGGTTTCAAGCCTTGTTTCTCTTTCGTTTGTCCGAAAACTGATCTTTTTGGCGAAGTGTTCTTGTTGGTGCTAGCACTCCTAGATTGAGTTCCAAGATCGCTTTCTGAGCGTTCTTGGCTGTTCTGCTTTACCAGAACAGAGAGCTTCTGCTCACTCACTCGCTCCTATCTTTGTGTTGTGCTTTGCATTACGTTCTTTGCTTTGTTTTCGATTGGTTTTCTTGAGTTTCATAGGCTAGGGTTTTGTTGCAATTTTCGAAGATCTTTTCTTGTTTCTTTGGAGTTTTGTGTTGCAACGAATTTGCACTATTTCTCTAGGCTGTTTGATTGAGTTTTTGGTCTTCCATTGCTCTTATTGATCTTGCTATCATTAGCTTTATAAGGTTTGGGGGCATAGTTGAAGTTTATGCTTGAAATTCGGTCTCGTTTTGGCTTGGATTTGGATAGTTGTTCTTGGTTTTCTTGAAGCTCTTGTTTTATAAAACTGAAAAGCCCAAAAACATTTGTTTTTCTTTTTGTTTTTTCATATCAAAACTCAAAAAACATTGTTTCTTGTTTTTGTTTTTGTTGTTGCGTTTTTCATTTTCGTTTGGCTTCATTTTTTGGGACTTTAGTGAAGTTTCTCGCTTCTAGTTTTAGCTTGATTTTAAGGAGAGGTTGTTTTTTGATTTCTTCTTCTTCTTGTTGAGTATTTTTGGTGTCTTATATTGAGAGTTCTTGTTTGCAAGAATTGGCTTTCTGGATATCAAAAGATGAGTTAAAACTGAAGGAGCCTTTTTGGGAAATTTCACCTTGTTTCAAGAGACTTTTTGCATCTTAGAATTTACATGCTAGTGGTCATTTGCATTAGGTGCATTGAATCATTTAGTTAGCTTCTTAATTTTTGTGCGTGTGAGTTTGTAATTCGAAAAGAAAAATACATTTTTAGTCTCGTAGAACTTACATAGAAATTGCTCTTCATCGAAAGACAAAGAACTGCATGTGCATGTAGTCAGGTTTTTTATTAATTTCTTTTGCGTCGGAACATCATTGGTTTCAACTCCATATCCTTATGACTTTATATAACAGCCCTTAAAATAAGCGATTTAATCTAAAATCAACTAGCAAGTTTTATTAAGTGTCAATCACCAACTAGCTAGGTTGTAGGGCCTTGGAATAGGAGAGAGGAGAGTTAACTCTCCAAGGCCGCTCAAACAAACATAGAAGTTTATTAATTGAGCGAAATCCAACTCCGTGAGGTGGACTGGGAAAGCTCTCATTCGAGAGTCAAGCGCAAGGGGAAGTGAAGGTTAAGAAGAGGGATACCCCCCCTCCGATTAGCTGAATCTAACCTCAAGACCGTTCCGCCCAGCTTCTGATACGGATTGGTGTCCATAGTTGTTGTTCCTAGGTTCCACACAGGTGACTGCAGGGGGGAATACCCGTGGTACCTGAGGCAGACGTCGCATCACTTTCAGCAGTACTTCTGGGGGGTGCCCTTGCGAAGCTTGGGTGCTTGAGCCGGCAAAGGCTGTCGTTAGGAGGTCGGCGTAACTGTTTTTGATACCTTCGCTAGTTGTTCTGGGCCCTAATCATCCCAGACTGCTTTCGGAAGGCCCTATACTTCGCTTTCCTGTATTTTGGTGTCCGGTCCTCATCACCCGGAGCGGAAATACTTGGAGGCTGTTTTCTTGCTGTTTCTCAGGGTTTTGATTTTAGTGTGTGCTCTTTGCTCCTAGCTTGCCTAGCTTTTCACTTTTCTTGAGTCTAATATAATAAATCTGTAAAAGTGGCTGATCAAGCGCCTCGACGTTCGGGAGAGTCCGGGGGTTATCTCCCGAGAGTGCAGAGCCTTCTTCGAGAAGGCGTAGGAGCAATCTAGATGGTGGTTTTCACCCTATAGAGTCTGACGCTGTGGAGAGAGATCCTCCACTAAGATCTGAAGGTTTCTTTGCTGATTCCGGTGTCGGTTCCGAGAGGAGCGTTCCGCTCACCTCGAGAGTATTGTTTCCTCAGGAGGAAGATTTTCAGATAGAAGATATACCTGAGCCTGCAGCTACAGGTCCATCTCCTCTTCTTCTTGATCATCCGTTTGTTATTCAGTACGTCGGACCGGAGTCTGAGAGACCGCCGGATCTTCCATATCTTTCTTATCTTTCGATGGCCACGACTGGGAACGCGGCTTCTACCGTGAGTGCTGCGGGCATTCAGACCCCTGCTTCTGTAGAGGCAGGGGGCACTCTTGCTATATCTTCGAGTGCTTCTAGCACTGCTATGTTTGGCTCTGGGTTCACCCAAGCATATGCTTCTCAATCTGGTCCCTTCGTTTCAGGGATGTCCATTGCTGGAAATCCCTCTTTTTCTTTTACCGCCGGTGCAACTGGATCTACGCCCATGTCTAACATGGCTAGTGGATCGGCTTCATTTCAGGGTTTCCCCTTTGGGACTGGACATATTCCTAGTCCCAATCCTTCTTTAGGGTCGTTTCCTTTCACGTCCCAGACCCAGAGTTTCAACCCTTGGGCTCAGGGACCAAGTTCGACTGCTTTTATGGGATGGAATCCTATGTTTGCAACGTCTGGGGCAGGGAATCAGTTCATCGCGAGTCATCCAGGGAATGCTTCTTTCCCTGCATCGAGTGCTTATCAGTCTTTTTCTCCTCTGTCTAATGCGTGGAACCCCTACCAGGGGCTTTCCTCTTCAGTCAATGCTTCAGCGGGGGGAACTAGTCTGGGTTTTGGTAACTCGGCGTGGGGAGGAGGTTCTTCTCCGTTTTCTACGGGTCCTTTCTGGCAGCCTGGTGCCTCATCAAATCCAGGCTATTCTTTTCAGAATGTTGGAAATCCATCCTATCAAGGATGGAATTCTCAAGCTCCGCCTCGATTACCATTTCTGGCAACGTTAAACTTGCCAGACTTGTCGAAGTTAACTAATGACCCGATTCGGTATAGTCCGGGGTGGCCTCCGGTTCCAACCAAACTTCCTTGAGACATTCCTAAGTTTGAAGGTAAGAATGGTGAAGATCCGGCAGACCACATCACCACTTTCCACTTATGGTGCTCGTCGAACTCTCTGATCGACGACTCGATTAGATTGAGATTATTTCAGCGCACCTTAACTGGAAATGCCGCAAAGTGGTATATAGAGCTCACTGGGGGCAGTTTCGCCACATTTGGAGAACTGGCTATCACTTTTCTGAACCATTTTCAGTTGCCTGTCAGATATGAGGCTGGGACCGAACTCCTGGCTAATTTTAAGCAAGATGAGGCAACTCACATTTCTGATCATATTCAGGAATGGAGGAGAAGGAAGAGGCTAATTAAAGCCCATATTCCAGGTGAGTTCCTTCTCGAGTGGTTTTTGAAATCGCTTCAGTCGGATATTTCAAAGGATGTATCCATGTCAGGGGTATATTCCGAGGAGCAGGCCATCTTTAGGGCCCAGCAGTTAGAGTTGATCTATTCTCAGTCTGGCATGCTTTACAAGTATTTGCCTAATGCTCCTCGCTCCAAATTGGATCTATCGAAACCCAAACCTGGTCCGCATGGTGACGGACTTGTCGGATCGGTCGGTAGTAGTGCAGCCAGCCTGCTTTCTCAATTGCAGCAGTTGTCTTTACAATCTGCTTCTTCTGGTCAGGCTGTGCCTGCTGATTCTTCACCTTCCCAGTCTTTGTCCATTAATGTTGTCCAATCTTCTGAACCCAAAGGAAATCAACAGTCCAATGGGAAGAAGAAGGGACGTAATAACAAGAAGAAGGGCAAGGATGGGAAGGGCAATGCAAATAAAACCAACGAGCGTGTTGGTGAAGGGAAAAAGGAGAAAAAGAAAGTGAAGTTTCCGTGCAAGCTTTGTGCTGGAGACCATCTAACACACCTTTGCCCGAAAATTCAGGATGCTCAGCGCCTGTTATCTCAGCAGGGTTCTTCTAGTTCCCAGGCTGTGCTAACAAACCCTTTTCCCCAAGGGCAGCAATTAATTGCTGGCGCGAATCAAAATCCTGGGGCTTCCTCTGGAGGTCCTCAGGAAAGGGAAATTCCATCGAATATCTTTATGATGAGTGCTCACGTGGATGTCGCTACGAGATCCCGTGATTATGGCGGAGAGGAATCTTCGAAAGCTAAGGAAGTTCCTGATGCTACTGAGCCGCTTCATATCACGAAGCCAACTGTCGAGTCTATACCTCGGATGCCAAAAGCATCTTCTAAGCGGTCAACGATTAATCTGAACATGAGGGCTGCCCAGAACTACTCGATTGTAGAAGATCTGGCGCAGAGTCCTTGTGCTATGTCAGCTTTAGAGGTACTCCAGTCTTGTCCGGCTCAGCGCAGTGCTTTGCTCATTGCCATTGGGGCTATTGATCCGAAAAATTCTCTTCTGATTACCTTTGATATGAAGAATTTTAAGAAGAGACTTCCTCATCATATGGCCTTCCATATTAAATCATCGTACCGGAAGACTAATATCTTTCGCACGGTCGTTGATGAGGGTGCTTCTGCTTGCGTGATGTCTCTCGCATGCTGGAAGACACTAGGATCTCCCAAAGCTGTTCCATCTAGCACTATTCTTACTGCATTCGATGGCCATTCTCATAGGCCCCATGGTATTGTCCCGGCTTTGCCCATCTGTGTTGGGGGCAAAACCGTTAACATAGAGGTTGAGGTAGTAGATGCGGCCTTGGACTACAACCTTCTGTTGGGGAGAAACTGGATATATGATATGGATGCCATTGCATCTTCACTATTTCGGATAGTATGTTTCCCCCACGAAGGGAGGACAGTTACGGTGGATCAACTGGACTGTCCTCCTGTAGACCTGGATGCGCCTCCTGACTCATCTGTCCCTAAGTTGGACAATACTAAGGCGCCTATCGAGAATCTGGGAGTTGGAATGTATTCTTCCCTGATGGGATCTTTTGATCTTCCTCCTCCTAAAGTGTCTATCAATGCTATTTCATCCTCCAAGGCTCCCCTTCGGAGAGAGTTCTTTCGAACTCATTATTTTTCGGACCCTTGGACCTTACCTTCCCCAACTGCCACTTTGGAGGAAGGGCAAGTGGGTGGAATGGCATTCCCGATTTCTGCAGCTGAGATTGCATATCAGTCTATTGTTGACACTGCAGAGTCTGATCCAGCTCCTCTTTCGCCGGAAGAGTTGGATGGTGATGTGGCTCCGGCTTGGACGCTTACTTCTTCTTCTGCCCAGGATTGTCTAGATACCACTCTTCCATCTGAAGAGGCCATCCTGGAAGCAATGACAGGTATAGAGAGACCGTGGGATGACTTGCATCATCGGTCTTACTTCCTACCTGACTTGAGCAAAGTCGAAGCTAGTTTTCCGAGTCCTCAGTCTCCTGGACCTGTTCACCCAGTCTTGAGCCCCTTAGCACCAGCACAGGTTTATGCTGAAGGGAACATGGCTGTGATCTCTCCGACTATCCCGGTGAACATCTCCAGGAATCCCAACGTTATCGAGAACGTTTTCATTGGAGTTGAATGTTCCCATGAAGAAGTTCAAATCTATACCGAGCTCTTCAAAGAGTATAGGGATGTTTTTGCTTGGTCTTATGAGGAAATGCCTGGCATAGACCCATCTATCGTCCAGCATGAGATCAAGACGTATGAAAACGCTAAGCCGGTTAGGCAAAAGCTTCGTCCGATTACATCCACTCGGTCTTTGGGATTCTTTGTGCCTTCGGAGGGGATAGGGGTAGATCCTTTTAAGGTTGAGGCAATCCTTTGGTTGCCTCCCCCGTTGGCGGAACCTAGAAATGGGCTCTCTTTGAGAAAGTATTATGCCTAGGCTTCGGCCTGGCATTTTGCTTTTGTATATAGCTTGTTTTTGTATTTTTCACATATATTGAAAAAATCCAAAAAATCATATAAGTTAAAAAATTGCATTTTTTGGGGGTCGAAGCTCAGGAATCTTCTCGGAGAAGGATGTCATCAGAATCGTACCATACCCTAAATGCTTTCACTTTCCGGATAGAGGTCAGTTGTATTGAAAATTTTTGCAAAAATTTCCTTATGCTTATTTTTTCGATCTGTCTTATGCTGTATAACTTGATTGCTTGGAAGTGCCTAGTTTGGTATGTTTCAGGTACATTTTGACGATTTCAAGACTTTTCCCGGTTTTTGACCAATGATTTCAGACTCTTCGCGGCAGGTATATGATCTTCACTGGCATATAGGTTAGAGAATCACTTTCCGTTGCATCATGCATTCTAGCCTCCATACTGATCACTTGCCTTAGGGTCAATCCCATCAAGTCATGAGCATTACACCCATTTCACTCGCCGATTTTTAAATCATGACTTGATGGTAGAGCCTTCCTTTACATGGGCTTCCTAGTTAGTTCCTCGCTATCACTTGTTGCCCATGCTGCTTTTTAAGTAGGCTCGGGAGTCCTCTTTAGTCCCGCCATGTCTTTTGTGTTGAAGCTTCATTCTTCTCCTTCATCACTTATCATTTTTCTGGCTTATACCCTAGAGGCTCCCTGGTGTCGTTAAGTTGTATTACTGCATTGCATATTGGCTACTTGTTTATCCCGGCCTTTAGCCGGCTTCATTTGGACTCGATGTTTAAGCCAACTTTTGACCTTGACTTTCTGTACAAGTTAACCATTGCATGCACTTAGCTATCACGACTTGACACCTTTGTACCCATGGATGGAACATTCCTCTGAGTATCACTGACCAGTTTTCGCCACCTTGCATTGAGCATAGGATTGTTCCTTTTCCAGGAACTAGTGCATCTGCTTTCTTGATACTCGTTCTATCCATTGTATCATAGCATTCTTTTATTCTTTTTCAGGCTTATTATGAAAAAGACAAAAAAATCAAATATAACAAAAAGAGCGGGAACGGGATGTATCTTCGTTATTTTGATGGCAGTACAGAGTCAGTTTGTCGCCCTTGAACAAAGCACATATAATTATATATATTTCCTTCATTTGGGATGGTTCTAGTTTGACCTAGGTTCAGCCTTTACCATGTTGCACTTGTCAGTTCTTCCCCGGTTGGTTATCTCTTCCAATCATATGGAGAGTTTGTTTTTCCTCCTGCAAGACAGACTTATACAGTGTCACTTTTTACTGCCATGGTCATCACAGAGTCGTGCTGTTGTTCAAGGGAAGTCTAGCCTGAGTCGGCCATTCTACGGTGTCTCTTGACTCATTATTCAGTCGGCCTTCCCGGTCTTGTCAGTATCATGTTTTGATCTTCTGCTCGTGATGGTTTGAGAAGGTCTCCATTGACTTCTTGCCGGCGGGTTTGTCTCTTATCGACTACGGCACATTGCTCTGAGAGCAAGCCTAGAGCCGCACCTTGGGCCTATTTCCATCATTGATAGGTGACCTCGTGCTCAGCATTTGATCATCATCATGGGTCTTTGACTGAGTGGTTTCCCCTGTGTTCGACGTCAGCACACATTATCACACTTGGGATTCGTGCAGTACCTGGATTTCCATTTGACCCTATCGGTGGATTTCTTGCCTCTGTGTCATCTTTCATTATTGGTTGGTTCAGAGGGTTTCTTCCGTGCGCTAGCTTCATCTTGTGCACGTCGGAAACGTACTTCGGTTTTGGTTCCATCACTCTACTTCGTCCGATTCCTTCCAAATCTTGGCCTGCGGGTTACACTCGCGCTGGACTGATGTGGGATGCCTTAATGCCTTCCTTCCAGCAGATCTTTTCCCATTGACTCCGACTCATTGCTCTGGGAATAAGGTCTAGAGTCTTTTTGTCAGTACCTTAGGGTTTGCAGTCATCACTGGCAGACTCTTCGCTATCGACAGTGGGGATTCATCATTGCCTCCTGATTGGTAGATTCTTTCAAGTGTTCGACTTCAACTCATTCATTCACACTTGTCAGATTGTACTGGGGCACCTTGAAACTCATTATCATTATCGGTGGGTTGTCTCGCGTTGGTTAACGGGAAACATCATTGCCCGGTAATCCAACGATTTCTCACATGGTCGACTTCAGCTCATTTATTCCCAGTGTGTAGAATTGTGCCGTTGTGATCGGTGAAGACCTCGGGTTGCATCAGCATTTCTCGGTTCACTGTTGACAGTCCTCTCAGTTTCTGCCAGTGTTGCCGTCCACCTTTATATGTTGCAGTTCAGCACAGCAGCATCTTATATGTTGATCCCCGAGTTGCGTGATTGTACCGTTTGATCCGCCTCTTATGATCCGGTACTTGGAGATTCAGTTACTTATTTGATCAGACATCCAGTTGCACTATCTTTGATCAGCTTTCTATATGTGATACTTGGACATTGATACAGACTTGTATTTTCGGGCCCTGCTCAGATGATTCACTATGTACTTTCAGTTCAGTTATACTTGTATACATATTGGATCTATTTCAGTACTTTCCATATGATGTATTTTTGACTGAGCATGGGTATGCCCGCCTCGGCATGAGTTGACTCTCTGGTTTCTTTCATTGGTTTTTGGCAGGCTGAAATCTGGTGAAGTCCTCTCTTGTCCTTGCGAAGTTCTTTCTATGTGCATAATACATTTCGGCCATCATGTACCCCTTCTGACCTCATATATTAGGGGGCATCTGTTATAGCATCATTTCTCACCTTGACATGATTCATGGTTGCTACATGGCTTTATGGGCACCCATTCCTACAGACTTGGACAAATTCACTTAAAAACAGTGGAAAATCCTTCATACGCGACTATGCCCGTGTTTTTCCGCGTGTATACGCGAGTACAGCTAGAATTTTCCGCGTATGCCATTTTTATGGTTAAAAAATATATAAAAATCCCTAATTTCGCGCTGGGTTGATGGTTACTCAGGTAGTTCAACCACCCCAGCCCGTGGCCAACTGTTTCCAACTGCTGAAACTACTTGGAGGGACTATAAAAAAGACCTCATATGTATGGCCTAAGGGAGAGAGAGAATTATTATTATTATACTCTGTTGGTTCCCTATCCAAGTCTGATTCCCCGTGCCTCCTGCACTTTCCCAGTTCATTTCAGGAAACCCTCGTTTCCTTGAGATGCTCATCACCCTATATAACATCTATTGTGCACACATCTTGGAAGAATTCCTGTGAGGCTAGGGTTGGACGGATCCAGAGGAGGGTATGCTCGAAGGTCGTGGTAGGATTGAGGTGATCTCTCCACTTACTTTTGTCGTACTATTTTTAATACGAAGTATCATCTTGTCCCCGAAAATAAACGTGTTAGTGTATGCTTTAATGTATGAAGAATATTTGTTATACATGCATTCATTATGATTTATTTAATGTTTTATATGAATCAAACTAACATATAGAGTAGAAATATACTGTACAACTTGTCCTTTGTGTTGGTTTCTTCTTGTATTTCAGGTTGAGGAGGAAGGACGGTTGCAGGGAGTTTGAACTCCACGTGGATCTACTTCAAACGTAGGACCAACGGGTAAACCTCTCATTCTGCTCTATTTAGTTTTTGTGAATGTGCATGATCGTGTGGGTCTCTGTTAAGTAGTACGCCCCTGCTCTGTGGAGGTTGAATCCCAACCAACCTCTAGGGTGTTAAATCCCCGAAACACAAATAGAAATGATATAGATAGTGAACCCATTGAAGAACCTGAAGATGGTTTATCTGTTCAAAAGATCCATCCACATATGTTCAAAAGAATCATCCAGAATCTCAAATTTTGTGAGAAAAAGGACCAGGTGTACAAACAAGAAGGAATCTTGTGGGATCTTCTAGCTTCTCGGCATTTCTATCCCTTTATTGAACCACACAATGTCAATCGAAGCTAGCAAAGATAAATGTTGGATTCAAGCCATGAATGAAGAGCTTGATCAAATTGAAAAGAATCACACTTGGGAATTAGTACCAAGACCTCATCACAAAAATGTCCTTGGCACTAAATGGATATTCAAAAACAAGTTAAATGAGAATGGAGAGGTTATAATAAATAAAGCTAGACTTGTCTGCAAGGGGTATGCTCAACAAGAAGGTATAGACCTTGAAGAAACCTTTGCTCCTATAGCCAGACTTGAAGCCATAAGAATGTTTTGTGCTTTTTCAAGCTTCCAACAAATCAAAGTTTATCAAATGGATGTTAAATCTTCTTTTCTCAATGGTGATCTAGACGAAGAAGTTTATATAGAACAACCAGAAGGATTCATTTTGGGAAATGATGAAAAACTTGTTTATAGACTTAAAAAGGCTCTATATGGTCTCAAACAAGCTCCAAGGGCATGGTAATATTGTCTTGACAAATATCTTCATCAACAAGGATTTTCAAAAGGGTCTGTTGATAGCAACTTATACACAAAAAATAAAAATGACAAATTATTGATTGTGGTTGTATATGTTGATGATATCATTTTTGGAAGTAATAAAGAGTCTATGAGTCAAAAATTTGCTTCTGATATGCAGCAAGAATTTGAAATGTCTTTGCTTGGGGAACTAACATTCTTTCTTGGCTTGCAAGTGCAACAAGCAACAAATGACATATTCTTATCACAAGAAAAATACCTCAAGCAAATCCTGAAGAAGTATGGCATGGAAAATTCCAAACCTGTAAGTACACCAATGATAACCGAATGTAATCTCAGTTCTAATGATTATTCCCCCACAGTGAATCAACCAAAATACAGATCTATGATAGGAAGTCTACTTTATCTCATTGGGACAAGACCAGACATCATGCATGCAGTTGGGATTGTTGGACGATTCCAAGCTAATCCAAAAGAGTCTCATCTTCAGGCTGTGAAAATAATATTCAAATATCTACAAGGAACTCAAGAATTTGTACTATGGTATCCAAAGAATTCGAAGGCTGGCTTCATGCTTACAATCTGATTGAAATTTTGGAAATGTTGATGATTGGAAAAGCACTAGTAGTGGTGCATTCTATATGGGGCCCCGGTTAGTATCTTGGTTCAGAAAGAAGCAAAGCTCTATTGCCTTATGTACAGCAGAAGCAAAATATGTGGTTGTCGCATCATGTTGCACTCAAATTCTTTGGATGATGTAAACCTCACAAGACATTCAAATCAAATGTTCACCTCCTATCTCCATTATGTGTGATAATACAAGTGCCATCAGTATCTCAAAGAATCCTGTTATGCATTCCAAGACCAAGCACATTCCCATCAAGTATCACTTCTTACGTGAACAAGTGCTTGAACAAAAGTTGAAGTTGGAGTATGTTCCCTCCAAAGAACAAGTTGCTGATATATTTACCAAACCTTTACCTAGAGAAGCGTTCGAATATCTCAGACAGAAGTTGGGAGTAGTCTCTGCCATGCAAAAGATCAGATCTACTTAAATACAAAATATTAAATTGGATACGCGGATTTTCTGAAGGACAGTCGCGTATATATGCGAGTTTATACACAGAAAACTGCGTATGGGTATTTGCTAACAAATTTTTTTCTGGGCCAGCATTCTTCAGCACAGCTACCATGTTGTTGGGTATCTCTGGTGATGTTCCAGCTCTCATATTTCTGTTTCATTCTCTAATGCTTCTGATGAATATGCCTTGATGATTTGCTGTTGAAAGTGTTCAGGATGCACAAGCTAAGGGGGAGCTTTGGTCATATGGAAAGGATGCATTGTTGGCATTCTAATTATTTGTTGTGATTTGATCTCATGCTTGAGATTCTTTGGTCTTGATTGTATAAGTTATTTCTATATTTTGATGAAAAGGTTATACCTATGATGTAAATTGTTATATTTAATCATGTAAGGACTTCTTCAAATTTGTAAACCCACTTGGTTGGGTAATTGAGTCAAAATGTGTAAACCCACTTGGTTGGGTACTTGAGTCACATATGTAAATCCACTTGGTTGGATCATTGATGTAAGTATGATTCCTTGGTGATAAGAAATGTCATAGAGTCATGTACTTCATTGAAAAATATGTTTGAAGATTAGGCATGAACTCAAGGGAGAGCAAGCATGGTAACTTCGGTGCACATCGGATCTACGAGCTCTTCTCTCTACAAGAGAAGAGAAAAACCTTGTTTGGTTTTGATCCACCCTTTGCCCTTGATGTCAAAGGGGAGAGTATCATGGTGTTTGAATAATGGTTATAATCAATGTATCTTTGTTGTGGTGATCAAACACACATCATAGTTGCCATCAAGTCCAAAGGGGAGATTGTTGGAAATATGATGCGATGTGTTGTCCTTGATGGCAACCTACTTGATGAATTTGTCCTTGATGGAAACCTACTTGGTGAGTTACGTTTTGATAGCAACCTATTTGTTAAAGATGTAAAAATGATGTATCTACAGATCAGTTCAGAATTAGTAGAAAAACGAATTTCAATAAGTACCAGAGAAATTATAAATATAATATGTCACAATGTATACGCTACTTTTATGAAGGTAACCCGCGTATGGATTCAATGAATACACTACTTTTGTGAAGGAAACCCGCGTATACATTCAGGACTAGTATATACGCATCTAGTTTGAAGAGAAATCGCGTATACACGCTGATACGAATGCTCCAAGTCGCGTATCCATTTTGTGCTCTAAAATTATAGTACCAAGAGGCATTACCATGGTATTAGCCCACAATATTGAGTGTTTTATTGTGTATTTGATTCCATCTAAGAATACCATCGGAAGTAGTGTGGTTTTGGCTCATGGTATTGGTAAATGATAAAACTATATAAGGAGAAGAAGATCATAATGCTAGGTGTGCATGTGAAAGGGTTGTTGAAGAATAAATTTCTCTAAGGAATATCTGTATGGAGGAACTCTGTTCTTAATTGATAGATCTGAATCTGTGATGCACCCATGGGTATAATGATAGATCTGATGATGATGAATCTCTAGAATGACCTACTGAAGGAATGATGAATAACCGGTGCAAGTCTTCTAATGAGAATGAATAAATCTGGGTAAGTTTATAGATCTAGTATATTTTGCAAAGTTTACCATTTACAGATCTATATGCTATTTTGTCTTGGTAAAAGCGCGTGTATACGTGGGCTCTCTTAATAAAAAGTGCGTATGAAAGTTAGGGTTTCTGAAGCTTATTTACAGATATTAATTCTGTGATTTCTTTTTTTCTCTCTGCTGTCGGTCAATGAAGTCTTCTTGAAGTTCTGGGTTGATTGAATATGGAGTATGCTGTTGATTTGATAATGAAAAAATCTAATCACTGATTGAGAAAACAAGATGAAGGATGAGTGACTATATAAACAGTTCTGCATTGTTGATAGATTGTTTGAATTGAAAGTTTTAGATCTGAATATGAGTCTAAACAAATTCTGAAAGAAAGCATACGCTAGTTGGTGAAAAGAAAAGCGTGTGTATACACGGAAACTATGAAGAAAAGTCACGTATTATTTCAAGAATGTAAAACTAGCGTGCACTGAAGCATACGCAGGTTGGTGTGAAGAAAGACGCGTATATACATGGGTTGCATAAATAAAAACAACGTATGGTATCTGAATTAATGGTTGTTCAAGGTTGAATGTGTATCTGATTATCTACTCTGAAGTCTGGGTTATTTATGATATTCTGGTTACAGTGGTATTGATGTTCTGATTGAAGTTTTGGGTAAAGTATGGTTGTTGATGTTAAGGGGTTGTATTGAAGCTATTTTGATCCAGTATGAGAATTGATGAAACGTGGTCTGCAATGGATCCGAGGGTTGAAGCCTTCAGTATGAAAGTGGAAGCTTTCTCCCAGTAGAAGCTGGTGCTAACATCAGGGGGTCATAGCTCCCTTCCAGGAGAGGCTGGTAAATGAGATCAGGGGGTTGGAGCTCCCTTCCAGTAGTGGCTGGATAACGAGAGAAGGTTGCAGCCTTTTGCAGGTGGGTGCCTACGTGCTGGTATGAGTCTGTGCCAATACAAAATTGTAAGAATTTTTCTTTATAATAAATATTGAAGACAAAGACGACAGCAACAATGGTTTTCTCCCGAATTGGGTTTCCACCTTAAATACTGGTGTTCATGTGTGTTGCTTATGTGTGATGGTTTATTGTGTTATTACTGCACATGCTTACTACTTACTAAACATCTGATGAATGAATGATGAAATGATATAAGTAAAGAATTAAATGCATAATAAGATCTCTGAACATACACAAGTTTTCTTAAGGATATCCGTGTGTATACGCGAGTTGGGTTCAGTAAAGTAGCGTATGGTTTTAAGAGAAAGAAAAAGTAAAAAAATTTCAGTTAGCTCTAAATACTGATTCACGCCCCCCCCCCCTCTCATTATTTTTTCCAATAAAGGAAGTCAAATTACGGGGGTATTGTGGGGAATCCGGGAAAGATAATAAGCTCTAATGTCATGAAAAAGCTTCTAAATAAAGAATGATGAGGTGTAATTGCACAATTATGCTTAATAGAAGATCCAACATCAAAATCATCTATTTCTGTAGATCTCTAACAAGTCTTGGACAATCATTCCAAGGTTTTTGAAACTCCCAAAGGACTCCCACCTATTCGTGATCATGATCATGATATTCATTTGATTCCAGGAAGTGTTCCTCCAAACATCAGGCCTTATAGATATCCTTATGTCCAAAAGAGCGAAATTGAACGTATGATTGCGGAAATGTTAGAAGCGGGTATAATTCAACCTAGTCAAAGTTCTTTCTCTGCTCCTGTAGTATTGGTACACAAGAAGAATGGATCATGGCAAATGTGTCCGGATTATAGGGAGCTCAATAAGCTCACCATTAAAGCCAAATTTCCCATTCCCGTGATTGATGAATTATTGGATGAATTACATGGAGCGATTTATTTTACCAAGTTGGATCTTCATTCTGGATATCATCAAATTAGAATGAAGACTGAAGATATTCCAAAACAACATTTCGAACTCATGAGGGTCATTATGAATTTTTGTTCATGCATTTTGGCCCTACCAATGCACCTTCTACATTGCAAGGGCTGATGAATTCCATTTTCAAACCCACCGTTAGAAAAATTTTGTTAGTATTTTTTGATGATATAATAATCTACAACGGGTCTTGGAAGGATCATGTTCAACATGTTGACAGGGTGATCAAATTTTCAGAGGAGAAAGAATTATATGCAAAAACCTCCAAATGTTTCTTTGGATTACAAGAGGTGGAATATCCGGGTCATATTGTATCTCAAGAGGGTGTTAAGGTAGACCCTAACAAAATTAAATCCATTGAGGAATGGAAAGTCCCCACAACCATAAAGAAGTTGCGAGAACTTCTTGAGTTAACAGGGTATTATCGCGAGATTTTTAAGGATTATGGGAGAATAGCAACACCTATAACAACATTATTGAAGAAAGATGCATTTTCATGGACTCCTGAAGCAACTAAGGCCTTTGAACATCTTAAAGAGGCAATGTGGCTAGCACCGGTCTTAGCTATGTCAGACTTCACAAAAACCTTTATTGTGGAATGTGATAGCTCAGGAAATGGAATTGGTGATTTTTTAATGCAAGAAGGAATACCCATTGCTTTTGAAAGTCATCCAATCAAAGGAAAGTATTTACGGAAACCTATTTATGAGGAGGAAATGTTAGCAATACTGCATTGCACTAAAGAAATGGCGAACTTACCTAATGGGAAGACAATTCAAGGTAGAAACTGATCATGATAGTCTTAAACACTTTTTGGAACAAAGACTATCTTCAGAAGAGCAAAACAAATGGGTCACAAAGATGTTGGGTTATGAATTTGAAATAATCTACAAAAAAGGGAAGCTAAATGTTGTTGCAAATGCACTCTCAAGAAAGAATGAAGAGGTGGAAGCATTGCTTTGTGCCATTTCTATTATCCAATGAATTGGATAAATAAAAGAAAGAGTTGAATGGAAGAAGGAAAAGAAGTATGGAACACTCATTCCAAAAGTTGCGGCAAGATCCTAGTACATCTGATACATTTATTTGGAAAAATGACTCTTTATGGTACAAATATCGCTTATATATTTGTAATAATTCCAAACTAAAACAAAATATTATTTTGGAATTGCACACTTCTCCTTTAGGAGGACACTCAGGATTTTTAAAAACTTACCACAGGGTGAAGAAATATTTTTTTTGGGATGGCCTTAAATCTGATATTCAAAATTTTGTGGCAGAATGTTTGGTTTTCCAGCAGAATAAAGTTGAGACAATTAAGACCCCAAGATTTCTACAACCTTTATCCATTTGAAGTCAACGTTGGGAAGAGATTTCAATGGATTTTATCACAGGTTTACCTAAGTCCGAAGGAAAGAGTGTCATCATGGTGGTAGTTGATAGAATTACCAAGTATGCGGACTTTTGTGCATTATCTCATCCATTTAAAGAAAGTATAGTTGCTACTACATTTATGGACACAATTCAAAAGCTACATGGAAACCCAAAGGTTATTGTGAGTGACAGAGATCCCATTTTTATTGGAAATTTTTGGACAGAGTTATTTTCTTGTTTGGGTACTCAATTAGGTCATAGCTCATCTTATCATCCTCAATACGACAGTCAAACTGAGATAGTGAATAAATGTTTGGAAGGGTATCTTCGTTGTTTTGTATCTAATAAACAAACACAATGGGTCAAGTGGTTACCTCTCGCTTAATGGTGGTATAACACTTCCTTCCATACTGCAGCAAAAATGCCCCATTTATGGAACTTTATGGATATCATCCACCATCCATCACATCATTTTCAAGAGAAAATTCTAAGGTTTAAGCAGTGGAAGATCACATCAAGCATCAACAAGAAGTTCTCAACTCTTAAAGGACAACCTTTGAATTGTACAAATCGAATGAAACAACGACGGTCAACATCGCGATCGAGAGAAGTTTTTGATGTAGGAGACGGTTACTTTGTGACTACAACCATACAAACAAATGTCCCTCAAGCAAGCTAAGAAGGATAATAAATTATTGCCAAAGTACTATGGTCCTTACAAGGTGTTGCAAAGATTGGTACTATGGCATACAAATTGGAGCTTCTGCTTCTTCACGAGTGCATCCAATTTTCCATGTTTCATGCTTAAAGAAGGTTATAGGTGAAAATCTTCAGTTCAAACAATATTGCGAACTTGATGAGGAAGGAAAAATCATATTGGAACTTCGAAGCGGTCACGGAAATAAGAACTCGACAACTACGGAATCGATCAATTTCAGAGTATATCATCAAGTGGAAGAACTTACCCACTGAAGATTCTATATGGAAGGATGAGAATTTTATACAGAAGCACCCAAAGCTACTCAAGCGTTGAGGACAACACTTTTTTGAAGGAGAGGGGAATGTTAGGTCCCTATATTACTAGTATAGTCCCTTCTTGTTGTAACCCCCTTATTTTTATTATTATACCCTTGTAACCCCCATATTGTTATTATTGTGCCCTTAAATTATTATTGTTAGGTCGGCTAGGATTACATTGTGGCCCATGGAATCTATATATAGAAAGGAGGTTTTGTAATTTGAATCATCCAAGAATTGTTCATTCATGTAATGTATTGGAGGTTGCCCCCTCGAAGTGGCTTATTTCTAAGGTGTTGATATCTCTTTTCTTCTCTTTTTGGAGCTGGTTTCACAACGAGTTAAAGGAAAAACTCATTTAATTTTTTGATTTGTTTTATGTATGTGGCCATAAATTTTTCATGATCACGGACTCAATCCCCTCAAATTTTTTTCCCAAAACCTAACTCTGGTCGACACTCATACGGTTCCAACGGAACCTCGTCGATCAGGGCGCCTTTTTGGACCTCCCAGTATTACTGAGAGGGGTTCTAGGTATTTTTCCGTTTAGGCATCAAAGAGAGAACATTGCCACGAGTGGTTGGTTCCTCCTTTCTTAGAGCAACCTTAGTTGGGAACCCTAGTCGGTATCCCAACACCACCGCACACCACTCCCCCCCCTTGTCCCCCGGGGGGCGGAGAGCACATCCCATATGGGAAGCCGGATGAATTCAAAACAAGGTACGTCACAAAATAACCCTCGTTCTAACCAGAACTTCTTGTCTTCGCACATTTCCATGGCATCAACATCCCGATCACCCTTCTTAGCGGCGTTGAATCTACCGGATTTGACCAAGCTCACCAATGACCCCATCGCACATGACCCCAATTGGCCTCCCATGCCCACAAAGCTCCCTTCGGACATACCAAATTTTTGAAGGCAAGCAAGCAAAAGACCCGGAAATCATATAATGACCTTTAGCCTATGGTGCTCATCGAATAGCACCATTGACGATACTATTTGGTTGAGGCTATTTCAATGCACTCTTACAGAGTGGCCGCGAAATGGCTATTTCAATGCACTCTTACGGGAGTGGCCGCGAAATGGTATGTGGAGCAACCTCCTACTTCACATGGAACCTTTAGTGCCCTTGCTACCACGTTCCTCACATACTTTCGGTTGCCCATTTACCATGATTCGGGAATGGAGTTCCCGACTCATTTCGAACAATCCCCCTCTACCCATATTTCGGAGAAAATCTCCATGAGTGGAGGCGACGTCGTAGTTTATGCAAAGCACAACTTGACGACAGAGTCCTTTTAGATTTATTCTTAAAAAAATTTGACGATTGAGATTTCAAAGGATGTGGCGCAACGTAACCCCACATCCGAAGAGGATGCGATCAATAAATCCCAACATATTGAACTGATCTACACGCAATTAGGATACATATATAATATCCCCGCCCAACACCCTACGCACGCAATCTTATCAAGAATTTCCAAGCGCGTATAACTCGCAAACACACTTATTGGGTCAATGACCCAAGGG
Organism: Pinus albicaulis; assembly: GCA_034641835.2. Classification (NCBI taxonomy): domain Eukaryota; kingdom Viridiplantae; phylum Streptophyta; class Pinopsida; order Pinales; family Pinaceae; genus Pinus; species Pinus albicaulis. Next base: position 12,665,499 of record MU968411.1, on the reverse strand, counting down.
TACCTAGGCAAGCGACGGTCGGAATCCGGTTACACACATGGGTCTACCCGAACATGTCTCAACCTAGATTTCAAAGTCATCATATGCGGTAGCAAAGTTTGACTAATAGGGCACCGGCGTATCACTAAGGAGGACCTTATCCTGCGGGCTGAGGGGACCCAGTATGCGGGGAAGAACTCCCCCCAACATCCAAGTGCAAACATGGGACAACAATATGCTCGGTCCCAAGCACATAACCCACCTACGCAAAAACAATGCACGAGGTGAACTTTGTGCAGCTAGTCGCAAAATCAACCACACTAGTATGATCGGGAGAATTATCGTCCTAACGTGGTTAAGAGAAAGGTAAAAAACAAGCCCAAAGGGAACCATGGATAGGGGGCGAGAACCAACCGAATCGAACCAAGAGCCAAGTAATGCCCAAAGGCAAGGAAAAAGGCCACCTCTATGAACAAACCATTCTTGTTCAATATGTGGTGAGTACGAGCACTATACTCACCATCTGTCTCAAAAATCACGAGGGTTAAAAAGATTCATAGTAATCGAGGACAAGGAGGATCTTCGAAGACAACTGCAGGGTTATGGAAGAACCCTTCCCCCATCAAGGAACGGTCGGCACTTAGCAGCAGAAACCCCGACATTTCCGGGAAAAAACAACCATGAAATTTACATGGTCGAAGAAATGTTTTTCCAAACTCGGAATCGTAGCTACGACACCCCACCGACACCGGTACGTTAGGGGCTAGTAGAAGCGCACTCGAATGCACCTTTAACCATTCCAAAAGATTCCTTTGGAACCATTGCCAAAAAATGGTAAAAGGGCACTAATAGGTGAGCGGTAACTACTCTAAGCGGCCCATAATTACGGCATCGTAGACGATTTAGCTCAATCACCCTCTTTCGCTATGTCGGCATTAGAAATACTTCGCGGTCGTGCCCAAAGCAACGGAAAGCCCTACTTTCGACATTAGTCAGCATGCGACCTCGTAGACATGCGCATGATGGCTTTTGACTTGAGACAAAGCCACCCCCTAGGCTTCCCTCCATGGTCGCCTTCCGGATACCAATATCGGTACGAATATCACTATTCACCCAGTGTGTCATTAACGAGGGTGCATCCACATGCATCATGTCAAAGAATGTATGGCGAGAAGTTAGGAGCCCTCGAAGTCAAACCTTAGTCATCACACTCGGAGTATACGATGGTCGTCCCTCGACCCCTGCCTGTCTCTTCCAAAATGTACCAGTTTGTTTAGGCGGCAAGAAAGTCCACATAGACATCGAAGTCTTGGATGCTCACTTGGATTACAATATACTCCTTCGGTGGAGTTACGGGTACGCCATTTCTGCCATAGCATCCTCCATCTTCCACATCATGATGTTCACCCACGAGGATCGAATCATCACGGTAGACCAGCTAACGCAAAGTGAAAAGTGTCCCTTGACAAAAACGGATGTAATCCTACCCTATGTAGATACGGTAGAATATGGTCTTTCACGGTATCAAGAATATGGCCCTAGCTAATTCAAACCATCATCCTTCCTAGGGTCATTCCTAGGAGATCCTCCCATTATCCCACGAGGTATCGCTCGATGCCATAGGGTCCCCGGTATGTACGATGTCCACATAAAGCGCCGTGGTTATTCGGGACATGGAATCAAGCAATAACGACACCAAGGCATCGGCTCTGCAACCTCCCTAGTCTACGCCACCTCCCAAACTCCTTTCCTCTACCCACCTCCTGGCTTCACCTCCCGAGAGGTCTTGGAAACAACGGTATACCCATATATCATTGGCATTCCTAGTGTGGTATCTCGTTCCCCCTCTGAGAGCAAAGCTACCAACATTCTTGCATTTGGGTTAAAGCTCCTCGGTCCCAAGGAGCCCCGACCTACCCAAGTAACGATCAAAACTATCCCCAGCAAGGGAAATTCCCATTACGAAACCGGTGACCACGACCAAGAAAATCACCCCAAGAAAGGAAAGAAAAGCGGTGACCCTCACAATGCAAAGGGAGTCATCGACCTACACTATATGTGATGTCACGGGACACCGACCCACATATGCACGAAGTTGGACAAATTAAAACGACTCCTCAGTGCCCGAAGCAAGCACCTCGACATGGTGTTCCCATAAAAAGGAACTTCCCACTAAAAGTACGAGCAAACCGCTACGTACCAATCATGCATGTGCTCTCTGTGACACCTATGGGCACTATACCCACCATTTTCCGAGAAAAATCACGGGTATAAGGATGCCTTACACATGATCGAGTGATCCTATCAAGAGGATCCCTCCATCCAATCTATCAATGACAAACCTCGTACCATCCGTTGAGCCTCAAATTTGTGCTTTCCTTCACCTCATTTTACCTCATTCTTCCTTGTCCATTTCTATTTTAAACCCAATTGATCAATAAAAATAGTTAAAATTACTTCTAGAATGGTTTACATGGTGACTTGTTGAATTTTGTGATTGTTGCCATTGTTAAGCATTTTGACAGGAACTAGGCCGTCGAGAATGTGGGCATTACGTAGCTAACTGGTGATTACTGCTGACTACCTTTATGTTTGAGTATGTTCCGGGTGGCCTCTTGAGGAAAAACGCATATGGGCATGATCCACGTCGTGCCTACATGGTGTGTTGCTCGTCATGGAAGAGGAAATGAATTACGGGTACGGTTATGCACGTGGGAACACATTTGTGAAGGAAGACTCCTACTAGAGTTGTCTCGGTCAGGGTGTCTTTTCTCCTTCATGCGACCACCTCAAAGACTCCTAAGATGATTTGGATAAGGAAAGACATCATTCCTAAATTATTGTAATTATTGTTACTTGCATTTACTTTATAAACTCTTGAGTAGGCCGAGAGCTTAGTTAGAAATTTTGTGTTAGATTTGTTTCACTAGATTTTTGTGTAAACTACTGTATTTACGTCTTTGAAGACACGAGCATTATGTTCAAACTATTGCATCGTTAATGGAAGCGAGACAAAATTATCTTGAAGGCGTGATTTAATTTGGAGTTGAATACCGATCGAGTGGTAGAGGGCCCTGCCCTTGCATGATTTCTTTTTGCGTAAACTAGATAAGTTTTTCCTAGTCTGTCTTTACGTTCTGCATTTGAATTAGTAGTTGTTTTGTTTTATCTCATCGTAGTCGTACTCATTCCAGTTCTTCCACAAGAAGACACTCTTCCAATAAACTAAAATGATGAATGTTTAATGACTATGGTGCTCTGTAGGATAGGAGTTGAATTTGTATTTGTTTTTAACTAGATATCGTAGTTATATTCATTCAGCTTCTTTCACAAGAAGACATTCTTCCAACGAGATCATAACAATGAATGATGAATAGCTATAGTATTGTAGGAATTAGTTGTAGTTTTTAGTCTTCACTATCACATGATTGCACTTGTTCTAATCACTCTTCCACAAGAAGAAATTCTTCCAAGGCATCCTTAAGAAGTTCAAGATATGACCAGTGATGTGATACTAAGTTTTTCATTTGCTTTCGGTTCATCTGCTTTCAATTGCATACAATTACACGATCGAATTGTTCTACCTCTTCCACGAGAAGGAACTTTTCCAAAATATCATTAATGATGAACAAGCAGTTGTGTAACTTCATAGAATAATGCATGTTAGTTAGAATGCTCCGGAGTTTCATTTTGCATTTAATTCATGTCCAGCTACTTCCTTTCAAGTTTGATGATGACTTATAGTTTAACATTGTTCTAGTTTAGAAGCATCTTAAGCTCATGTTTAAATTAATTCATTGCACTTGCATCTCATAGTCACACCTGTCACCCTTTGCACGGTAGATCACTTTAGTTGATAGGATTCACAAGACAACCTTCATTATTTACAAATATCTTTTTTGTTACGAAAACCACCGAGTGATCCATAACCTTAGAAGACAGAAGATAACATCATTACAAGGTCCGAAATATCTACTGCAAATTCCTCACCATAAACAGAGCTCTTCCTCAGCAGAACTACCACGAAAAAGAAACCAATAACTCTTGGAGTATAGACTACTGTGACCTTCAATTGAAATTGCGAGAATAGAACTAGGAATTAGTCATGGAATAGATGAGCTTAGAATAGAATGTTGCATCATGATTAATGTCTAACTTTGTCTAGTTAGAAAAACTTGCATATTTAGTGATCATTTCTCAAAGTCTAGTTTGTGTCATTTGTTTAAGAAGTCATCATCAAGCTCTTGTTTCTATTAAGTCATAGTTCAAATGTTGCTTGATGTTTTTTGATTACATTTTCCATTCCATACATTAGGCTCAACTGTGGTTTTGACCACCAATTTCTTTTCATTAGTTTTCTAGGCATTTTCATTGTAAACATAAAACTTCAAAAGACCAAAAAACATCATAAATCAACATAAAAGACCAAAACATCACAAAGCACTACACACAACGCACTAGGAAACAAGCACCTAGGTACATATGGTACATTTCACTTCAGCAGTTTACAAATCCTGGTTGACAATTAAATGAACTCGGTTTAGGAGACTAGATTGAGACCCAACATTTTGAGCGTCGTTGCGGGAAAGTGAAAAACTCAGGTAACCTTTGTTTCTTAGCATCCAAAAACAATTTTATGCGTAGGGAGAGAGATTCAAGGGGAAGATTTATAAGCGACGCAGAGGTGAAGTTTGACATCTAGAACACCACTTGTTTCATCTAGATCCGGAGCTAGTACACCTTCAACTCAAACCCATCTTCCATCCCTTTACGATCCTGGACTTCTAGAAGATCTAAGGTCACCTATTCCATTAGAGAAACCTTCCACTTCATCCACTAAACTCTGCCATAGAAGAGGATCCAAAAACTTTTTGTTGAGGATACAAACTTTTTCTACTTCCACGGGAGAGTCAACCATGGCAGAAGAAGGAGGAGGAGGAGTTGTTAATGGAGAACACAAATTAATTGGAGGAGGTAGAGGTAGAGGTAGAGGAGAAGGAGGAAGAGGAGGTAGAGGTGCAGATGGAGGAAGAGGTAGAATAAGAAGCTCTTTTGGGTTCCCTATACTTGATGAAGAGACCAATACAACCATGAAAAACATTTCACCTTGTCCTTCAGAACTTCTATGGACTTAAAAGCGAGGATCCTGAAACTTTCTTATTCGAATTTGAAGTCTTGTGTAGGACTTATGACTACCTTCAAGATGCTCAAAAATTGAAATTATTTCCTTCAACTCCGAAAGGAGCAAGCATTGAAGTGGTTTATGAGCTTAAACAGTAGTTCCATTAGGACATGGGAAGACATGAAACAAGCATTTCTAGAGAGATACTTGGATTATTTTATGCCGGTTAATCATAAGGAAGAAGTGTTCAAGATGTTACAAAAAGAAGATGAAAACTTAGAAGATTTGTTGGAAAGATTTAAATACAACATAAAAAGGGCACAAATGGAAAACCTAGATCAAGACACTTTAAAAAGCTCTTTTGTTGAAAACCATTAGGGATGAATGGTTGGATATCCTTAACATGATGGGAAAAGGGGATATATCACAACTCACATTACACGAAATATCCCGAGTTATGTATCAACCTTTCCGAGGGAAATCCAAAAGCTATCGAAAGGTCCAAGAGATCCCGCTCTTGCAGAAGCAAGTAAATGCATGCAGGACGATAAGTAGATCAGAAATAGGACACATGCTTGATGATTTTAAATCTGACATCTTAGGAGTCTTAGTGAACAAATAGACACCCTTAAGATACAAAACAAGCAAAAGGTCGAATACGATGCCTTGGCAATCTTTTGTCCCAAATGTAGGAAGAAACATGCCTTGAGAGAGTGTCCTTTAGATGTAAAAGTTGTAGAAACCTGTGTTATTTGTTACGAGAAACATGAGACCAAGAATTGTCCTTCTCTTCCTGGTCTCAAGGCTATTTTTCAAGAATAAACTCCTACAGATTCCACGAGAATCTCTTAACTTTGTATCTAGAAGACCTTGGCGGGGATCTCGGGACACAAGGATTTCATGATCGGATGTATAATCAACCTCCACCTTGGAATTCTTGGCAGCAACCTTGGCCCCAATTCCAAAATCAATCTCAAGCTTGGGCACAAGGATCACAAGGTCCCTATGGAAGATACTCTCCATATTATCAGTATCCACCATCCTATCCACCATATCCACAATTTTTTCCTCAAAATCTTCAACAAAATTTTCAACAAAATTCACAACAACATCATTTGAACCAACCTCATCAAAATCAACCACTTCCATTACCATTCCCTCAAAAATCCAATCAATTACCAAATTTCAGCTCATACCAAACCCCAATAATAAGAACCCCCGAGAATACATACATGATAGAAGGACAACAATTTCCAACTTATTTAATTACTCCTCTAGACCTTAGTGATGCTCAACTTAGGTCACGGAAGGATACTTGAGAAGAGGAAACCTTACTGTGATCATACAAGAACAAGATAATTCTGAGGAAGACTCCCTACGGGTTAATAAAAGTCTTGAGGAAGGTACATCCTTTCAAGGCCAAAACATTGAAAAAATCTGAAACAAAAGATCCAATAAGCCCAACTCCGGTGATTAGAGCAACCATCCACATCTACTTCTATACCTCCCTTTCCGAAAGATTACAAATTGACAAAAGGTGTAGAAAAACAAATAATGGTGCCTAATTATGATTTCTTGGATGAATTGAGAAATGTTTGCATTAAAAATTCCATTATTGCAAGCCATCAAGGAAATCCCAATTTTAGACAAAACAATAAAGGAGTTGAGTATGAATACAACAAAGAAAAGAATAAGAGAAACCAAGAAAATTCAACTGGGTAGGACAAATAGCAGACATTATGATGGGTAAGATTACTATTCCAAAGTACCTTGACCCGGGAAATCCAGCTTGTCAAAATTCACATCAATGGAATTGAAATTCAAAACACACTCATTGACTTAGGAGCAGAAAATAAATATCATGAGTAGACAAATCATGGACAAAGCTGAAACTTCCTAATCTTCTTTTTACACCCACACTATTACAACTAGCGAGATAGATCCGTGATCGGACGGATGGGGTAATAGAAGACATTCAGAATCACTAGACTCTTGGGAGTACCCGTAGATTTCATGATCCCGACACCCCAAGAATAATCTAGGAGAGCCATCTGTCATACTAGGAAGACCTTGGTTGGCTACAATTTCGATGCTTTTATTAGTTGTAGGTCCGTGATATGTATATTTCTGATGGAAGTTCAACAAATAAATTCACTTTATATCCTCCGTATAGGACAATTACGAGATCTAGATGACACTCAATGGATAGAGGATGAAGAATATTTGCAACCACTCTTCACAATTTCGGAAATTAGTGAAGATAATCAAATTACGAATACTCTAGAAAATTTTGAATCTTCTCAGTAGCACAAACAAGAATCATTTCAGAGAGATCCAATATTGAGTTCTTGTCATCTGAGACGGATGTCTCTTCATTCTATGGACAAATTTGGCGAGTTCTACAAGTGAAATTTTTTCCGGGGAAAAACCCTTGAACATAAACAAAAACACGGAAAAATCTCAACAAGAAGAGCTAGTCAAAGTATTACGAGAGACATTCTTCGCATATGCATGGGAATACAACGACATGAAAGGGATAAGTCCCAAGAATTGTACTCATCACATCTATATAGAGGCAGAGTGCAAACCAATCGGACAACCTCAAAGACGGATGAATCCAAATCTTAGGGAAATTGTCGAGGAAGAATTACAAAAAATTGTTGAATGTTAACTTCATTTATCCTATTTCGGATAGTCGGTGGGTTTCCCCTTTAGTAATTGCTACCTAAGAAAAATGGAAAATGGAGGGTGTGTGTTGACTATCGAGAAGCTGAATAAAGCTACTATTAAAGACCATTTTCCCTTACCTTTCATAGATCAAGTATTAGATACATTAGCGGGTAAAAAGTACTTTTCATTCCTGGATGGATTTAGTGGTTACAATCAAATCAGTAGCACTTGAAGACTCAAGATAAAACCACATTTACTTGTCCTTGGGGTACCTATGCCTACCGAGTATTGCCATTTGGATTGTGCAATGCACTGCAACATTCAAAGAGGCGTATTAGGAATTTTTTCACGATCCGATACATGGCCGTGTGAGAGGTGTACATGGATGATTTTACGGTTTATGGGGATACATTTAAAGAGGCTTTTAGAAAACTTGGAAAAGGTCTTAAAAGATGTCAAGAAGCAAACCTTTCTCTTAGTCATGAAAAATGTTTTATGATGTTCACTTGAAGGTATTGTTTTAGGGCACCACATTTCGAGGATGGGATTAGAGTTGATGAGGCGAAAGTTGAAGTCATTTCTAACCTATCCATTCCAAGTTGTCGAAAGAGATGTAAGAAGTTTTCTAGGATTTACGAGGGTACTATCGGAGATTTATAGAAAACTTCACCAAAATAGAATCTCCTCTCTTCAAATTACTCACCAAAGATTGTGAATTTAAGTGGACTTCGATTGCCAGTTAGCTTTTGAAACCACGAAAAACCAAAAATTTCTGAAGCACCTATATTAAGGGGACCTAACTGAAGTTACCTTTTCATATCTCGACGGATGCTTCGTCTGACTCTAGGAGCGATATTGGGACGGAAAGATTTAATTCCCTATGCCATCTATTATATCGGTAAAAATTTGACTCCTTGAGAGTTAAACTATCATCAGTAAGCGAAAAGAGTTTTTTAGGCATGTTGTTCATGCCATTAACAAATTTAGACACTATATAACGGGCTATGAAACTTTTATTCACAACGATCATTCTTGCCATTAGATATTTAATGAATAAATCAATCACTAATGGTAGAGTTATAAGATGGTTGTTATTATTGCAAGAATTCAACATTACTATTCTAGATGTAGCGACTGGAAAACAAAACACCGTGGGCGACTTCACTGTCTAGAATTCAAAATATCAAAGATGACACTCGGTTGAAGATCAATTTCTGATGAATATCTTTTTAGCGTTTTCTACTCAAACTCCATGGTTTGTCGATATTGCTAATTATTTAGTTTCGGGAAAATTTCCTTCAATTATGAATGCTAAGGGATAAAAGAAAAATCATTAATGATAGTGCAAGATATTCATGGGTCGCTAATGAGTTGTACAAGACGAAAGTTCAGATTTGATCATTAGAAGGTGTGTTCGTGAAGATGAGATGCTACGAAATTCTCAAGGCATGTCATGATGAACCTCAATAGCGGACACTTTGCAGGATAAGAGGACAACCTATAAGATCACTTAACTTAGGATATTATTGGCCATCTTTGTTTAAAGATGCAAGGGAGTATGTCAAAAGGTGTGACGATATGCCAAAGGGTAGGGAAACCTTCTCCTTCGGGTGAGATGCCATTACTGACCTCAGTACACATTGAACCTTTTGAAAAAATGGGCCTTGGATTTTGTAGGACCTATTAGTCCTCCATCAAGACAAAAGAAATACATATTAGTTTGCACCTGATTATGTTACTAAGTGGGTAGAAGCTAAACCATTACTTGTTGCTAATGAATCATCTGTAGTTACTTTTTTCTTTTTGAGGATATTTTTACTCGTTTTGGTGTCCCAAGGAAATTGTTACATATCAAGGAGCTCAATTTACATCAAGGCTAGTGGAGAAAATGATGGAGAAGTACAAAATCATACATAGAACATCTACTCCTTATCATCCACAAGCAAATGGTCAAGTGGAATCCACTAATAAAGTCATTGAAGGAATCCTAACAAAGAGGCTGTTCATCTACATAGAAGAGATTGAGTAGATAGGCTTCCCCTGAAGCCTTGTGGGCCCTATAGAACTACATGGAGAAACACAACAGAGCATACTCCTTATGAGCTTGTTTATGGGAAGCAAGTTTTGTTTCCTATAGAGTTCCAAATTCAAACATTCAAGATGGCGCTCACTGGACTTGATCTAATCTGAGGCACAAAAAGCATGAAGCTGGAGCAAATTAATGAATTGGATGAGATCGGACAAGATGCGATTCGACAAGTTCAGTCCAACAAAGAAAGGGCTAGATGGCATGACAAGTACATCAAAGAGAAGAAATTTAAAGAGGGTGATTGGGCTCTCTTGTTTGATTCAAAATTCAAGGATTTTCAAGGGAAATTTCGGACACATTGGCTTGGGCCATATGAAATTGTTCGAATTTTTGATAATGGAGCGATAAAGAAAATCAGAACTATAGATGAAGAGGAGTCACTTTTCTTGTGAATGGCCATGGGACCGAAGCTATACCACAAGCCACTCTCAAGAGAAGAGTTTGTCAAGAATTTCCAAGGAGACAATGATGTGAAGTTAATGAATAAGAGTCTCTCTTCTTCATCAACTTGATTAAATTTTTCAGAAGCATTTCTCTCTTGAAAAAAATAAAAAATAAAAAATAAAAAATAAAATAAAATAAAATAAATAAATAAAAAAGGTATAAACATGAAAACCAATCACTGATTGGCATGTTTATACAGAAAAGATAGGGTGAAAATCAGAGTTTCTCTGACACTCTAACTTTTCCCATTTTTGTTTCTAAGCAGCTGTTATAAAAATCATAAGTTCAGTGCCATAGTACTTATGATTCATTTCATCTTACTCCATTCACTTATCCATCCATACTTCATCTCATCCATCGTTCACATTTCACTCCATTCCACATCTCATTCATTTCACTCCATCTTCCATTCACTTCATTTTCATGTCAAAACATAGAATTTGATATCATGCTGCAAGTGAATAAAATATGTCATGAATTGCAAGATAAATTCTTATGTGTTCCTTCATTCCATGAACTGAATCCATTTTATTCCATTATCCACTTCATACATCTCATAATCCATCATCCATTTTCATCCATTTTCATAAACATTTCACCCATCTTCCAGAAACATTTCATTTTCATGTTTGAAGTGTTCTACAGGAACATTCTACAAATTTCTTGCTGACATTCTCGTTAAATCGATAAGCCTTTGCACTTATTGCATTTTTCAGCCTATGAACTCCCGAAGGTATCAACTAGCAGATATCAGAATTACAACAAAGTGATCCATTGAATTCATGAATCAAAAATATCAAGAAAATTGTGAAAGATTCCTCCAAAGATTAGCAGAGAAGACAAAGGCTACACAAACATCAAATAAAGGGCAGAGGTAACAATTTTAAATTACGATAGCAATTCATAAAAATTTAGCATAGTTTAGTTGTGGAATTATTCGAAAGGTTGTTTTAATTGTTTTATTGATCAAACACCAAACAAACCCTCTACAGACCTTGTATTAAAATCCTTCATTTCAAATTTTCTATTCGATAGCATTTAAGCGGTGAAACGGCCAAAGCATTTGAATTTCCCACGACTCTTAACCAAGTTATTTAATGATGAAGATTTTTCCTGCCGTCGTAAATCCTCCGACGTCTCCTCAAATCATTAATGCAATCCTCCACCTCACTCCACCACTCTATGCCGTGACCATTTGCCATAACGTCATTCCGTAGCCAGTATTCCATTCTGAAGGTAGAAGCACTATTATCATCAGGAGCAGAACAGAAGAGGTAAGTTTGGAAGTATAACAGTGTGAGAACTCAAAACCACTTGATCCCGTGAACAAGAGCATATCACCGTGAACGAAGTTTGGAGCTGTGAACGAAGTGTGGAGCATTTTCACTGTCAACACAGAATTGTGGCCGTGTAGAGTTTAAAGCCTGTTGCTCCCAGAAGACAGAGGTGCTAAAATTGAAGACTTTGCTACCAAAGACAGAGGTATGGTAGTGATTGAGTTTAAAGTCTGTTATTACCAAAGACGGAGGTGTGGTAGTGATTGAGTTTGAAGTCTGTTGTTACCCGAGACAGAGATGCTGTAGTGTTGAATTTGAAGCATACCATTTGCTATCAGAGACGGAGGTTGAGTTTGAAGTCTGTTGTTACTAGAAACAGAAATGTTTTTCAGTGATTGAGTTTGAAGTCTTTCTGTTAACAAAGACGGAGGTATTGCACAAAAAGAAACTTGAAATCATCTACCACTGTCCATCAGAGACATATTAGCTCGAAAATTGAAATTGCTTTCATATCTCTCCAAAGTTCAACAGAAGTACATCAGTCCGAGGTTTCGAAGGCATTCTTCATTATCAAACAGAGGCATACCAGCCAGAGATTTTGAAGTTGTTGCTATTATAAATCAAAGGAATGTCATTCCAAAATTGAAGCCATTTTCATTTAGAGCTTGAAGCCATTTTTTATCCGAAAGTAAAAGACATTGTTTTGTGGGTAGAGAAGAGTGTTAATTTGATATTGAAAAAACATCATGGGTTTAATTGTAAGGACTGAACCTGTGGGTTCAAAATATTTAGAAGGTTACCCACAATGCAAGGAAATGTTACAACAAATAGGGTGGCTTCAATTCTTGGAAAAGTTCAATGGCTTCCATAAGGAAGTCACTAAAACATTTGCCAGATCATTCCAAGGAACCGAAGTTGAAATAGGGGATATCAAGTTTACTATCACTGAAGTTTTTATTGCAGAGGCTACAGGATTGTCCAGAACTGGAGAAAGATGGTTTAAAAATAGAGAATTTCACAATGACTCCTGGAAAAAAATTTTAAAATCACCAAATATGGATGTTAGTGTGTTCAAGAAAGGAATTCCCAGTACTGCATTGAAAAGAAAATGGAGAAACATACTACTTCTTTTACAAAAATTTGTTACATGTGAGGGTAGATATGGGACATTTTATGTCTATCACATTAGACTAATGTTGCATTTTCTGGGAGAAGATTTGAATCTACCATATTTCTTGTATCAAAGTCTGAAGAAAATGACTTCCTGTGTTCAGAGAAGAGTTCAGTTGTTAGAGACAACCCTGTATCATCATGGGTTGGTCAAAATTTTAATTGAGCATCATCTATCTAAAACAAATGATACATGGGATGATTTCTTAATAAGAAATCATTTTGAAGAAGCAAAAGAACTATCACCTCAACCACAGCCCACAAAGAGAAGTAGGAAATGGAGGACTTCAAAAGGTAAAATTGACAAACCAGTTCAAGAAAGCAAGGAGGAAGAGCTGGGAGAAGTTGACTGAATCAAGAGCCAGAGGAAGGAAAAAGAAGATAATCAAGGGATCTGTTATAGAGAAAGGAGAGGGGTCTTCTCAGCTTAGGAGAAGCCACAGATTAAAAGGAAAACTGAAGAAAACAGCAATCAAACAAACAGGGGTAATCAATATTGAAGATGAAGAAACATCCATGGAAGAGTATGATGATGAAGATTTTTTATGAAGGTACCGAGATTGATCCCGCTCAACAGAAATCTATGATTATGTGGAAACTTTAGAGAGGACAGCTTCAGAAAGAGAAGAGAGAACCCCCAGTCCTCCACTGACTGAGATTGATATATTAAGGAGGGATAGGTATGAGTTGGAAGTATTGAATAGACACATCAAAAATGAGAATGAAATTCTCAAAGATCAAATCAAGCTCAAGACTGACATGAACTCAACCTTATCCCTGCATATAGACAAAGTGGAGACAACCAATGAGAAGATGAAGACAAGGAACAGAAAGCCGATCGTGGCACTCATAAATCCCTGTGTTCAAATCTCAGATCGTGAAACCCGAAGGCCCTCTAGCTTTCGGTGGACAAAGGAGAAGAAGGGGATTAGACAAGTCCTTGCAAAATGGCCTCTCGTAACTATAGATAATTTATGGCAATGAGAAGTATTATAAAGACAGTGATGCAGCAGGTAGCAATGAGCCTTGAATTTGCATGGCTTTCTTCACCTTATTTTAATTATTCTTTAAATTATTTCCCAAAATATATTTTAAACCCAATTGATCAATAAAAATAGTTAAAATTACTTCTAGAATGGTTTACATGACTGACTTGTTGAATTTTGTGATTGTTGCCATTGTTAAGCATTTTGACCGGAACTAGCTGCAGAATGCAGGCATTCCGTAGCTAACCGGCGATTCTGCAGCTACCGTTATGTTTGAGTATGTTCCAGGTGGCCTCTGGAGGAAAAACGCATATGGGCATGATCCACGTCATGCCTACATGGTGTGTTGCTCGTCATGGAAGAAGAAATGAATTCTGGGTACGGTTATGCACGTGTGAACACATTTGTGAAGGAAGACTCCTACTAGGACTGTCACAGTCCAGGTGTCTTTTCTCCTTCACGCAGCCACCTCAAAGACTCCTAAGATGATTTGGATAAGGAAGACATCATTCCTAAATTATTGTAATTATTGTTACTTGCATTTACTTTATAAACTCTTGAGTAGGCCGAGAGCTTAGTTAGAAATTTTGTGATTAGATTTGCTGCTAGATTTTGTGTAAACTCTGTGTTACGTCTTTGAAGACACAGAGCATTATGTTCAAACTATTGCATCGTTAATGGAGCAAACAAAATTATCTTGAAGGCGTGATTTAATTTTGAAGTTGAATGCCGTCAAGTGGTAGAGGGCCCCTGCCCCTTGAACGGATTTCTTTTGCGTAAACTAGATAAGTTTTTCCTAGCTGTCTTTACGTTCTGCATATTGAATTAGTAGTTGTTTTGCTTTATATACTGTAGTCGTACTCATTCTAGTTCTTCCATAAGAAGACACTCTTCCAACAGACTAAAATGATGAATGTTTAAATGACTATGGTATTGTAGGATAGGAGTTAAATTTATATTTGTTTTAACTAGCTACTGTAGTCATATTCGTTCCAGTTCTTCCACAAGAAGACACTCTTCCAATAGACTAAAATGATGAATGTTTAATGACTATGGTATTGTAGGATAGGAGTTGAATTTGTATTTGTTTTTAACTAGATACTGTAGTTATATTCATTTCAGTTCTTTCACAAGAAGACATTCTTCCAACAGATCATAACAACGAATGATGAATAGCTATAGTATTGTAGGAATTAGTTGTAGTTTTTAGTCTTCACTATCATAGTCGCACTTGTCCTAATCACTCTTCCACAAGAAGAAATTCTTCCAAGACATCCTTAAGAAGTTCAAGATATGACTGTGATGTGACAACTTAGTTTCATTTGCTTTCAGTTCATTTGCTTTCAATTGCATACAAGTCCACAGTCCAAATTGTTCTACCTCTTCCACAAGAAGGAACTCTCCCAAAATATCACTCATGATGAACAAACCGATTGTGTAACTTCATAGAATAATGCATGTTAGTTAGAACGCTCCAGAGTTTCATTTTGCATTTAATTCATGTCCAACTACTTCGTTTCAAGTTTGATGATGGCTTATAGTTAACATTGTTCTAGTTCAGAAGCATCTTAAGCTCATGTTTAAATTAATTCATTGCACTTACATCTCATAGTCACATTGTCACCATTTGCACAGTAGATCACTTTAGTTGATAGGATTCATAAGACAGCCTTCATTATTTACAAATATCTTTTTGTTCTGAAAACCACCAGTGATCCATAACCTTAGGAACAGAAGATAACATCATTTCAAGGTCTGAAATATCTCTGCAAATCCATCACCATAAATAGAGCTCTTCCTCAACAGAACTACCCTGAAAAGAAACCAATAACTCTTGGAGTATAGACTCTGACCTTCAATTGAAATTGCAGAATAGAACTAGGAATTAGTCATGAAATAGATGAGCTTAGAATAGAATGTTGCATCATGATTAATGTCTAACTGTCTAGTTAGAAAACTTGCATATTTAGTGATCATTTCTCAAAGTCTAGTTTGTGTCATTTGTTTAAGAAGTCATCATCAAGCTCTTGTTTCTATTCAATCATAGTTCAGATGTTGCTTTAGTATTTTTGATTACATTTTCCATTCCATACATTAGGCTCAACTGTGTTTTTGACCACCAATTTCTTTTCATTAATTTCCTAGGCACTTTCATTGTAAACACAAAACTTCAAAAGACCAAAAACATCATAAATCAACATAAAAGGCCAAAACATCACAAAACACTACACACAACGCACTAGGAAACAAGCACCTAGGTACATATGGTACATTTCACTTCAGCAGTTTACAAATCCTGGTTGACAATTAAATGAACTCAGTTTAGGAGACTAGATTGAGACCCCAACACCATCCTGTGCCTACGTGGAGGAACGATAGTCACCGAGAAAAGGTAACCATTGGTCCCTCCTCCCCCCCAAGCCACCATACACCAACCAGGGATAGGGGAACCTAGTTGCCTCATCCTCTTGAGTTAGCACACGTGTCGATTACTGCTGCGTACGATTTGATCAAGTCTTTAACCCCGAGGTCACCTAGGAAGCATTAATGCTGTATTCGGGGACTTAGCATGCACGTTGATCATCGTGAACGGTTTGATCATGTCTTTGAACCAAGGTCACCTAGCGGCCCAGTGATTTGTATTCGAGGATTTATCACGTGCATCGATTCTTTCGCAGATGGTTTGATCAAGTCTTTGACCCAAGGTCACTTAGGCGGCGATAGATATGTATTCGAGGAGTTACCGAGAGGCCATTCATCACGAGACAATTTGATACGAGTCTTTGACCCAAGATCACCGAGGTAGCAGCAGACACCCATGATACTCGCAGTGTTACCCGGTTAGGGTAGATTCGCAGACAATGCTTTAAATCGGTATTTGACCCAAGATCACCTAGCAGATGGTAGTACAATGCGCATCAATTCTGCGACAGATTTTCGATTCGGGTATTTTTTTCTAAGATCACCCTAGGCGATAGTAGCACCATGCACATCGATTCTACGAGATGGTTCAATCGGCCTTTGGCCCAAGGACACCTAGGAAAAAATAATCAATACCCTAGATACTCATACGATTCTACTTAGAACGTATCACAACCTAGCTATCATGAAAGTCACCTCGACACCCATATACCAACCAGAGGACAAGGAAATGATATCCCCCATTCCCCACAAAATGGACCAATGGCACAACGTAATGCACCGGATCAATCTGGTGCAACCTTTCCTGGGCTCATCGGCAACCATACAACTAGGAGAATTGAGGACAATCCTCCAAATGCTACAAAAAGAAGCGAGGAACAAAGAAAAGGGATATCTTGGACAGGCACGATCGCAGAATGCACTGATCTCGATGCGGGAAACCCCAACGAAATCAAAACTAGGACCCAAGTAACAAATCCCAAGAAAAAATTGGAGCTTCGAGTATCTAATCACCGGACCCAAAAAAAGCAACTGTGATCAGCTCTCCATAACAAACAGGTGATGCACACACATTCGCACTCTGAAAAAATAATATTTCAACACGTAAACGCTATGCACCCTCCCATATTCCTTTTTTAAATGTCACGCCCTTTTCAATAATGTTTGATGAAAATAAGATGCTTTCACTTACAGAGTAGTTGTTTTTGCGGGGAAGAACCTGCAAACTATTTACAACACTCATCCACTAAAGGATTAGGAGCATGTATCATCCTACCCCCATGATCGTCGGGTGCCCCCTGCTTCCCCACGCCTCCACTATCGACTTTATAAAAATGCATCTCCCACTTTTACTCAACACATTTTTTCAAACTCGGGCAAAACTTAAACTAAATATCTGGAAGCTTTAATATCTCAAATCCGAGATTTGAGATATTAGATTAAGATTCTCTTATGGTGGTAAAACTCCACAATCTCCCCTATGCTTAAAAGTGACGCATCAATTATAATCTCAATCTAGGCAATCAATTAAATTGCGGAGCTTCTTATCAAAGGTTAAAACTATGGTTATAACCCATCGACCTTACTCAGTCCATGCAATCGCATTAAATATTTGAATATCAATTAAACCCACAACATAACCTTTATGTTCTCACCTTATGGGAAATTGAATCAACATTCGGGCCTTTATAATAAAATGCATATATAGTGGTCCATTTCATATAACTCCATTCAACATATATTCGCGACTATATGATATGATTCGCCAAACATAAGGTTCTATCAGCATTAAACCCAAGGTATGATATCCACCATTCATCGGATCGGATGACCGATAGGTCATCGCACTCCAACTTAAGGTTTTCCACCATTGATTCATGCCTTATTAACTTTGCTCGCACAATTTCAATGTACACTTATTGTTTGATCTCCATAACCTCACACTTGACTGATTTATCGCATTTTTTTATAGAACAGGAACACTTTTCAACACTCGAAAAATGCGCGAAGATGGTAATTGAATACCACGTTATGGATACGTGGAACTTAATGAACGATATCGTGTTTTTTTTCAACAAACAACTTACCACTTTTAATTTGTGCTAGACCGTCGGTTTTGTTGTTTGAAACCACCATTCTTTCATTACGGTTCCGTTCCTTTCGACTCAAGGTTCCACTTCATTTCTTCAACGCATTCACTTCCAATTTTCTCGCATTCGCTCCTCATACACAACATTCTTCCTTTGTCTCGATTTTAACTTTGATTCATTACGATTTCTCATAAATGAGGAATCCTTTCTCATACCGTTAACCCAGGTTTTCGATCTATTATGAGGGTCCGAGGCAATCAGTTAAACCCTCCATTTTACAACTTTCAATTTCGACTCTTGACACGAGCCATCACATCTTATTATCTACCTTCAATAGTTTCAAATGGGTCTTAAAAGCCTCCGCTTTGCTTCTCCCGATTCACTATCTTCCAAATCAACACAACGCTACTATCTCAACTAATATCACTCCAAAGCAACCGTAGTTTCAATGCGAATCCAATATATTCAACAATTAATTACGATATCGTTTGCGTTCTTAATAAAACTCATCGATTCCATTGAAACCTTCAGCACGATTAAACATATTCAATTCATGAAGCAGGGATGTGGGTCAAATGCGCCAACTTAATGAAAACACACATATCACATTCGCCTTTCCTACGTCGTTCATAACCCAACAAATTATGCATCGATTCAATTGATTTCAATCAAGAACAGAACTCCATCTAAAACCTTGTTACGCAGTCTTTTTTCATAGATAATACACAGAGACTCAAAATATTCTTCACACCGAATATATCAAACAATACACATCTCACAGAATCCAGAAACAAATTCTTCATATATATATATATATATATATATATATATATATATATATATATATATCCAAATGAAACTACTTACAAACTTCCTGGTCCTTGGCGGATCTTCAAGTCGATGGCCTTCTATCCTTCCTACTCACGCATCTGCTTCCAACGATCTCTCTGAGTCTCCCATTAATGCCTTTGAGGCTTATTTTTATACAAATTGATAATCAATCGTATTCAACTCCTTTGATGACTCAACAAAACTCTTGGAATCCTCAAATCCTAATTTTAGCCTAAATCCCTAAACAAGCCGAAATCGACTCTTCAAATTTCCTAACTAATCGACTTCCCCTCATGTTCTCCAATGACTTGGGAACATTTACAATTTTCTCTCAACACTTAATTAAAATCACTCAAATTATTTAAGGATTACATAAGAATTTAAAAACATAAAGACGGCCCTATGTCTACAAAAATACAAAGTATTTTCTTGAGCCTAATGCCTCTACATCGAATCTGAGTTAGAAATTAAATCATGATCTCTTGATCATGCGCTTCCGATCCTTGCCTTCCTAGATCCCACACTTTGTTCTCGTAACCGATCATCTGTTGCAATATTCTTCTTCACACTCCTCCAGTGCCTCCATATCTTATTCCGTCTTTGCTCCATTGGCCGCACTTTTACAATCTCTTCTCTGTCTTTCTTCGCTCATCGTATCGCTTCTTTGTTATCTTGTTGTTGTCTTCCTTCGAGACACTTTCACCATCAACTTTCTTATCAATTCAATTTCCCAGTCTAATTTATCTTACGATTGCTGGATACTACTCCCTCTTGATTGCTCGAATTCTTACCTCTGCTACACGCTCAGCGGGTTCTTATTTGCTAAACTCTTACTTCCTCCTTTATCGTAGCTTTAGCCTGCATTTAACTTGTTGAGATTTTGCTTGCTCGATCGTCACGACCACCCAATCATCCATACCTCTTGTTTTCTGCAGCAGTAAAACTCTTCCTCATTTTCATCCATGAAAATTTATTCATTCTTTGACTTTAGCAATTTCTTGGACTTCGAATTTAAATCGCTGACCATCGTCATCAACTGCCTTCTCTTCTTGGGCCAAACACTCCTTAGTCCTTCCATGCGACTCGCAATCGTAGAACAAACACCGTAACTATAAAATAATTGTGTCTCTTCCTCCTTTGGCAACACTTAAAATTTTTTCTTAACATTTCACTTTTGGCAACACTTCAATCTGCTTCTCTGCCATTAGTATCGCTTCAAACTTCTTGGACATCTCTTAAGATATCTCCCTCTGCAACATTATTTTGCTCATCACCTCTCAAATTTACTTTTAAAAAATTAAGTTATCTTTCAATTCTATAACTATAGTAGCATAATCATTCATTTTCTCCTTGGATACTAGTAAGCATGATTAAATTCGTAAACTAGTATCTCACTCCTATTCCTTTCATGACTTCAAGAATTTTCACCTAGTGTCTACAATTCCATTCTCTTCTCTAATTTTTTTTCGACCAAACAATTCGGGCACCTATTTTAAAGAATTTCATCAATATGCGCAAACTTGTTTCGAAAGATATTTTTCTTCTTCTTCCTTGACAATCTTCAATAATTGTCTTCCATCTTCTTGATTGATTCAGCAATAAATTCAATTTCTTCAAGTACGGTGTCCTCATCTTCTATCGAGGTAAAATTATGATTCTCCACCAGCGTGCATGTCCCAAAAGTCCGTCTCGGTCTCTCTCTTTGTCCATCGACAAAAGCTAGTCCCTTTCGCCATTACTCGGTAACAAATTCATCTTCAAATATAGTCGTCATATTTCCATTGAAACAATCCTTTTCACAAAACAAAGAATTTGTGAATTCCTTTCTGTCATAGATAATTCAATGCGATCTTCCTCTAAAAGATAATCATCATCATACTTTACTTGGCAAGATTCGCTTCATTAATACGGCTTTTCATCACATGAAATGTCTTCATTGTCTTCATTCTTGTATCCTCACATTCTCGCAATCCCCAAAGCTTCAAATTGAGGTCCTCCTTCCCGCATTAAATCATGGTTGCTCAAGCATAATCTCCAAATGATCCAATTTCTTCATTCCATGGATTAAAGTCTTTCCACGAAATTTTCTTCTCCCTTTATTTGAATTTCGAATGGTGTCAAATTTTCTCCATCACCAACAAAATTTGCATTCACGAAAAACAATTTTTAAAACAAAAATCATAAGGCCTCGGTGCCTTTCTTTCCCTCTGCGTCGACATTTCAGAGTATGACGTCCCGAAATTCCTTCCTTCTTTATCGACGACATTAGTATGTTGATTCACCTTTCCCAAAGAAATCTCTGAAGAATTCTCGAGACTCGTCACTAAGTATTTCATTCACACCATCCTACCTCTGCGTGATGGTTTCCTATTCACTATAGTGAACTCGACCTTCTCGCAATCTCCCTTTCATACTTTGGATTCTCCAACAAATATTTCGTGCAATGCAATTTATATTTTGCCTTCTTTAAGAACTTCATCATCACTTACAGTCCCCTCGCATTCATACACAAACTTTCCGTTTGTAGACGAAACTTCAACAGCCTCCATCGTTGTTTCTCATATCGGTTCTTCGGACTGGATCCTCTCCTTCTTCATTCACAAGAATTTATTCCTTCTGTCTATAGATGCTTCCATCATAAATGTATCGTGCTTCATCGGTCAAGGGACATTCTCCAACATTGCATTCTTCTCCGAGTATTCATCTTCCGGGAGATACTTCTTCATACTTGTGACAGACTTCCACAAGATTGTTCCTCCTCCTCCTGTAAAACCTCTGTAATCACATCACAATTATCGACTACAAAAATACAAGGTTCTACATCATCCAAATTGATCCGGACTTGTCCAATAACTCGAGAAATCATCATTAATTTCCTCTTGACAAGACAAAATTCTTACCTTTGTCTTAAACCTCCACCATGGTTCATAAGATCTTTGCGACATCTCCATCCTTCATCCGTACTACGCTTCCGCTACATAACAGAAACTTCTCTTCTCAACTCGAAATTTGCTTCCTGAGTTCTGCACATCCCTAACTCTACATCCATCCTCTCGCTCAAGCTTTCTCGGCTTCTATCGCAAACATACAAAAATCATCAAATGTAAATTCATTTGACCTCTCGGTCTCACTTGAAGTTTCAATCTTCAAGTCCTTCTCAGAATACTCAATCATCACGAGGTAGTCTCTCCTTACATCGAGCATGTATCATTTGCTCTTTATTCATTCGTAGCTCGTGCCACTTTACTTTCTTCTTCATGAGCCAACCAACTCTCCGGCTTTTCGTCTATCATCATTACCTAATTCATTAAAAAGCTGTTTCTCGATCTTAGCTACCTCTTTTCCAATATTACTCGCATCGTCTAATTTCTTCCTCATGCCATTTGTCCTAGCATCTCCTTCCTCTTTTCTATTGTGGCCTCTCTCGGAACCCTTGCTATCTCTCCTATGATTCTTGGAAGTCATCTTCTCCTCCATGAGTTCTCCACTCACAAGTCGCACTAAGCCTCCGCAACAACAAGCTCCCCCTGTCGCCACTCACCTCACCAATCCTTTCCTCCGGATCCGGGCTTTTAGAAAGTATTGGTCTCCTATCTCTTTCGGGAACCTTCTCGAGCACTCTCTTCTGCTCTCTCTAGGCTTCACTCTACAACTTTTGAAGAACACATCCGCTATCTTCTTTCATCCAACCTCTGCTGCGAATTATCTAGGATTGCCCGCACACTTTCTTCTTCACTTTAGAATCCTCTGCACTGGACTCCTTTTCATCAACGCTGCTCTCAAAGTCGTGATACATTGTCTGAGATTTCTTCAATTGCCCTATACCGAGTTTTGCAAAAAATACTTTAAACCGCAGTTAAACAATTCTCGGTGCTCAACTTCAATATTCTCGTATAATCTTGATTCTTCTTTCACCCGCATTGTCATCTATGTATGCTCGCAATCTTTATCGGTTCCAAAAAATCCGATTTTCTTTTCATACATGTAATTAAAAAAACTTGAACTTTCAAACGAGCTATTCGAGCTTGATACCACATGACAGTTGGGTGCCCCCGCTACCCACAATCTCCACTATCAACTTTTATAAAAATGCATCTCCCACTTTTACTCAACACGGTTTTCAAACATGGGAAAAACTTGAACTAAATATCCGGAATCTTTAATATCTCAAATCCGAGATTTGAGATATTAGATTAATATTCTCTTATGGTGGTAAAACCCCACAATCTCCCCTATGCATAAAAGTGGACACACCAATTATAATCTCAATCTGGGAAATCAATTAAATTGCGAGCTTCTTATCGAAAGGTTAAAACTATGGTTATAACCCATCGGCCTTACCTAGTCCATGCAATCGGATTAAATATTTGAAAAGCAATTAAACCCACAACATAACCTTTATGTTCTCACCTTATGGGAAATTGAATCAACATTCAAGCTTATAATAAAACACATATATAGTGGTCCATTTCATATAACTCCATTCAAGACATATATCCGCCAACTATATGATATGTATCGCCAACCATAAGGTTCTATTGCACTAAACCCAAGGTATGATATCCACCATTCATCGGATCGGACGACCGATAGGTCATCGCGCTCCAACTTAAGGTTTTCCACCATTGATTCACACCTTATTAACCTCTGCACAATTTCAATGTACACTCGTCGTCGGATCTCCATAACCTCGCATCGGGTACGGTTATCACATTTTTTGAGAAACTGTGACCTTTAACACTCGTAAACGCGAAATGGGTGGTAATTGAATACCACCTTATGGACACGTGGCAGCTTAAAAGAACGATGTCACGTTTTTTCAACAAACAACTTACCACTTTTAATTTATGCGAGGCTCATGCGAGCTTTTGTGGTTTGAAACCATCGGATATCGCTACTGGCTCCATTCCTGCGGCTCAAGGTTCCACTTCATTTCTTCAACGCATTCACTTCAATTTTCTGCATTCAGCTCCTCATACACAACATTCTTCCTTTGCCTTCGATTTTCACTTCGATTCATTACGATTTCTCATAAATGAGGAATCCTTTCATACCTCGTAACCCCGGAGTTTTCCCAATCTGTTACGAGGGTTTGAGCAATCTTTAAACCCTCCATTTTACAACTTTCAATTTTGACTCTTCAAATAGAGCCATCGCATCTTATTATCTACCTTCAATAGTTTCAAATGGGTCTTAAAAGCCTCCGCCCTGCTTCTTCAATTCACCTTGGTTTTGAATTCAACACAACGCTTCTATCTCAACTAATATCACAACAACAACTAGAGTTTGAATGCGAATCCAATATATTCAACAATTAATTACCGATATCGTTTGCGTTCTTAATAAAACTCATCGATTCCATTGAAACCTTCACACATGATTAAACATATTCAATTCATGAATCGAGGATGTGGGTCAAATGCACCCAACTTAAAGCAAACACACATATCACACTCGCCTTTCCCATCTGTTCATAACCCAACAAATTATGCATCGATTCAATTGATTTCAATCAAGAACGAAACTCCATCTAAAACCTCGCTCACGTAGTCTTTTTTCATACATAATACACGGAGACTCAAAATACACATCTCACATAATCCCGAAACAAATTTCTTCATGTGTGTATATATATATATATATATATATATATATATATATATATATATATATATATATATATATATATATATATATCCGAATGAAACTACTTACAAAATTCCCGGTCCTTTGGCCGCGATCTTCAAGTCTATGGCCTCCTATCCTTCCTACTACTGCATTGCTTCCGTATCTCTCCAGTCTCCCATTAATGCCTTTGAGGCTTATTTTTATACAAATTGATAATCAATCGATTCAGGGCTCTTCGATGACTCAACAAAACTCTTGGAATCCCGAAATCCTAATTTTAACCTAAATCCATAAACAAAGCTGAACCCGGCACTGTCACGTTTCCTAACTAATTGACTTCCTCATGTTCTCCAATGACTTGGGAACATTTACAATTTTCTCTCAATACTTAAAATCACTCTAAATTATTTAAGGATTACATAAGAATTTAAAAACATAAGACCCCCTATGTCTACAAAAATACAAAGTATTTTCTTGAGCCTAATGCCCACCGCATCAAACTCCTCGAGTTAAATTCAATCATGATCTCCGATCATGTGCTTGCGATCTTGCCTTCCCGGATCCCACACTTTGTTCTGCAACCGATCATATGTTGCAATATTCTTCTTCCGCACTCCTCCAGAGCTTCCATATCTTATTCTATCTTGCTCCATCGTCGCACTTTTACAATCTCTTTCGCTCTTTCTTCGCTACTCGTCGCTTCTTTTTATCTTCTCTTCATTTGCCTTCCTCCCGAGACACTTTCACCATCGACTTTCTTATCAATTTAATTTACTCGATCTAATTTATCTCACGACTCATCGGATCGTCTGCTCCCTCTTGATTGCTTTGAATTCTTACCTCTTCTTCTCGCTTGTTGAGTTCTTATCGATGAACTCTTATCGCCTCCCTTTTTAACGCAGCTTTAGCCCCATCTTTAACTTGCTAAGATTTTACTTGCTCGATCCTCACGACCTCCCAATAATCCATACCCTCTTGTTTTCTGCAACGAGAAACTCTTCCTCATTGTCATCCATGAAAATTTCTTCATTCTCCTGGACTTCAAAAATTTCTTCGGGTGGGATTTAAAGTTACGCGCCATCCTTTTGTCATCATCTCGGTTCCTCTCTTCTTGGACCAAACACTCCTTAGTCCTTCCATTAGCACTCGCACTCATAGAACAAACACCGAACTATAAAATCCTTCTATCTCTTCCTCCTCCTGGCAACACATCAAATTTTTGCTTTAACATTTCCTCCCTGGGAAACACTTCAATCTGCGCTTCTACCATTGTTACTAATCCCCAAACTTCTTAGACATCTCTTAATATATCTCCCTTTGCAACATTCTTTTGCTCATCACCTACAAATTTACCTTTAAAAAGTAAATTATCTTTCAACTCTCTAAGCGTGGTAGAATAATCATTCTATTTTCTCCTTGGATACAAGTAAGCATGATTAAATTATGCAAACTAGTATACGCTGCCTCATTCCTTTCATGACTTCCAAGCATTTTTCACCCTAGTTTACGCAATTCCATTCTCTTCTCTAAATGTTTTCGCGCAAACAATTCAACCACCTATTTTCAAGCATTTCATCAATATGTTGCAAAATTGTTTTAGCATATTCTTCTTCTTCTTCCTTGACAATCTTCGGTATTTGTCTTCCATCTTCTTGATTGATTCTGGCAATCAATTCAAGTTCTTCGAGGTATGGTGTCCTCATCTTCTATCGAGTAAATTTCGATTCTCCTGTATGTCGATCACAAAAGTCCTGTCCTCGTCTTCTCTTTGTCCATCGACAAAACAACTCCTCCTTGTCATTATCGATATAAATTCATCTTCAAATATAGCTATCATATTTCCATTGAAACAATCCTTTTCACAAAACAAGGAATTTATGAATTCCTTTTACTGCGACAATTCAATCTGATCTTCCTCTAAAATACATCATCATCATACTTTACTTGGCAACATTCGACTTCATTGAATATAGTTTCATCACATAAACTTTCTTCTTCAATACACGCATTCACACACAACTTGTCAATTTTTAAAAATCATAAGACCCCTCACGGTCTCATTTGATGATTCAATCATCAAATATTCTTTTCCCGTTGTTCCAAATCCTTTCCACGACCTCGCAATTCTTCATTGTCTTCATTCCCTTGTATCCTCACATTCTGTAATCCCCAATTTTGAAATTTAGGTCCTCCTTCCTGCATTGAATCTCGTTGTTCGATAACCTTCACTAATCCAATTTCTTCATTCCATGGATTAAAGTCTTCCACGGAATTTTCTTCTCCCCTTTATTTGACTATCCAAAGGTGTCAAATTTTCTCCATCACCAACAAAATCGCATTCAAAAAGCAATTGTTAAAACAAAAATCATAAGGCCTCGATGCCTTTCTTTCCTCCCGACAACATTTCAAAGATGTCTTGTCTCGAAATTCCTTCCTTCTTTATCAGCACATCAAGTATGCTTTCGATTCACCTTTCCCAAAGAACTCTCTGCGAAGAAATTCTCAAGACTCGCCAATAAGTCTTTCATTCACTACCATCTGCCTCATGATGGTTTCACCATTCAACGTAGTGAACTACGCGCTTTACTGCAATCTCCCTTTCATACTACGAATTCTCCAACAAATATTCGACAATGCAATTTCTCTTTTGCCTTCTTTAAGAACTTCATCATCACTTACAGTCGCATTGATACAAAAAATTTCGGTTTGCAGACCAGGAGCTTCAACAACCTCCACTTTGTTGTTTCACATATCAGATTCTTCGGACGGATCCTCTCCTTCTTCATTCACAAGAATTTCTTCCCGTGCTACAAGTAGTTTCCATCATAAATGTATCAACGCCTCCTTCAGATAAGGACATTCTCCAACATTGCATTATTCTCTAGAGTATTCATCTTCTCAGGGAGATACTTCTTCATACTTGTGACATCTTCACAGATTGCTCCTCCTCCTCTTGTAGGCTCTGTAATCACATCACAATTATCGATTTACAAAAATACAAGTTCTATCATCCGGCTCGAATCGGACTTGTCCAATAACTAAAGGAAACCATCAGTAATTTCCTCTTGACAGACAAAATTCTTGATGTCTTAAACCTCCACCATGGTTCACAAGATCTTTTGCAGATCTCCATCCTTCATCATGCTATTCGTTTGCTTCACAAACAGAACTTCTCTTCTCAGCTCGGCTACTGCGAGTTACGTACACCCCAAATGTACATCCATCCTACTGCTCGAAAGCTTTTCCATGCTTCTTTGCAAACATAAAAAAATCATCAAATGTAAAGTCACTTTTACCTCTTGGTCTCACTTGAAGTTTCGGTCTTCAAGTCCTTCTCTGAGATACTCAATCATCCCGAGTAGTCTCTCTTCTATCTTTGAGCATGTATCATATCTGCTCTTTCTTCATTTGTAGCTGTAGCCACTTTACTTTCTTCTTCATGAGACAAAAACAAACTCTCACGGCTTTTCCTCTATCATCATTACCGGTTCATTAAACTTTGTTCTCCGATCTCGACTACCTCTTTCAATATTTTGCATCAATCAATTTCTTCCTCATGCCATTTGTCCTCGGCATCTCCTTCCTATTTATCTGTGGCCTCTCTCAAAACCCTGCTATCTCTCCTATGACTCTTGGAAGTCATCTTCTCCTCACGATTTCTCCACTCTAGCTGTACTAAGCCTCTGTAACAACAAGCTTTCTTCGGTACTTACCTCACCAATCCTTTCTCCAGGATACGGGCTTTTGGCACATCTTGGTCTCCTATCTATTGGAACATTACGAGCACTCTCTTTTTGCTCTCTCTAGGCTTCACTCTGTGACTTTTCAAGAACACATCTTTTTCTTCTTTCATCCAACCTGCGGCTAGGAATTCTCCCGGTTACCGCCACACTTTCTTCTTCACTTTAGAATCCTGTGCAGGGCTCTTTCATCATTGCTCTCAAAGGCTACGATGTCGATTTTCTTCAATTTCTTCAATTTCACAAATATGAGGTTTCTACAAACAATACTTCAAACCGAGTTAAATAATTCTCATTAGCTCACCTTGAATTCTGTATAATCTTGCTTCTTCTTTCCACACCTATTGCATCTGCATGCATGCTACAATCTTTATCGAGTTTCCAGAAAATTTGATTTCTTTTCATACATGCAATTAAAAAAACTTGAACTTTCAAATAGTGCTATTCTAAACTTTGATACCACATGATGCCGAGGTGCCTAATTACCCATAGTATCCACTATCGGCTTTTATAAAAATGCATCTCCCACTTTTACTCAACACGAGCTTTTCAAACCTGGGCAAAACTTAAACTAAATATACGGAAAGCTTTTAATATCTCAAATCCGAGATTTGAGATATTAGATTGAGTCTCTTATGGTAAAACCCCACAATTCCCCCTATGCATAAAAGTGGACGCACCAATTATAATCTCAATGCGGGCAATCAATTAAATTGCGGAGCTTCTTATCAAAGGTTAAAACTATGGTTATAACCCATAAGCCTTACCTAGTCCATGCAATCGGATTAAATATTCGAATAGAAATTAAACCCACAACATAACCTTTATGTTTCTCACCTTATGGGAAATTGAATCAACATTCGACCTTATAATAAACGCATATATGTCGGTCCATTTCATATAACTCCATTCAAGCATATATTAGCGCAAATATATGATATGACCACCGCACCATAGTACCATGCATTAAACCAAGGTATGATATCCACCATTCATTAGATCGGACAATCGACAGGGTCATTGCGCTCCAACTTGTGTTTTCCACCATTGATTCATACCTTATTAACCTCTTCACTTTTCAATGTACACCTATCGTCGGATCTCCACAACCTCGCATTGGAGCGGTTATCGCATTTTTTGAGAACGGAACTTAACACTCGGAAAAAACGTGGAAAATGGGTAGTGATGAATACCACCTTATGGACACGTGGCACTTAAAGAACGATATCGTGTTTTTTTCAACAAACAACTTAACACTTTTAATTTATGCGAGATCGCCGGTTTTGCAGTTTGAAACCACACATTCATTACGGTTCCGTTCCTCAGCTCAAGGTTCCACTTCATTTCTTAAACGCATTCACTTCCAATTTTCTGCATTCGCTCCTCATACAAGCATTTCTTCCTTTGCCTCCAATTTTAACTTAGATTCATTATCGATTTCTCATAAATGAGGAATCCTTTCATACTGTTTAAACTTGAGTTTTCCCAATCTGTTACGAGGGTCAGAGTAATCGTTAAACCCTCCATTTTTACAACTTTCAATTTCGACTCTTTGAACGTAGCCATCGCATCTTATTATCTACCTTCAATAGTTTCAAATGGGTCTTAAAAGCCTGCTGTCGCTTCCTTTCAATTCACTATCTTCATTCAACACAACGCTCATTCTGGTCGATATCACTCCAGCAACCGAGCTTTGAGTCGCGAATCCAATATATTCAACAATTAATTACCGATATCGTTTGTTTTCTTAATAAAACTCATCGATTCCATTGAAACCTTCACACAAATTAAACATATTCAATTCATGAAGCGAGGATGTGGGTCAAATGCGCCCAACTTAAGGCAAACGCACATATCACACTCGCCTTTCACCTACTATTCATGACCCAACAAATTATGCATCGATTCAATTAATTTCAATCAAGAACAGAACTCCATCTAAAACCACAGTCACGAGTCTTTTTTCATACATAATACACGGAGACTCAAAAATATTCTTCACACGAATAAATCAAACAATACACATCTCACGAATCTAGAAACAAATTATTCATATATATATATATATCCGAATGAAACTACTTACAAACTTCCTAGTCCTTGGCCGGATCTTCAAGTCGATGGCTCTCTATCCTTTCTACTACACTACTCTGCAGATCTCTCCCGGGTCTCCCATTAATGCCTTTGAGGCTTATTTTTTATACAAATTGATAATCAATTGATTCGACTTCTACGATGGCTGAACAAAAACTCTTGGAATCCTCAAATCCTAATTTTAGCCTAAATCCCTAAACAAACTAAATGAGCTCTTCACATTCCTAACTAATCGACTTCCCCTCATGTTCTCCAATGACTTGGGAACATTTAAAATTTTCTCTCAATAATTAATTAAAATCACTCAAATTATTTAAGGATTACATAAGAATTTAAAAACATAAGACCCCTATGTCTACAAAAATACAAAGTATTTTCTTGAGCCTAATGTCCCGCATCATCCCGACTGACAGGAGTCCCATGATGCCCACCATGTCCCGACATCATTTCTCCATTAGAAATAAACCATACGGTCCTCATACCCGTGCGTGTTTATCATCACCTCACGCGCATATGATAAACGCCCGCAATGGTGGGTAGAGCCTCCTCCATGGAAATCGTCATCCCGTTGTAGACCATACATCACCCCAGTGAGGCCATGGACAGCTACCATCTTTGAATTGAGGGAGCCACCTCACTTGCATCCACATGTCATGCATAAGGTCAAGTTCACTATTCAAACTCAACCCCCTTCTCGATCGATCGAGGTTGTACAAGCGGATTGAAAGCGCACCTCCACGCACCGCATTTGGCCCGCCATACCTCCACGCACAATCCCATTTGCAACATATTCTCCGCTTCATCAACCTCGCACATGATGCCAACCAATGGTACCTACCCTCGGCAAAACACCATCCTCACACCTTCGAGTGAGCGCAGCCCTCTTTCATGTTTTGGGGTACACGTCTCGTGTTTTTGTATAAATCAAACCCTCATTATTTTATTCTTTTGGTAAGTGTACAAAGACCGCAAACAATGCCCTTCACCACTTCGCCCTCATATTTCCACGCCCTTTCTCCCATGGCACGGTCCCCATCTCCCTTGGTCGAAGTATTTAACCATCCATGTATGCACCATTACAACAATCATAGCCGGTTTACACTACGTGAAGTCCTACCGACTCGAGGATTTTTCCTTCGAAATACCTATGAATATCGCAGCGGCTCAAATATACTTTGAGCTTTAGAGCCATCAGAGTCCCCATCATCGTTTCAGTCACCATTCACCAACATGCTGTATTAAAACCATCATATCCCGATCCCCCAAACCCTCGGGTTGGTAACTCATGGTTCGGTTAAGGCTTCCTTTTGCTCGACCCTGGTGACCTATTTTCCGTAAAAGGAAGCGGTACCTTGGATGACCCTTCCCCATGCAAAGGGGTATCCTCGGGTACACATGTGGAGACATCATTGTCCACGAGATGTCATCGATCCTCTTGACATTTGACTACAACAAAATCTTTCATGTCACGATGGTATCGTACTCACAACCATTTCACTTTTGATTAAGATCCACGTGAAGCCCGACTTAAAGCGTCTTCTACAGCCTCCTTAACAATAGTCACAGCCCAGGTCCATACGCGTACATATGCGGCATAGCTGATATGCCATACCGAGATTACGCATATGGGTACCAAATTTCACATATCGATCAAAGAAAAAGTACATGCCCCTGCGGGCGGAAGTCATCATCAACAACCACTAGCATCACTACCACCGACATTACTATCACGAGCATGGGACATGCACTGTCCCTCATTGAAAATTTGTAAATATGTTGTATGTTTTATGCCTTTGCGAGGGTCCCCTAGGCCATGGTTATCTCAAAAACGGTGCAAGGTGTTGTCAATTCATACATAGACCTCTCTCTCTCTCTGCATACGATACATAAAAGAAACTATAATGTATTTTGGCTATACGATTCTTCCTAGACCTCACACATTAGGGTTCAGCGTCGTTAACACTAGAAAAATTGTACGGCAGAAGACAACATTAATTAATGTCGAGCCCAAGGATTTATAGGGGTAGGAATACATTATGGAATCAAGAAATATTTAAAATCTCTAAGGTTTTTGAGAAAAATCAAATTTGAAGTAGTCATAAATGCTCAAATGTGCACTTTATCCTTCGAGAAAGAGCGCCTTCTAAGCGCCTTTTTTCTGATAAGCGCACATTCTTTTGAAATGGAAAAAATGTCACTTTACAGGGTCCCTGACAAGAAAAGGATACTCCTTATGTGAAAGCCACTAAGGACAACCACCGGCACTCCCTAGACATTATGTGAGCACAAAAAAGAATATTTGAGCACACAATGGAATCACACGTCTCCCTTGGGTCATCCATCATGTACCAAGGGAGGTAAGAAGGATTTGAAAGCTCACCTATATAAACCCACCAAGAGATGAACAAATGGTGATCACAAGGTTATGCTGGCCAAATTTTCCCAAGCAACACTAGCATTGTGTGTCACATAGAGTTGGAGACTAAAGAGGACTCATGAGTTGTCCACCCAAACATCTTAGTCCACCACAACGAGAGAGAGAGTGAGAGCCTACATCGAGGGTAGAGCTTGGAAGGCAACATCCTTGCATCGGGACCCTAGATCCATTGCCTAGGTGCCCTTTGGCAAAGTGGGTAAAATTTCTTCTATTTCAATCGCTTAATAAGAAGAGGCCATCGAGCCATCATTTGCATTATTATCGTTTGGAACTCTCTATATAGCTTCTTTATATTTGTGTTTTTTTATTTTTTAGTTTAACCGAGAGCATACTTCAACATACTATTTCCATTAATTTTTATGCTTTTGAGCTCCCCCACTTTACGCCTATTACCAATAGTTTAGAAGTAGACCACACTCTAAGCTAACGTGCGATACACACCCATGCGGCTAATCCACAACAACGACCATCGATCAAGTGTCAAACATTTTCGTAGTCAACCATGGTTTGACCTTTGAACAACCACATTCAACAATGGTTAACCATGGTCAATTGTGGTCCAACATGTTTAGCCATGGGTAAACATGGTTGAATAATTGTCCACGATAAAACCATGATGACTATGGTGGACCATGATTAAGTGGTGACAATGGTCAACCATGATCAAGTGGTTTAGCCACAGTCAACCATGGCTTTGAACTTAAAAAACATGATTGACTATTATTCCTTGTGGTCAACCATGCTCAAGTGGTCAACTATGGTTTACCTTTGATAATGACAAGTAACCATGGTTGTCTATCGATAAATATGATAAATGAAAAATCCATGGTTAACCACTAGGCTAGGGCTAGCAATGGTTAACCATGGGTATGCATGGACAACCATATTCAACTATAGCTAACCTTTAACAACATGATCAAGTAGTTAACTATAGTTGAATGGAAAACGATGGTTAAGTAGTTAGTCATGGAAAATTTTCTAATAATGCTCAACCATGATTATGTAATGGATAATTATGGTAAACCACAACCAAATTGTCAACCATGGTCTCATGGTTTGACCCTAAACAACATTGTCAACATGGTCGTATAGCGTAGTCATTATCATCCTCAATCTACCGAAGTCTACAACCACTGGCCAACATGCAAAATACAGCCGTGACGAACTATAGTTGATAAACTACAATCGAAACATGGTCAACAAGTTCAACCATTGTCAACTGTAGAGTATCATGGTCAACCATCACCAAATTTTATAAACCATCATCATAGTCAACCATTTTCAATCATAACTTGACCATATTTAACTATATTCAACTAAAATCAACTTGATCTATTAATACCCTCAAAAAAATCTATATCACATTAGTAAATATAATTATATATAAAAATGAGAATATTTTTCCACCTTTTTAACATATCAAACTATATGAAAAATAGAGTCGAGTACATTAAATGTGAATGTGGCGGATATATAAATAATAACGACTCTCTAATAAAAACAATTTATGACAAGAATCTCAACGCTTCACGCTTACAAGTGAAAGTATACATTTATAGCCAAAAGTGAGTGGGTTGTTTGAAAAATTATAAATTTTCTACATGCCGAGAAGGAGAGTTACCAAGATCGAAGTGATGATCGTTCCCTGGAAAGCGTCAATGATTTACTTACCACGAGTTGAAGATCTGTAAATATTAATGCGAAAAAAGGTGTATTTTCACTTTGTTAGTAGCAACACATAAAGGTAAAATAAGAATATGTGTGAATTCTATGAATTCTTTCACTTTGTCCTACTTCCAATATCAACTAGCATTTTCACCAAAAGGGTGCAAATACATGCCAATAGAAGTGAAGTGTAGATGAATGTAGAGTGAAACGAGGTAGCATTGACGGAAAAGCTGAAGATGTAGAAATGGAAGGCATGAGGAATCAAGAGGCTAAATTATTGGTAAGTAGAGCTTTCAGAGTGGGTAAAAAGTGCATTATAGAATCTGCAATATATCATATTTTTTATCACGAGCTAAAAAATTAGAAACACATTACCTTGAGCAGTTTAAACAAATAAATATTTACTCTCTAAACAAACAAAAAACATAGGAAATCCAATATTTACTCTTGATACCCTTTATTGGGGAAATCGAGGCCTAATATATAAAAATAACAAACATAGGAAATCCAATATCTACTCTTGAAACCCTTTATTGGGAGAATCAACACAGAAAGCAGATACATATTGTTTCCTTGGCTACTTGGCCAATCTAGCCACATTGATACCAACTTCTTGTTTTATGTTCCAACATCAATCTCTTCCAAAAGGCGCTTTAGAAACTAGCTCTACACTAAACCATAGATACATTTATATCAAAATCACTTCACAAACGCAGCTCTACACTAAACCATAGATACATGTATAGAAAATTGTAAACTTCCAATCACAACACTTTATTTTCATCTCTATGTTATTCAATCCTTCATCAAGTTTTCAATATTTAGAATACAAAGTGACAACACTCCATCTATGATAAGCTTGGTCCACACACTAAGATCATGACTCCTAATAGTTGTCAACTTACACCACACAATGTTATCACCTGAACATACACATGCATATTGGAATATTTTCTCTCGACCTTTCATCACTACACCATCTATGATAAGTTTGATCCACACACAAATGATTACACCACACAATGTTATCATTTGACAAATCGAGCATATGTATTGAGACATGTTCCCTTAAAAATAACGTGTCCAGAGAAAACTGTGGTAGTGTTGGCATGTGACACATATATAACGGACCAGGTATAATAAAAAAACATTCAATAATATAGCAGCACGATATAGAATAATAATTCCCTACTAAAAAGGAATGAGTGAGTGAGATGGTAAGGTGTTTAGCAATGAAGCTAGAGATGTCACGAGCAACTTCCAAATATTTGTACTAAAAGGTAACACAAATTTTGGAATATACAGTTTTTATCCTTTGAAAAAGGTATATAGAAAACCTAAGTCGGAAAATGTATTGAAAAAATATATTTTAGAGTTTAAGTAAGAGAAAATGCCAAAAAGTACAACTTCAAAACATCCACCTTAAAGTTGGGTCAAACTTTAAAATATTAATTTAATCATTTGAAAAGGGTATACGGAAAACATATCTAGTTTATTAAAAAATAGAATTTTAAATTCATATTTTGCAAGAGATTACGGTAAGTTGCAAAGTTTAATTACTCCTCACGCCCCCTACTCCACCCACCCTACACTTATAAGCCTTGATTTGTCTAGTGGATGTGTTTTCCTGAGTCATTTGAGGGTCAATAGGGAAGGAGAGAATTTCTTAATGATGTACTTCATGTTTGGTGAAACTCCCTAGAATCTAAAATCCAATTTTCAAAGATCTTAAGCCCTCAAATTAATTTGGAAAATTTTGGATTCTACCTAAAAATTTTCTTTTAAGTTTCCTAAAATGTATCAAGAATAATTTCCCAAGTCCATATTGTTGTGAGACTTGCAAGTCAAAGACAAGTTTCCAAACACAGTCAAAATGTGTCTCACCCAAACATTAGACATTTGAGCATACTTACATAGTTCAACTTCGGATCAAAAGCCTATCTTATTACTTAAATATTTTCTTTTGAATATCTTGCTGTAAGAAATGAATATTATTTTAAAATATTTAAATGAATGAGTTTTTATTTTCTTTTATAAAATTTAAATTTTAATGGAGAATTTTTTTTTCACAAAAATATAATAAGGTATATTTCACTTGAGGAATATAAATATATCATCAACATCATAACCTTCATACTTCCTCCCAACCATACCGGTCACTCAACCCCAATTAATGGAAAATAAAATCCTATATAAAATAATTGCTCTATATTTCATAAATAAAATAATAGAACATTTTGTATTTTTTATGTAGAAGGTTTTTTTCAATCAAAATGCGATGAATACAATTGTCAATGAAATTGCAAGTTGGAACTTTTCTATTTAGAAACATACCATTTTGTTTCAAGGGAAATTAACAACTCCATGACACCATGGTTATGAATTTGGAAATTTGGTTCCAAAAACAATCGTTTCCGCACTTTTATCAAAAAGAATTTTTGTTATTTTAAATCAAGAATTTGGTTGAATTTTCGTAGAATA
The DNA here is from genome assembly GCA_034641835.2 of Pinus albicaulis. NCBI lineage: Eukaryota > Viridiplantae > Streptophyta > Pinopsida > Pinales > Pinaceae > Pinus > Pinus albicaulis. The sequence goes on along the minus strand of MU968411.1, from coordinate 12,628,372 downwards.
ATTTATTTTACCTTCAATATTCATTCGTTTTGAGACCATAGAGCAACCTAGTAGTACACATATTGAGTCTAAGCTCTATAGAACTTTCTGCTACCTCTTTGATCACAAATCACGAGATAATCCCTATGATTATGATTCACAGTGCAATATATGTTAGGTTGGATGGCTTCTTTTTGTATATCCATGAGATTTTAAATTCCAATTTACTTAAATTTAGTAATGTTTATATAATCAACATTTTCGCATAAATTATAATGAATGGTTAGAAAATAAAAAATAAATCATTTATTTCACGTATTTGGTATTATAATATTGTTAATAAATACCATTAAGGAGAGACGTTAAATAAAACTATTTTATTTTTTATTTCTTCCAAATAAATATTGTAAAACGGACAAATAAATTTATTAAATCAACACGGACCCACCCTATAGACACTCCATCACATATATGCATTTCACTCGTGAGCGCACCCGATTTAATGGATAGAGGCTGCGTTTTCATTGGCTTGTCACTTGAAAAATATTGCGTAACAAAGTATGGTCGCCATGGTTTCGAACGCATAAAGCCTCAAAAAGCGTTCACAAGTGTGATGCATGTGGAATTCCTACTAGAAACACGCTATCGTTTCTTAGGGGCTTCGGGGAAAGCACATGGATGCCCATTTCTCGGCTATGGAGGACGTGTAGTAGGAAGGAACTTTTTGGGGCACTTGTTTTGCTTGAGGCACCGACCGCTTACACTCGCACCTACACTCAGTGACCCTAAACGCACACCCTAGTCGATTCATGACATTTTCTTACATTGAATTCATGACATTTTTCTACTTCACCTTCGAGCGGTGGCATCGAAGAAAAAAATGTGTCATTTTGCAATGTCCATTTCCATCTTCCTCACTAAAAGGCTTCATAAGAGAAATAGGCTGCTGCATCCCTCCCTCTCCTCTCGGATTTTCGAAGCCCAAATCTTTGTGCAAAATTGAAGGCTATAACAACACTAGAGCAGATTACTATGTGAACTCTAGCTTGACCAGATGGATCCCAGTGAACAAGGTCGAGCGCAGATAGAGAGAAGCAACAAATACCTAGAAGTGATTCGAAAGATTTCTCCGGTGACATAACGACCAACTATCAACATAATCCTCAAATTTCTTTGAACAACCTTCAATATTATTGATACCCAATTTTGAGCTAATCTCCAAAACAATAGCTTAGGTCAGTACTTTCTGAGGTCGCTCAGTGTGAAGATATATTCGAGAGCATTACCTCCATGAGATAGTCATTGTTGTTGTAGTAATTTATCCGTCCATTAGTACATTCAACCTAATTTTTGAAAGCTAATTGGTTGAGAAAAACCTCGCAGTACCTTTCGAGATTGCTTGCTAAAAAATATTTGGCTTCCCAATTCTGGTTGGAAGCCTTATTGTTGCCCACATAGTGTCGCCCATGATAATTCCCTCCCTTGAAGACATCACATCTCGATTAGTTTGTAGTGTCATCCCAAATATTTCATGAGATTTTTGGGAAATTCCCCCACAGTGCTTACTATATTGTTGGATGCTACTATTCTCATTTCTTTTCGGTCTACGAGAGTTGTACATGGCTAACACAACTTTGGCGAATAAGGGGAAGAAATATGGAATGCGAATGGAACTTTGAGCACTTGGCATGGTATTTCCGGACCACTCATCGACGAGCATCAAAAGCATGATTATCTTTTGAATAAAAAATTATGATGAACAACCTATGGGTAGGGAGGCCGACACTTCGATGCCATGCCCACATTCATCGAATTTACATGAAGTGGATTCAGAAGAAATGAGAACTCAGAAAGTTACATTCGAAGATAACGATCGGTTCGAGTTACGAGCTCCACCGAAGATGATGGAATGAGGGTTGAGTTCAACCTACGCAGCTCCAATGAAGACGATGGAATGGGGTTCGAATTGACATGCATCGAATATCATTTGCTAAAAAACCTATGATTGAGGAGGCATCGTGACACTCAACGCCATGCCAAAATTCAACGAATTACGTTAAGTGGATTCGAGAAGAGACCATAAATAAAAAGTTAAATTCGAAGATAACCATGGGTTTAACCTACGAGATCCATCGAACACAATGGAATGGGTTTCAAATCAAAATTTCATAGATAACGATGGGTTCAGTTTTTTGAGATTCATCGAAGACGATGGGAATGGGGTTCAAATCAAGCATTAGGAAATTGTCGATGCTCATAGCCATCCCACGTTGAATTGTAGGATTCTTGTGAAGTTTCCGTTTGAATTTATTAATTGGGGAAAAGTAATGGGTGACACTATTGAGAACTTCTTGAGGATGACGAATCTCAACGAGTGTCACAAACAAGAACCCCCACAATAGAATTCATATCGGCATAATTAACTAAGTGTTACACAACATTTTGTCACTATCCACAAATCACATCCCGCACATTGGAGGATAATTTACGTGACTAATAAGCAATGTCCGCCTTGCAAAGACTATCATTGCATCCCTTTCCATGAGGAAAAATATTTCTTCCGTTGACAATTTCTGAGAAGATCATTAGAAACACATGTTTTTGCCTTAGTGCTAGTAGACTGTTATGCCCTCGCGCCAATGAGGAAAGATTAACACAAGTACCTGCACCCATTGGCACTTTGTCCCTAGTGCATTAACCATGCCAAGCTATTTATGAATGTCTTTTTAAATATAGAGTGAAGTTTCTATCCTAACAACTTTGTGGATGAGTTAGCTGGAGTGGTTCGACTAAATAACCACGGACTCCCCTCCTTTGGCCTCTTGTTTCACCCATGGGGAAATATCCCAAGGGATAGAGGCCTCCCTCGTGTGTGTCGGGATCCTAGCCTCCTCCTTTCCCTCTATAATAAAAGATATCTCCCATGAATTCACTAGTTGAACAGAGGGAGTCGAACATATTATAGTTGAATAGGCGAAGATAATTCCTCGATACGCATAGAGAGATTGAACACAAGAAGATACCTTTGTTGAGAGATATTAGGCTTGTGCCTTCATCAAAATCCGAATTCCCAAACGATCCTTCAAGACACGCTTTGACTAAACCCTACTCAAGGAGGCTACGATGTCAAGGCTCCGATTGTGACTCTTTACTCTATTTATGTATATACATGATTATTTCTAGTTCCCATCTTGTGTTAATATGGTTTGTTTAATGAAATATGCTTAACCCTCCTTGACTGGTTATTTTATTATGAATGAAATCATCGTTTCGTATGTTTCTCTTGTTTATTTATCTTTGTGCGGAGTATCTAGAGCATCGTTGCGGAACGATTGTGACCCGTTGAAGCGAGAGATCAAGAGGCTACTACCACTATAGTGATGACAATGTTGGACTCACGGTAGGGTCAATCTACCTTGTCCTTTTCATTCATTAATTAGGAACATACACTTTAGCTTGTCCCTTTGTTGGTAGACCCACTCTAGGGCTGAGAGGGATCATCTTTGTCCACGGAGAGGATGTTTACGCTTACCAAAAATTTGGTGACTCCCTTTTCGAGGATCGGTGTGAGTTTTTCGTTTCACTTTTCGTGTGACTTCGGTCGTTTGCTTTCTTATCTGTCTCTTTTTTTCTTGTTCGGTTGTACTGAATACTCCTTTTTCAACTCTAGAGTGTCGAGATTTCGACTCCCTCTACTCATTGGTTTTCCATTTTCCCATAGCTATCGCAGCACGGATTTTCTTTCAATAGTTGCACCAATTGGTGCTTGTTGCTTTTTTTGCGGTAGCCCCAACCTACGTTTTGGCATGGATTACCACCTCATAGTTGTGTCGAATCCCTATCGGATTTGACCTTCCCTTTGTTGAGTTTTTGGTCGCTTTGTGTTGACTTTGGGTGTTTTTTCTTCTCGTCGTTAGTCTTTTTGGAGTTGTTTTGAATGTCGCAGGCTTGCTCTTCTCGATTGTTTGCTCTATTCTCTTATTGGTGTAGTTCATAGCCCTAGGATTTCTAGGTGCCTTTCGCTCAACTTTGAGCCTTGATTGAAGTTTGAGTCTTCTTGTTTTTTCAATTCGATTCCACTGATCGACTTTGATTTTTTTATTTCTTGATCCCTTTGAGTTTTTGGTATGTTGAATGATCCCTTTGGTTTCGTTTGACTCTCCATCTCACTATTTCAAGTATATATCACATTGCTCGTTTGGGTCGTTTTGAAATTTTTTCTCTTTATTTGAAGGAGTGCATCATTAGTTTGAGTGCATTTGTGCTTATCTTTCTTTTGAATCATTTCGTTTAGATCTCTACATCCACAATACTCGAAAAACTAGTGTTCGCTTTGATTTTAATGTAATTGGTGCATTATGTTCTTCATTCATTAAAAAATCAGAAAATTGCATTCTTTTGTTTGCATCGAAATGAAAAGTGATATTTTTTCTTAACTAGTGCTTGATCAACTAGGAAAGAATTTTTTCACTTTCGTTTAGATTGTATTAGATGCATTAGGGGATTTTTTTTCTTATGCCTTCATTGCTTGCATCTTTTCCGAAAGATCTCTATCCTTATTTTAAGTTAGCATTCATCGAATGGAAATGATGTCCTTTTACATGTAGTGTGCATTTATGAATTCGAGATCACATTCGATAGGGCCTTGAAACTGAAACATTAATTCAAGATCAACCTTAAAATCAATTCAATCAATCTAAGGAAGCATTGGAACCTAACGTAAATATTTTAGTGGTCTAGGCTAGTGACGTGTTCCGACGTCGTTAAACCTAGTAGGTGTAATTCACCACCTGGCTTTAGACAGTGCTAGTATGGATTTTTTCTCCCCATACTATCGCATATATAAAGGGAGACCCTCATAGGTTCAAATCCTTATCCATAGGAAGCCGAGTCTGCCGCCCTATAACCCTGATACACCGAACACAACATTTTTGGAGACTACCTGAACGTATGTCAAGTCCTTGGTCATTTCTCTTCATTTGATCACCAAGGTGTATATGGCAGTTCACGGAAAATTGGTACACCCTCTTGCTTAGATTACCTGAGTAGTCATTTCAATCTTTTCGTGACTCCTTCAAAAGTGGAAAGATCATCGAGCACTTGTCCTTTCATGCTTGTTCAAATATGAAAGTGACTAGAGTCATATTTTTCCTATTTCTCGACTCTTAAAACATGAAATAGCAAAGTTATGTTTCAATGTCATAAAATTAACTGCCTACAATCACATGCCTGTTAAAATTTTTTCGCTTGGCTTGTTTTTGTAAGTTCCTTATAGTTTGATCTTGAAGCCTCAAATAGGCTATCTCATTTTTCTTCCTATGTTGAAATATTATCACAGCGGCAGAACCACCAGTTTCGTCATTTTCTTCATTGCCTCCTAGTGGTAGTCCTATTCCTGACGTTTCTTTGGAAACACCTCATTCCACTAGGTCTTTCGAGTTTGCACAGCCTATCCTCCAGAGTGTCTTACCTCTCGCTACTCAGTCTCCTCTTGAAGGGTCAGTTTAATTCAATTGGCTACCTCAGGGTGCTTGGTCTGGATTTGGGAGTGAGGAAGAATTCCCTCCTCTCACTTCGGGATCACCATTATTAGCTGCTATACCCCCAAGTCCTCGTCATCTTTTTGATGAACTTACAACCTCGACAGATATGGATTCTTCCAGTCCTATTGGTAGTGAAGAGCTGCATGTTTCTATAGGGGAATATCCGATTTTCCTAGGAGAGTTCCCGTATGTCTCCAATCAAAATTCCACCCAATCGGTGTCACTTCTGCCCAGTTATCGTACTTTGGGTCAAATCATTTTTGGTGTGGCCTCCGCAGCCCAGTCTAGTATAGTGGCTCCCACTGGAAGCTTGATTTTTCCTACATTAGGAATGTTGCCCTCGACACCCATCTCGTCAGACACTGTTACATCTGTCCCGGTCTAACCCACCATTTGTGTGGCTTCATTTGCAGCGGTTGTTAGCATGACTCCGTCGTCAGGGTTTTCTCCTGTTCACAGGTCTATCTTTATCAACCCCACATTGCCTATTAGGCTTGCTGGTAGTGGATCAAAACCTCACGCTGTGGAAACCCCGTTTACTTCTACCATGCCTATGGTTTCTAATTATACATTTGATGACTATCTATTGGATATTCAGTGATGGTATGCTCCCTCTCCTAATTATCAGCCACAGAATTCCACACCTCAGGGTTCTCAGCTACCACAAGCTCCTGTTAATCCTCCCCATCATTATGATGTCTATGGTAATCCCGTATATATGCCTCCGATTGATCCACATCAAGCTGTTTATTTGCCTTTGGCTGATCCCTATCAGGCTGTTTCTCATCAAGAGCCATTGATACAGGCACAACCCTCGGGCCTAGAAGGACAACCATTATAGGGACAACCATTAGTCTAGTACGGACAACCTTTTGGTCCTGAGGGACAAGCTTACTGTCCACAAGGACAACCCTTATAGGGACAACCTTTAGTCCAACAAGGAAAACCCTATGATCTATCTGGTCAACCTCAGTTTCAACCAGAAGCATCTTATGTTCCTAAGGGCCAAATGTATACACCACATGGACAACCTTCTATGCAACAACAACAACCTTACGTTCCACAAGGCCAGGTTTTGGTCCAACAAGGACAACCCTACGGTCCATCTGGTCAACCTCAGTTTCAACTAGGAGTGTCTTATGTTCATGGGGGGAAAATGTATACACCACAGGGAAAACCTTTTGTGCAACAAAAAAAACCTTACATTCCGCAAGGCTAAGCTTTTGTATAGTAAGGACAACCCTATGTTCCTACTCCAGGTAAACTTGGTTCATCTCAACCATCGGGCCAACCTCTTCCACAAGGGCAACCTAGTGGCCCTCAGTATCCAGGCCAACCTACTTCACAGGGACAACCTGCCTAGCCTCAATAGCCAATCCAACCTGATCAACTCGCTCAATAGCCGGTTCAACCTATTCAACCTGATTATCAGCCAGTTCAACCTATTCAAGTTGCTCAACAACCCATTCAACCTGCTCCACAAGGAGAAGCTGCTCAACCTGAAGGTACTACTTACCCTCCTCAAGGTCAATTTTAGGCAGTATATAGTGCGCCCTAAGGTTTCACTTATCACCCTAAAAATAAATCCTAGATGGTGTATAATCCACCTTAAGGCAATGTTGACATTCCACAGAAAAATCCATATGTTTCTCAGCAAGGACCTCAATGGTATGCTCATAATCAATATCCCAGTCCTCAACCCCAGTATGGGTAGAACTATCAGGCTTATAACCCCTATGGAAAGAATCCTCTGGGACAAAACATATGGGGGCAACATTTCTCTCAACTTGGGTGGAATGCTAACATAGGTCTTTATCAACGACCTCCAATGCCTTTTAATCCTCAATTTCCATTTCTGGCAACATTGGAACTTCCTGATGTGTCAAAGTTGACAAACGATCCAATCCTTCATAACCCATATTGGCCTCCAGTTCCAGCCAAATTCCTAGTGATTTTCCCAAGTTTGAGGGAAATTTTGGAGAAAGCCCCCAAGCCCACATTATGACATACCATCTTTGGTTTTCCTCTAACTCTTGGGTTGACGATTCTATCCGACTCCGACATTTCCAGCAGACTTTTACTGGTGCTGCTGCCAAGTGGTACATCGAGTTATCTCATGGAATATTTCAAGATTTCAATTATTTAGCCATGACATTTCTCATGCACTTTCAGATACTGGTTTGGTATGAAACCAGGACACACCTCCCCATATCCTTGAAGCAAGATCTTGCTACTCATATCTCCGATCATATTCATGAATGGAGGCATCATCACCGTATGATCAAGTTTGAGATTCCTGATTAGCTCCTAACTAATTGGTTTACTACCTCTTTCATTAGTCCTATTGTTAAGGACATTGCTATAGGGGAATGCGTCACTGAGGAACAAGCCATTTCTAGTGCCTAGTACCTTGATCTTGTGTACTATCAGTCTGGCACGTTGTATGATATCTTTCCTGATGCTTCTAGACCTGGAACTTCCAAAGCACCGACGATGCGATCCATCGATGGTATCATCAGTTCCATGTCTCAAACGTCTTGGAAGTCTTCTCCTCCGAACCCTGGGAAGAAAAAATCTACTCCTTCCAATGATACTGTTTATCAGCCAAATTCTAGTAAAACCGCAGAAGTGAATGTCGTTCAGGCCAATCCCGTGGATAAAAATTACATGGGTAAAAATAAGGGTAAAGGTAAGGCCAAAGTCGATACCCAAAAACAGGATTCTCAGAAATCTCGTGCTAATGATGGTTCACAGCGTAAACTGAAGTATCCTTTCTTGATATGTGATGAAGAGCATTACACCTAGGACTGTCCTAAATGGGCCGAAGAGAGTCGATTTCTCAAAGGCACCCAAGGAAATCCAACTGTTCTAAAAGAAATGTTTCTGTCACAACAGACTCAGTTGGTAGAGCAACCTCAGTCCTCTGCCCCATTTGGCTCTCAAGTTTTCATGATGAATGGTTCTGCATCCATTTCCATAGCTACCCATTCGAAAGATTATACTGAACCACATCAGGCAATAGGGAAAGAGATTGTTGATGGTCCTCCTCCTCCGCCTGCTTCTAGTCCTCTTCAGATTGAAAGGCCCAGTACTGAGACCATTGTACAACCACCTTCCAAAGGTGTACTCCGCAAGTCTTCTTAAAATCCTAATTCCTGTGCTGCTCAACATTACAATATTGTTGAGGATTTGGCTCAGGTGCCGTCTGCAATGTCTACATTAGAAGTGCTTCAAAGTTTCTTGTCTCAATGAAAGGCTTTTATATTTGCTATCGGTGGGGCTGATCCTACTAATTCAAGCCTTATCACTTTCGACTTCGAGAATTTTTTCCCACGACTCCCTCATCAGCTTGTGCTCATCATACAAGTTGGCATTAATGGACTAAATATCCATTGAGCAATCGTGGATGAGGGTGCATCTACATGTTTCATGTCATCTTCTTTATGGAAAGCTATTGGTTCTCCATCTATGAATTCATCTCCAAATTCTCTAGAAGCATTTGATGGAAGGAAATCTAAACCTCTTGGTGTTCTCACTAGTTTTCCGATTACTCTCGAAGGGAAGACAACCAACGTCAAGGTTGAAGTAGTTGATGCCAAGTTCAATTAAAATATTCTCCTTAGTCGTAGTTGGACTCACGCCATGCTATGCGTTCCATCCACTCTCTTTTGTGTTTTATGATTTCCACATAAAGGAAAGATCGTTACTATTGATCAGTTTTCATTCTTCACTTCTTCTTCCGAGAACAACGTTACATATGTAGATCAAATTCCTATGCCTTACGAGAGTGTAGGGCCGGGTCTCTTCAAAGATCCTACCCTCATGGGTATTTTTCCTCTTCCTCCACCCAACACTATTCAGGTTAATATGGTCTCCAGGTCGGACAATCTGTGGATCATCCCTTCGCCTGAGCAGATATATTCATTTGGAGATTCGATGCCATTAAGTTTGATCGAGATTGACTATTGTGAGCTTATTTCGGCTTTGGATCCTCCGCCTCCTGATCATTCTCTGTTGGGCATGTATCTTGATACTTATTCTCAATTCCCTTAGCTCGGCGATTTGGATTTTTCCGATCCCTTGAAAGAGATATTTCCCTTTGATGAAGCCATCGTGGAAACCATGTCTCTCGAGGATCCTCCGTGGGATGATATTCATCATCGTTCCTCATTCATGTCTGGCATTGGGGCCTTGTGTATGTGTCTTGAGAGGTATGCTTCTCAGGTTCCTTCTCCTCCACTTCAAATGCCTATTCTGACACACAAGGTTTTTATGGAGGGTAACTTGAGTAATATCACACAAATGATGCCTATCGAAATTTCTGTCAAACTGGGAATTGTCGAGAAAATCCATATTGGGGTTACCTGTTCTTCCAATGAGGTTCAAGTATATACTAGCATTTTCCATGAGTTTCATGAAGTTTTTTCATGGTCTTACAAAGATATACCCAACATCGATCCAAGTATAGTGGTGCATGAGATTCCTACCTATCTTGGTGCGAAGCTTGTTCACCAGTGTCTTCATCCTGTGCACCCTAGAAAGGCTGCCACTATTAAGGGTGAAGTTGAAAAAATTATCAAAGTTGGTTTTATCTATCCGATTCCATTGACAGATTGGGTTTCCAATATTATTCCTGTAGATAAGAAATAGGGTACCATTTATGTTTGTGTTGATTAATGTGACATCAATCAGGCTAATTATCCTACTCCCTTTATTGATCAAATCATTGATGACTGTGTTGAGAGTGAGATTTTTTCCCTTATGGATGAATTTTCTGGGTATAGCCAGATTAACATTCTCCTGACTGATCAACATAAGGTTGCCTTCATCTGTCCTTGGGGTACTTTCAATTATAAAAGGCTCCCTTTCGATCTGAAAATTGTTGGGGCTACATTTCAGCGAGCGATGTCATATTATTTCCATGATATCAAACACATTGTTCATCCTTATCTGGATGACCTTCTGGCTAATTCAGATAAGCGTAAAGACCATCCTAATCATATCCATCATATTTTTCTTCGTTGTCGACGCTATAACATCTGGCTGAATCCACGTAAGTGCGTCTTCTGTGTTGACTCCCGTAGACTCTTAGGGATTATCATTTCCAAAGATGGGCTTCATCTCGATCTGCTCAAAGTTGAAGCTATCATTAATCTCCCCTCTCCATCCTCATTACATCAACTGCAGATTTTTCAGGGGAAGGCTAAATTCTTACATCATTTTATACCTAACTATGCCGAAGTGGCTAAAGGATTTACACGATTACTGAAGTAGGGAATACCGTTCCTTTGGGATGAGATCACCCAGAAGTCCTTCAATGTACTGAAGACATTTCTTGTCAATGCTTCTCTGTTGCGTCCTCCGAATTATCATCACAATTATTCCCTCTATTTGGCCACCACTTTCAGCACGATTGCCATGGTTTTGGTACAAAATGATGATTATGGTGACGAGCATGTCATTTATTATCTGTCTCGTAACCTTCTCGATATTGAAATGCGATATGCACATGTCGAGAAGTTAGCGTTGGCTGCTGTTCAAGCTGTTCAACATTTTCGTCACTACATTGGGTTGTGTACAATGACTGTGATTTATGACTGCAACCCTATGACCTACATATTGTCTCGTCAATTTCTGGGGGAAATTACTCGAAGTAGATTTTCATCCTCCAAGAGTTTTATTTGGAGTTCACTATTGGCAAGTTAAGAAATAATTAGTCTTCGCCGATTTAATTTTCTCTCTCCCTTTCGACTCCGCTTCGTCTAGTTCCGAGGAATGTATTCCGGATGATATGCTTCTTCTGATTAGCACCCTCTATCCTTGGTATAGTGATATCATCATATATATTCAGAATTCTACCTTAAAATCTGAGTTGACGAAGGATGCTCGCCGACACATCTGTCATCAATCACAACCCTATCATATAGTTGGAGATAAACTCTACCGCATCGGAGTTGATTCCATTATCTGCCGATGTTTGAATCTCGAGGAGGCTGAGAAAGCCTTGAATGATTGTCACAGTGGTACCAGTGGTAGTCACATGTTTGGTTATGCTACTGCACAGAAAAATTCTTCGTGCTGGGTACTTCTGGCCCACCATCTTTAAAGACTGCATTATTGCTGTTCGTAAATCCCATGATTTCCAAATCTATCAGCGCAAGATGTGTGTGTCGCCTTCCCATATCCACCCTGTCATTACTGTTGGTCCCTTTGCGAAGTGGGGCATTGATTTTATGAGGTGTAACCCTCACTCGACCGGGGGGCATGCTTATATCATCGTAGCTGTTGACTACTTCACCAAATGGGCTGAATAAATGCCTACACTTATGGCTGACGGTAAGACAACATCTCAGTTTTTATTCAATCATATCATTTCTAGGTTTGGTGTCCCTCAAGGCATTATTACCGATCATGGTTCCCATTTTCATCATTACATGGTGGAAGAGTTGACTTCAAAGTTGGGTCTGTGTCACGATAGCTCAATGTCGTATTATCCTAAGGCCAATGGCCAGGTTGAATCCATGAACAAAATTCTTGTCACTATGCTTCAACGTATGATTGGGATGCAAAAATCAAACTGGAATCTCATTTTATTTCTGGCTCTTTGGGCATACCGAACCTCAGTAAAGGATGCAACCAGATTCACTCCATTTGATCTTTTTTACGATATGGAAGCTATCATTCTGATTGAATGTGAAATACCTTCACTCGAGCTAGCTGTTGAATTGTTGCCGAATACTTCACCATAATAAGAGTGTATTTTCTACTTAGAAAGGATGGATGAAACTCACCGCTTTTCTACTACAGTCATTGAAGCATAGAAAAAGCAAGTCAAAGCTCATTTTGACAAGTCAGTTTCCCCTCGTTCCTTCATAGAAGGAGACCTCGTCCTCCTATACAACCAAGCTCACAATAAGCTGGGGATAGGCAAATTTCAACCCATGTGGCATGGGCCCTACATTGTTAAACATGTTTTGTGGAATGGGGCCTATGAGATTGTTGATTACGAAGGTCATCCTCTGGATCAGCCCATAAATGGGTTGTATCTTAAAAAATACTATGCATGAGTCATTCGTGCATGTTTTGTGTACATAGGTGTTCTTTTATTTTTTGTACATTTTTTGGCTTGGTGTGCTTTGTGAGCATTTTCCTACTTGTTGGATAGTTTCTTATTGTGAAGATGTCTATTACCCCTTATGTTGGTTTCACGGATGCTGCTTCCCATAGTACCCGGAACTTGTCTTCAGCAGCCTGGGTGATTTATGATCCTGCTGATGAGTTGATAGATCTTCAAGTTATCTGTCTAGGATGAGCTACAAACAATGTCGCTGAATATAGTGCTGTTATTGAACTATTAACTGAGGTGATTAAGCTCGAAATTCATGCATTGATTGTTAACCTAACCTCACAGCTTGTTGTTCTTCAACTTCATGGACATTATTCAGTTAAAAAACCTTACATATTAAGGTTGTATTTGTGTGTTTGTCTACTGGAAAGACATTTTGATTACATTACATATCAACATATTCCTAGACGAATGAATGCATTAACTAATACAGTAGCTAACATTGTATTAGATAGACATTTGCGTAGTTTGTAAAAATCATCATCACATGAAAAGATCCATATAGGGAGATAGATGTATATATATATCAAATGTTTTCATTAGTGTGCATCATAAGTTTAAAAAAAAAAATGTATGTTTTAGTTACATCCTGAGACATTATGTCTCTTAAAAATATGCGGAAATAAAACCTAGGTGTCTACTCAGCGTGACACTCATGATAGCACGTCACTTCCCGTACAAGCTGCCTCAGCAAGCAGTGAACTCGGTTTAACACCCCTGTAGTGTGTCTCTAGTATGCATAAGGAACATCATCAAATCGCGCATAGTATGGGATCCCACGAGAGATTCCATACAAGTTGCATATGATTTCATCCTCCTCACCTCCCTCACCATGACGGGCAATATCAAAGTCGTGAGGAATCCACCTAGCTATCGGGGACATACCTGCAGATATCTGTGGGCCAACATCTGCAATTACATAGGATTAATGTCAGAACATGCATAACAAAAAAAATATTAATACTCATGAAATAAAACATGATTATTACCAAGTACTTCATCCCAATCCTCTCCTTTGGGAGCGGGAGATTTGCATCACCAGTAAAATATGTGCTAGAGTAGGGCCAATCCTCCACGAAAATAAGCTGTCGGCAGAGCCACTCAAATAAATCTGGTCTCTAGGACATCTGCTGACCACCCCCTGACCTTGGCATCAACACTGCCATCTGTGGCTCCTGTGCTAGTGGTGTCGGAGCTATCACCTCCCAATGCTGAAATATTGGTAGTCATTCCAAAATGAACGATACCAGAATGGACCTGTAACCGAACTACTTCATCTTGGTTTTCTTGCACTTTGTCAGTTGACGCTTCATGATGATTTTCACTGCCTCTACCTAGTTGTAGAGGGTCAGTGCCATGCAATATACAACAAGAAGTAGCTATGTCTTTGTGGTCTCGTGTGGTGCCTGTGATCCTGCAGCTCGGGTTATGGTGTGCAACACTACCTTTAGTACCAAATATGAAATAGTTTAAATGTGCACTTTTCCGCTTCCTAATACTTTCCTTGCCCTTGGGCACACCCTGTAAATAACCATACTCATGTTCTCCATTGAGGGCCGGGTGCCGGTCAGGATTGGTACTGCCCTCCTCTGTGACAGACCGGTTATGAAATAAACATATGAGACTTCAATCTCGATTTCTTGATCAGGAATAATGAAATTTTCCTGATCAACGTCCCAGACATTGATCAAGTACTGTAACAAATCCAGTTGAGTTTTGAGGCATGGTGTCATAAAGAATTTTTTGAGCCCGTAATCTCTGAGAGCTTCCATGCATCTTTATTTTCCATGGCAAGTTCATCTTCTTCACTATGTTCTTGTTCTTTCCATTCAATCACCATTTTTCCACTTCACACCTGCAAAAATGTTCATATGACTATCATTAGCCAAATTATAAGCTTTTGAAACAATAATTTGGGCCTCCTTGTCTATAGTTACTTGCTAAAATTGACTGTCGCGGTTGGTGCAACTATTTTGGAAACCATCGCGCCAATTGGCGGGCCTTAGTTCAGATTTTAGGACGATTGGTGCAGGTCTGTGCCCAATACTCACGCCAATCACCTGGCCATAATTTTTGTAAATTCCCCCATAAATTCACACATGTGGGGTTGCAGGTAATGAAACTACAATAAAAATCCAGGGAAGGATGTTAGCTCTTTCTTGGAACTGACAAATTCGAGATTGGTCTTCTGGATTTCCCACTGTTGTTGCCATAAAATCACAGTGAAAAGAGGGTAACACATTGCTCACAAGAGGTAAAAGTGAAAAGTAATTATTTTTTACTATTTTTGGAATATTAGTACTTTTTAGAACCCTAATTATGTTTTAGAGCATATTTTTCGATTATTTCACTATGTTATTTTGAGAAATGGGTTTTATGTTTGTCTCTTGTGCATCAACAGGTTATTAACGTAATAGCGATGAGGTAACGAGTTGTATTTTATAATTTTTCGGACTCGGTAAAAACACGGAAAAGTCACTGTTGGAGTCAACTTTTAGCTCTTTTCTGACTCTATAAAAATTGAAAAGTTTGTGAACACTCTTGTCATTTTGAACTCGTTAAATGGCTGTGAAATGATATCTACTTAGTATACATTTACCCCTTTCAGGCTGGGACAAATTATTTACGAAAAAGGAATACCTTAGCCTATCATGACTAAGAGGTTCTCTTAGACACAATTTTATACCTTTTCGGATCTATGAGACTATCTACAAAAAGGGATTGATGGAGTTTTCTTTTCCACTTCTTTTCAAACTCTCTAAACATGAAAATATGTTGATTTCTTCCTTTTTCAGACTCGTTAGACCCTAAATGACATCATAAATAATCACCATGACGTTAACCGAGTTCCTCCTTCCTAGGGCTCATAAAGTGTACTAGGATGGATTTGTTTGAAGGAAAAAATTACATGAAAAGCATATGCTATCCCCTTCAAGCTTGTTTTCCAAAAATAATTGGGGTACTCGCCAGCAATGGCAGGGAAAATGGAACCAGTCCACAGTCGTGTCTAAAGTATGTCGCTCCTTAACATGACACTCATTTGCATTTTTGTCGGGTTGGGGACATCTCATTTAGTCATTTTTTGCCTCCATGGATTTGGGTAATCTCTTTTGACCTCTCATCTTCTCTTTGCCACATCATCATGACCTCAAATTCCTTGATGTCAAATACTGCCAAATCCTTAGTCGTGTCGCTGATATGTTCAAGAGAAGTTTCCGATTGTAGTTTTCAACCTACATCTGATCCTCTATTTAGTACTAATTCACTATCATTATGTTCATCTGTCTCGCGTCGATGATGTGGGAAATATTATGGCCCTCCTTCGATCGGGTCACTTCCTATTTACTTCAGCTCATTATCTAGGAAGTTTACCTAGAGATACCCTTCTGGTACCTTGGAGCTTGCATACCTCAAAGGCAAGATCTTCACATTCGACGACAAGTCCACATCATTCACCTTCGATTGAGTGATTCTGTGGGTGTTCGATGCCAGATCACTATTCAAATTTAATGGATTGTACCTATTGTACCTTGAGAGATATTGTCATTATTGGTGGTTTCTCTCATGTCTGTTAATAGCTTTCATCATTAGCTAGTAATCAGGTGACTTTCTTGCATGTCCGACTTCAACTCACATTTCAAATGCTTGAATTTGTACTTGTTCAGGTCGAGATGGAGTGCAAGACCCTATGTTTTCTCTAATAAGATCCAAGATGCGGAATATTTTAGTTTTTCATGAGTGTATGCATGACTCTTTGATTGGATATTTGCGACCATACCAGAGTCTATTTGTTGATCCTTGTTGCTCAATGGCTACGTCCATACCTCAGATCTCAGTCTTTATGTACTCTATTATGGATGGTTTCATCCATGCCACATATTCATGTATCAGAGATATTAGTTGTATTTGTACTTGCAGGTCTTCTGACAATGGTTTCTGGTTCGAATGCGTTCTCATAAAGCATTTCACCCCTCCCTCTCTTTCGGACCTCATGCTTTAGGGGGCATCTGTTACACAACATTTTTTCACCGTCCCTACAATCCCCATCCCACACATTGGAGGACCATTTATGTGAATTATATGAAGTGTCATGCCTTGCAAAGAATATCATTGCATCCCCTGCCATGAGGAGAACATTTCCTCTGTTGAATTTTCCATGAGCAGACCACTAAAAACACATGCTTTTGGGTTGGCACTGGTAGGCCGTTATGCCCTCACGTCGATGAAGGAAATTAACATTGAGCCTCACACCCATTGGCACTTTTTCCCAGTGAGCTACCCGCACCAAGATGTTTTTGGAATGTTTTTTAAATATAAAGGAAAAGTTTCCACTAACTACTTCGTGAGCGAGTCTGCTTGGGTTGTTCGACAACATAACCACAAAAACCTTCCTTTGGCCTCTTGTTTCCACCTTTTAGGGGAACCTCCCAAGGGATAAGGCCTCCCTTCCACCATTTTATGGATCCCAACCTCCTCTTGTCCCTCTATAAATAAACCTATATCACATTGATGCAGCTAGCTAAACAACTGAATAGCTAAAGAGGAATTACTAAACATTTTGATAGCCTGTGAGATAGAGCAGAGAGAGAGACCCTTCTCGAGAGAGAGCTTAGTGTTTTTCCTTGCTACATCCAAATTCCCCAACGAACGCTTGAGATGCACTTTGACTAGACCCATTAAAGGAGACTGCAACGTCAAGGCTTCGGTTTTAATCTCTTTCTTTCTATTAATATATAAATGACTGATGCTTTGGTTCCCACATTGTGTCGATATGATTTATATTACATAATACATTTAATCTTCCTTGACTAATTAGTTGGTTATGAATGCAATTATTATCATGTATTCTACTTTTGTCCTTTGACCTTTGTGGAGGCATATGAATACCATTGCTGAAGGATCACGACGCGTCCGGACAAGGATTATGAGACCTTCGTTGCAGCTACAATGATCACATTGGACCACAGGTAGTATAATCTATCCCAAATCAATTCATTTGTTAACTAGGAACGAATAAATTAGCATGTAATCTTGCTACTAGACCCAACCTAGGGCTAGGGGGATCGTCTCTGTCTGTAGAGAGGATTTACCTACACATCAGTATAGTATAGTTTAAAATTTCCTAACTCCATGCATTTTCCTGCGAGGTTATTGGGGTTTGTTAGAAACGGTATCAGAGAAAAAGGTTGCAACTCTGGAACCTTCTAAATTAATAAATTTTCTATGTGGGGACACATAGGCCTAGTGTTTTCAACATGGGCTATGATACCATTTGTAACAACTTTACTTACCCAACAAAATTTTCTGTGATAAGTGATTATTACCACATTTGTATATTCCTCTCTACCATTAGTATAGTATAGTTTAAAATTTCCTCTATACATGAACCTATATTGAATATACATGCTAGTGGGCATGTATATTCCTCTCTACCATTAGTATAGTATAGTTTAAAATTTCCTAATTCCATGCATTTTCCTGCAAGGTTATCGAGGTATGTTACAAATGGTATCAGGGAAAAAGTTTGCAACATTGGCGCATTTTTGGAATCATTATGCAAAAGGGGAAAAACATGACTAATATTAGAACAATGATTATGGTGCATAAGAAAAAAAGGGGAAAAACATGACAAAAGGATGCAGATAAAAGACAATAAGACCTCTATTGTACTTATGAACCATCCCGAGCAATCACTGGTTATAGCGTGGATTAATTACCAAAAAAAAGGGGAAAACATGACAAAAGGATGCAGATAAAAGACAATAAACCCTCTATTGTACCTATGAACCATCCTGAGCACTAACATGATTATGGTGCATAAGAAAAAAATGGGAAAACATAATTAAATTCATGAGTATAGTATAGTTCAAAATTTCCTAACTCCATGCATTTTCCTGCGAGGTTACCAAGGTTTGTTACAAATGGTATTAGAGCAAAAGGTTTCAACATTGGCGCCTTTTGAATTAATAAATTTTTGATGTGGGCACACATAGGCCCATTTTTTTCAACATGGGCTCTGACACCATTTGTAACAACTTTACTTACCCAACATTTTTTTTTTATGATAAGTCATTATCACCCCATTTGTATATTCCTCTCCACCATTAGTATAGTATAGTTTAAAATTTTCTCTATACATGAACCTCTATTGAATATACATGCTAGTGGGCATGTATATTCCTCTCTACCTTAGTATAGTATAGTTTAAAATTTCCTAACTCCATGTATTTTCCTGTGAGGTTACTGGGGTATGTTACAAATGGTATCATAGCAAAAGGTTGCTGTAATATCCCAAAGGGTAAAATTCAGTAATACACAAACACAATATTTGTAACAAAATATTATGTACACATAAGTTATGAACAACACAGAAATATCTAGAATAGGTGAGCCATTTTATTATGTGGAGATGAATAATAGATACAACAGTGCATAAAATAGAAGCACTCAAGCCAAAGAAATGGCCTAGAATGATGTAATATTCCAAAATGGAAATAACAACAATACAATACATAATAATGTAAAACACAACAAATATGAATATGAAATGAGAGGGATCAATGTACAACCATAATTTTATTAATATATCAGCAACAATGTATAAAAATATCTTGAGGGTCAAGCCACTCAAGCAATAAGAACAATCCTCCAATGATTAGAACAATCAACACATGAGTTACTGCAACTGTATAGAATGCCGAAGAGCAGTGAAAGCACTATCTATATCAGTGTAACTGCTTCTATAAACATAAATAAATTAAATATGGCTGATAGAAACAAAATAAATGCCAAAGAAAGAAGATATGGGCTCTAATACATGATTTCTAGCCAACCCGGAAAATATTGCTAGAAATACCAAGAAATATACAATGTGACAAATAACCCTGGGGTTGAGATGTCACTAAAAAATGGAACTAAAGAGAATGAGGCTATGAAAGATATGAAATGATGATGTCCTCCTCCAATGGTATTTCTAAATAGAAGGCTGATCCCTTTACTCAGAAATAGACCCTCCTGATGAGCTCAATGAACCCTCCCAACAACTGCCTCAAAAAATAACGCAGTTCTGGTTTATGACTGCTCTGTGAGCAATGGTAGATGGTGGGATTGATGCCAAATATTTATAAATATGCCTAGGATCCCTCCTTTCTTACCCTCCAATGGATAGGCTACCTCTCCACTGAAAAACAAGCCCAAAAAGGGCTCTATGTGATCCTCCTTTGCTGCACCCTGCAACACAACCCAACTCTAAACAGAACTGCGCTGTAGCTGAAGGAGGTAGCTTGGAAAGAATTCTGGAATGAGGAAATTTAGCTCAAAGAAGATCTCCTTCCCTGAGTATGAGGTGGGGATTCCCAATTAGGAACACCCTTGTGCTAAACAACACAGTAACCCTGCTAAACAACAAAGGAATGAAAAGTATAAACAAACCAATATAAAATGATAATCCAAAAACATGAATAAAAATGGTTGCCTTCCCATCCATATATAATGTGTGAGCCTTCTCACATAGGGTCCCATCCATACTTTCCACTAAGCTCATGAAATTTTTCCTCCACTAAAACTACGTTGTCTTATCATGAATGCCACTCCTCCATGACAACGTTGTTGACTTGGTCAAAGTTGACCTTTTCAACATGTATGCCCTCCAATTCGCACCCAAAGGTGCTTAATCCAACTACTTATTCTTCCTCATTTCACATTAGGAGTGTTATTATTCCTTCTAAAGAGGTTTATGGGCCTCCCTACCCACTTATTCACCTACCTAGTGATAAAACAAACTATAATATTCCATTTAGTTGAAGGCTAAATTTTTGGAATATTACAGCCCTCCCCTCCAAAATGTTTCTTGTCCTCAAGAAACTGTAAAGGTGGAGAAAAATTCCACCCTTCCTCTTCTTATGGCCTCCTCATTAATAATTCCCACCAATGCTCAAAATAATCAGCAATAAATCTGCCCTCTCTGCCCTCCCAAGTATGCAAACCCAAATGGCTCACATCATGAAAAAGTGGAAGGTGTAAGTGGAAACCTTCTTGCTTTCCAATGGCCTCCTCAAGGTAGGAGTGATGAATAAAAAATGGGATCTCATACCCAATGAGAGACTCCCATACCCATGCTATCATCCAAATGAAATGAGCCATTCTAGGTATCTCATCAAAGAAATCCTCAACCCCTGATTTATGCAATGTATTGGGGCTACATGGAGAGATTAGATTTTTCCACCCAAGTTATTTCTCTCTCCATTTATGGTATGTATGGGGCTGCTGCTGATCTTGGGATGAAATATTATGGCCTCCAAGAATGACCCAAGTCACCCCACCAAACCAAACATCCATGAAGTGCCTCTCCCAAAAACTCAAGTTCTCCAAATGGCTCCTCCCACATGAAGACAAGAGATGTAGTGTGGAAATCATGGTTTTCCCATGGTTTCTCATGAAACATGAAATATATAAAGTATGGAGAATTATACTCAAAATGGGAACCTTCAAATCTTGTGCCACTCTCCCAACAAAGCCTCCCATAAACATAAGAACATCATCAATAAATGGGAGAAAAAAAAATAGAAACAAGTTTCCATATGAAAACCGGGAGGTGGATCATAGTTCCACATATGGAACCAGTGCAATGCATCCCCTACCTGCCTCAAAACAAATAATAAAAAGTGTCCTTTCAGCCACTTGTTTTCTGCCACAATCATTCTACAAGATAGGATCATAAAGGTAACATGTGGTGCCAATGGTGCACACCAAGAATCATGTGGCCTCCTCCACAAACCACCAATAGAGTGGCCAACATCAATGCTGAAAATGGCCTCAGGTACATCAAAATACCATATACAAGAAGGAATAATCCTCCTTGGTATAACATGCTGCTCACAAAAAGTAAATAAGTACAAATCATCATGCATAAATGTACATCCTCTACTATGTACCTTCGTCATTGAGCTGAAATGTCTCATCTGTAAGTTCTCCCTCACTTTTAATGAGTAGGGAAGTGATTGTGACAACATCTCCATCATCATCTGGGCTATGAATCTCTCCATATGCTGATATACATCCTGTTGGATGCCCTCCCAAGTGAAATCCTCCATCAAGGAATGATATGCATCAAAGTGCATGGAAAGAAAGTCCACATGTGCTACATGTAGCAGCTTCTCCTTGAGCTCAAAAGCTCTAGTCAAGAAGACTTTGCAATAAGAATACATGACCTCATCATCCACCATGTATTTATCATATCCCTTTGGGTCATCAAGAATCATGCAAGCACTAAGATCCTTGGAGTACTCTACCAAAAGTTGAGACCTCCAATATGGATCAACCCTCCTAAGAGAGAGCGCTGAAGATCTAAAATGTGAAGCTCCCCGCATGCTGCTGTATTCTCCTTTGACATCCCTCATTCCAAGGTCATCTTCTAAAGTGCTTCCATGGCCATGATGCAGCTACTCATGCTCAAGTAGAAGTGGTGGCCTTTGGAAGTTGGCCTCCCATGAGAAGCTACCATCCAAAAAGAACCCCCTGATCTTGGCCAATGTAAGCATGAGTGGCCTCCATCTACTCCAATGTATGGAGGATTCCTTCCTAAAAGGAAGTACCCTATGTTTCTCCAAATCCATGGAGCATCTCCCTTGCACCATGGTGGTTCCATCCTCCATCACCGCAACAACTTCTGTCAGTGAAAAATATGTAGTGAGAGTGGGTAATGCTGAAAATAGGAGAATGTCTCCTTCCTCCTTGAGTCTATCCCCAAATCTCTGCACTATACTATACCCCTCAAAGGTCTTCACCCCTCCAGGATATAAGAGTGGTGAACTAAATGACAAAATTTCTCTCACCCACTCTAGATCTGGTGGCCTTCCAGGTGGAATGCCCTCATGTAGTGAGACATCAAGATCTAAGGAAAACTATACATATGAGTGGACTGATTTGTCCCTCTCTTCACTATGCAATACAGTCTCATTCTTCTATGCAATAACCTGCTAAAATAGATAAGGGTGAATTCTCATCATCCCTTGATACTGATCCTTCTTCTCTTCTCCTTCCATCTACCAAGATTCACAATCCGCAATAACTGATACATGCTGCTCCGAAATTGTGCTTCGGTTCCCACATGTTAGATCATTTGGAACTCCTTGCAAAGACACAAGGGATCCTCTAATGGAAAAAATGGCTCCCTTCCCATCTCCATGTGGTAATGGACATCCTCCTGATGGTACAATGCTATTAACTCTTCTTTTCTCATCCCCTTCATCAATATTTGAAAATTCCTCATCATCAATGAGAGACCCTAGATCTTAGTCTTCTCTTGAAGGGGGAATCTCCATGTCTTCCTCTATAGAAGAGGGCTCTTCAAGAAGTGGGTATATTGCCCTTGGAAAGGTGTTATGCATGTTTTTATCCCCTTCAATAGAATTATGGAGTGGAGTTGGTAAAATAGATCTCTCCAACTCATGCAATGGTTTTGAAATTTTGGTTTCGACAAAAGATGTTTTACAATGTTTAACATCAAATATTTCCATTATATTCTTAATAAAACCTGCATAATTATTTACATTTGCATGATAAAATGAAGCATAACTATAAAACCACCAATCATGGGCCATACCTTTAAGGTGTAACGCTGCTACTCTAATGGCCTCCTCTTCTAAAACTTGGTGTAGCTGAAAATAGGAATCTAGCTCCTTCACCCAAGCCTTGGTTGTGCACTTTGCTGATCCATCAAAGTTAGATAGAAATGTTTTACCTCTCCTAATTCTATTATGGTTGTTGGATCTTCTATATTCCTTGAGTTGGTAAAACCCTTGGAAGTCCAAGTGCTTTTTGAATATCCATGATTGAGACTCAAACTCCTAAAGATAGTCACTCAAGGTCTCCTCCCTTGGTGCACCCTCTTCCTCCATCCTTCTTGCAGTGAATGTGGGAAATAAAATATGCTGTGGATCTACATGTGTGGCTAAATTTACACACCCATCATGTGAATATATAGGTCTTCCTTCACTTTCAAACCCTCTTGGATTTTTTCTACACCTCTCCCCTTTCATCTCCTTGAGATCTTCCTTGATATTTTTCACAATTTGGAAAAGAAGCTGGGAGATCCTCTCTTCCTTCATTTCTCCAAATAATGGAGTCATGCATTTTTTTCTTCTGTATAGCTTCTCATTTCTATGAGAAGCTTCTCCTCCTAATGGCATAATGGCTTGAATTCACAGGCTGAGTGAAGATTATGCTCTGATACCACTATAATATTCCAAAATGGAAATAGTAGCAATACAAGACATAATAATGTAAAACATAGAAAATATGAACATGAAATGAGAGGGATCAATGTAAAACCATCATTTTATTAATACATCAGCAACAATGTACAAAAATATCTTGAGGGTCAATCCACTCAAGCAATAAGAACAATCCTCCAATGATCAGAACAATCAGCACATGAGTTGTTGCAACTGTATAGA
The DNA here is from genome assembly GCA_034641835.2 of Pinus albicaulis. Lineage (NCBI taxonomy): Eukaryota > Viridiplantae > Streptophyta > Pinopsida > Pinales > Pinaceae > Pinus > Pinus albicaulis. Next base: position 12,604,268 of record MU968411.1, on the reverse strand, counting down.
ATGTCAGAGAGCAGTGAAAATGATGTATATATTAGTGTAGCTGCTACTGTAAACATAAATAAATGAACTATGGCTGATATAAATAAAATAAATTCCCAAGAAATAAGATATGGACTCTAATACATGATTTCTAGCTAACCCGGAAAACATTGCTAGAAATACTAAGAAATATACAATGTGACAAATAACCCTGGGGTTGAGATGTCACTACAAACTAGAGCTGAAGGGAATGAGGCTATGAAATATCTGAAATAATTATGTCCTCCTCCAATGGTATTTCTAAATATAAGGCCGATGCCTCTACTTAGAAATAGACCCTCCTAATGAGCTCAATGAACCCTCCCAGCAATTGCCTCCAAAAATAATGCAGTTCTGGTTTATGACTATGGTGTGAGGGATGGTAGATGGTTGGAATGATTCCAAATATGTATAAATATTCCTAGGAGCCCTCCTTTTTGACCCTCCAATCGATAGGCTACCTCTCCACTAAAAAAAATCCCATAAATGGCTCTATGTTATCCTCCTTTGCTGCACCCTGCAACACATCCCAGCTCTAAACATAATTATGATGTAGTTGAAGGAGGTAGCTTGGCTAGAACGTAATAATTAGAAAATTCAGCTCAAAGAACATCTCGGTACCTGAGGATGAGGTGGGGATTCCCGATCAGGAACATCCTTGTGCTAAACAGCACAACAACCCTGCTAAACAACAAAGGAATGCAAAGTCCAAATAGACCAATATCAAATGATAATCAAAAAACATGAATAATAATGGCTGCCATCCCATCCATATATAGTGTGTGAGCCTTCTCACATAGGGTCCCATCCATAATTTCCACTAAGCTCATGCAGGTTTTCCTCCACTAAAACTACGCTGTCTTATCATGAATGCCACTCCTCCATGACAGTGTTGTTGACTTGGTCAAAGTTGACCTTTTAAACATGTATTCCCTCCAATTCACACCCAAAGGTTCTTAATCCAATTTCTTATTCTTCCTCCTTTCACATTAGGAGTGCTATTATTCCTTCTAAAGAGGTTTATGGGTCTCCCTACCCACTTATTCACCTACCTTGAGATAAAACAAACTATAATATTCCATTTAGTTGAAGGCTAAATTTTTGGAATATTACAAATGACCCTGAAATCATGCCAAAGAAGGCACTGCTTAACTAGAGCTACTGGAAGCTATATATTGTGTTGTCCCTTCAGCTGATGATGATCTTACAACTACTGAATGAAATATAAAATGAAAATCTATGGTGCTTTGGAGATCTGATGATGCCAAGATTGTAGATCTGGGCACTATGATGGAAACCCTAGATAATCGAGAAAGGAAATCCAGATCTAAGAAGATCAGAAATTCACCCTCCTAGGGCTTGATCCCTTCATTGCTAGATTATGTAGATATGAAGCATAAACTGATTTAAGATGGCTGCAATGTTTTATAGATTAGATCCATGTTTTTAGGGAGGATCCCTCCTTAATATCTTCAAGCTATAAGGTTGAGATCTAGCTTCTTCTTCCTCCTCTCAAGATGTCAACTGATGCATACACAACAGCTGTAAAGACTTCACTTTCTGGGAGGGAGAGGCTGATTCCTGCTACAAAATATATCTATTCAGCTCAATAATGATGGAAAGAATAAGTACAAAGTGAGGGGAAGATCCCTCACAGGATTTCCAGTTGAAGTACTAGAAACTTCTCTCCTCCAATGGATCTACAGGACTAGACTGCACAATCCTTGATGGGACTGCTGTTGCATGAAGGTGTGATATGTTTTGCCTAATTCCTGATATGGATCTGGAGCACTGGAAGGCTGATCTTGAAGCTCAAGGTGAAAGTATGAACCCTTCACTGGTTCCTCAGCTGAAATAATGAAGGACAACCTCCTCCTCTCAAACCGTAATGTAGGAATGCGTAATTCCTGAAGATATATGTTCTCCAGAGAGTAGGAAAAATGTAGCACCAATTCCTGATGATGAATGGAAGCTCATAATAACCTTTCTAGAATAGGAACTCGAATTCCCTCATGGGAAAGGGTGGGATTCCTGATTGGGAACACTGTGTGCTAAACAACACTGTAGAATTAGCTAAATAACATAAGTGTGCATAGAAATGTCAAATGACAGATATATATCTAAAAATATCAATAATAAATAATGCAAAAGGATGCCTCCAATGTTTCCTTCATCTTCATTATATATATTTTTAGCCTTCGCATGCCTTGGCCCACCTCATAACTACGCTGCACATGTGGACATAGGTCTCCATGTAGAATGTGCTATTTCTCCATGATATCCATGATCTATGCACTTAATCTTCACCCTCTCCATCATGTGTGCACTAATGCACCACATCCTCCATCATCTCATCATTTATTCCTCTATGATCTTAATTTGATTCCTCCTAGGTCTTATTTGACTCCTTCATCTCTCCATGTTCTTTCTTATTAATGATGTTTGATCCCCACTCTTTGATTGATTGATAAGCTTCTCCACTATTACATGATGTAGGTTTACTAGCTAATTAAACATGTTCACACTCTTAGGAGTGGATTTTTTCATCTTAAGGGGTTATGGGTCCCTCCACCCATTTATTTACATAGTTGAGAAAAATAAGTAAGAACTCTAATATTCCAATAAACAACTGTAAAATTTGGAATATTACAATCCTCCCCACCAAAATGTTTCTTGTCCTAAAGCAACTAAAAAATTATATGCTCCATCCATCTATCTCCTTCCAAATGAAATCCTCACAAGGAAGGCCTCCACATTTTCTGCAATATGTTATTCATGCCCATCTCCAAATTTTCCTCTGTAGAATGTCTAGAGTGACCTCCAACTGTGTAGTTATATGTCCCTCATCTTCCATGAAGTTCCAAGTGAAAACCATAGGCTGTCCAACATAATCATCATAAGCCCCAATTCACCAAACATTTCTCCATCCCATGCTTTGTTAAGTATACTATGTCTCTCCATGCTTTCATCTCTAGCCCTGTCGACTTTGTTGGATCCAAGCATCATCCCAACATATGGGTGTTGGAAATGTTGTCATTGATGGAAAAGGAGATGGCAAAGGAATAGCACCTGAAACAGCAACAAGGCAAAGAGAAAAGCAAAGTAGCAGAGAGGCAATAGAGAAAGCATTAGACAAGGAAAAGAGGTAGCCTAGGTAGCAGAAGGAATTGAAGCAGAAGAAATAGAACCGGAGAGCTGCAGAGTGTGTGAGCGATTCAGTCTGGATAAACAGGGTTTGTTCCTGTAAACCAATTGATGTTGAAGACCTGGCCAGGGGCTAGAGATCAGAGGTTGATTTGAGAATAGAGTCAGAGTAGGAGGATAGAAGGGCCATCAAATTTGTGTGAATAGACCTGTAGAGTGGTACAAAGTAGTGTTGTAGGAAGGCCACCGAATATAATATCAGGCCATAGAAGAAGTAAGTTCTTGTAAGCAATTGAGTCTTAATTATACCAAGGAATTTAGAGTCATTTTGATTCTTGTTTGAGACTGTGAGTGTTTTAATTTTGAAATGATAATCCCTGTGTGAAGAGGCAATTTTTTCCTGAAGCTTTAATTGAGTCATACACTTTGATAAAACTATGTATTTGGAGGGTTCTGGTCTCTTCGGAATTCAATTTCTATCGATATAATCTATGTTAATCATTGTTGAGTGAATCAAGAAAGGGTTTGATTGTATAAATTGATATTGACTCTGGTGTTAAAGCTACGATACACAAAAGTCAATGACAAGGAGTATAAAGTAGTGCCAAGACCTGATCTTGAGCGTGTTTAATCTGGCATCGAAATGCTGTTTAACTGAATCGATACCACTGGCCCAATTAGAAAATATTGATTATTGAATGCGTTTTAACTGGTGCGGAGAGTTCGCTGGGGAATTCGATGAGATCTGGTCTTTAATTGAAGAACGCAAGCAACGGTACCCACATCTGATCTTTGGGCATGTTAAATCTGCGTGGAACTCTGTTTAGTTGGAATAAATGAAGATTGATCAAAACCGATCCATATTTTTCGGGCAGAGGAGGTGGTTGTGCTATATATGTCTGTCTTAGATTAAATGCATTGTATTCACACTCTTTGTTATGAATTGCAGGCATTTTAGTTGTGTGAGGGTTCGATTGATGGGTTCGATGGACAATCAAATGGGGGAATGGTACTGTCAACCAAGGGAAATTTAGAAAAGAAGGCCGATTCATGAATGTTGTGGACTAGAAATAACACTAGAGCATAAATATGAAATAGAACTAAAGAAAAGAGCGGATTTGAGTTAGTTGAAGGGCGGAATTTGAAGAATCGAGGAGATACTGGAGTCAATGAAACCATGGAATCAAATAGAATTCAATAGCACAGAAATTTCAATGGTTCGCTGAGAAAACAAGGAGACAAAACCTTGAGGTGGTAACACATATGGAACTGTGAAGCATAAATAATGAAGGCGGTTTTAAACCCGAGACCGGTAGTATCGCGCGATCACATGAGTGGTAATCTGTTTTGACTTTTGGAATGCGATATTGTTCTTCATTCGACACATGGAAAAGAGTGGTATTTAATTACCACTTTCATCACGTAACTTTTGAGAATTATGTACAAAGCATATAATTTGCGCGATATTGCACAGTTGTCATTGGATTTGAGTTTGGAACGCAATTATAGATCGACTGTCGGATGGTAACAAAGTTGCATAGTCTATGAAACAAGGTACGTGGGCCTGAATAATATTATATGATTGGAAGATGGGTTTTGTTCCCAAAGTCTGCGGTTTCACATATATGAATATTACATAATGTAGTCAATATAAAATGAATTGTATTATAAAGGTTCGTTGAAATGTGAATAACCCAAATTTATTCAAATAGCCATTGAATTAATGAAATGCTCGCATGGTTGATACCTTGGGTTTTAATAAAATATGAGGTATTAAAATCCATATATAAATGTTAGGTTTATTAAGTTTCGGGAGTAGGGATTATGTGCATTTTATATTTGATGTGATGATTTGTTTATAGTCGGAAGTTGTTAATAAATTTTGAGGATAGCGTTAAAGATCAGGTTTCAACCATTTTTATAATGTGATGCCATGCTGAAACCTTGGCACTATCTAAGTCGAAAAGGTGTGTAGAATGTTGGCAAGGAGGTACGTATTAGTATCTGGGGCCCAGACTTCAAAATATGTTGGTATTTGTATTTAACCAAAGTTTAAAGTAAACCTCGTGAGATATAAACATTAAGTGAAGAACGCATGTGCGTTTGATAGCTGGTGCTTTGGGTTAATGAAATTTGAATAATTAATTCAAATACTCTTAAGAGAGCTTAACATATGGTTAACCCCATGAAATCAAAGGCAAAGAATAGGTCCTCATAAGGTAGGTTTATAAAGTAGATATTGATTATGATTTCCATCATGAGGATTGGGGAAAGCTTTCGAAATTGAAACGAACATTGGTTGGGTTTTGATTAAGAGAGAATTTTATATGCTTAAGGGTTTATAACAATATTTTATAAGGTGAGGAATGAGTTCCGCATGAGTTTGTATTATTGAGTTTATCATATGGTCCCAACCATAGGATCACTACAGTAAAAGAAAAGTTTCCACATGTCATTAAAACTGCCCAGGTTGGAATTTGGATTGAGCATAGATGTTTTATGCAAGAGAAATTAATTTATATCTCAAATCTTAGATTTAAGATATTAAAGATTCCAGATATATGTTTGAAATTACCAGGTTGATAAATACTTTGAGTTTGCCCAGATTGTTTGAGATTTAATTGGGTGAAAATTTGGGATGCATTTATATGCATAGGAAAGTGGAGAATGTGGGTCTAACAGGGGTTCATACACAGAAATAAGGGGTACATGATGATAAAGCAGTTATATACAGTATATACACAATTGTAGTGAACAGGTGAATATGCACATGAATAAAAATGTGGTTTTGACAGGTGTACATGCACAGGCGCACAGAGTTGCAGTAAACAGAAGTATGCAGGACAATTACATGACAGCAGCAGAAAAGACAAAAACCAGCAAAGCCAAAGTCCAGAAAAAGGTTTGAGTGAAATTTATATATGCAACTGATAATGTGAATGTAAATGTTTTAATTGATTTTATATTGTTTGTGATGCATTGGCAAGTCTCTGGTAGGAAAACAAAACTCCACTGTAAAATAGAAATTTGTATAAATTGCTATATTTTTCTGAATGATATAGACAAAGAAATGAGAAGGCAGAAGGCAAAGAGTCAGGGCTATTCACTTTGAATTCCCTGTGGAATGAAAAAATTTATGAGGTGAACCCCATAAATGATATCAGATTGATATGCATAGTGAGGTTAGAGAATGAAAAAATGAAGCAGTGAGGCAGAGAAGAAGGAGGAGCTGATAGAGAATCCGAGAAGATGCAGAGATGATACAAGGAAGATATGAGGACTGATGGACAACAGAAAATAAGGAACATAACAGAGCTGATATCCAAGGTAAATCAACAATTGTTTTCTTTTGAAAGAGTAAGGAAGTTGGAGCTTCCCTATCAAGTTGTAGCTTGATATATGTCAGTTGTAGCTGACTGAGGTAGGAGCCTCATGTAGGTTGTAGCTTGCAGAAAATAGATGGGATTTGGTGCTTCCACATCAAGTTGTAGCTTGATAAATATCAGTTGTAGCTGACTGAGGTAGGAGCCTCCTGTAAGTTGGTGCCTGCAGAAAATTGATGGGAGTTGGAGCTTCCTTGCAAGTTGTAGCTTGCAGAATTGAGGTAGGCGCCTCCTGTAGGTTGGTTCCTATAGAAAATTAGTGGTGAGAGCAAGTTGGAGCTTGCCTTTTCATCACAACAATAATAAGGTGTGGTTTTCTCCCTATGGGTTTCCACTTATATCTGCTGTCTATGTGCATGATGTCTATGTGTTGATTTGATATATCTTATCTACTTAATACTTGTTGCTCACATATTAAGATTGTTGTTACATTAAATAATCTGCTTAATACTTTCTTCTCACAAATTAAGATTGCCCACATATTAAAGTTGATCATGAAATGAAGGTGTAAACAAGTTTAAATGAAAGTTTTAAATGTCCATGAATGTGTTAAACTGATTCACCCCCCCTCTCAGTTTAACTAAGGGTTCAATAATAGGTAGACATGGAAGATGTCAAACCATATTCTCCCAATAGAAGCCATTGCAACAAAGCTTCTTGCTGCCACACCATACCATCATCATACCAAGTGGGTTGGCCATATTATTTTAAGAGGATCCAACGCAACAATGCATCTTGCTGCCCCACCATATTATAATCATACCAAGTATGGTGTCGATACTCTCCCAATAAGAGCCATAAGAGGAATGCCTCTTGCTACCATCCTCCATCATTACCATGCGAAGTAGGGGAGTATTCCAAGACAAAATCTCCCAAGAGTAACCATAGCAACAAGATCTCTTGCTGCCTCTTCACATCATCATGCGAATCATGGAGCAAAAACATAATGATTGACATGTGGAATGTCATATCATCCAAATACAAAAAAAATCCATAGTTACACATCATGAGAGTGTTATGCCATGTTCCAAACAAATCGAAACACATAGACATGGGAGATGTCATGTGATGGCCAAACTCTCTTAACAACAACCAAAGTAACCATGCCTTCTTCTGCTGAATTTTGTCATTGATATGCAAGGCATGGGTCAAAGAAATAAGAGCTATTGGGTAGTAACCATACTCACCCAATAGAAGCAAATGCAACCATGCCTCCTCCTTCATTACATCAGTGTTATGCAAGGCATGGATCATGGAAATGTGAGATGTTGGGTAGTAACCATACTCACCCAAGACCAACCATCATAGCCAAGCTTCTTGCTAGCCTGTATCATAGATCTGCAAGTGTTCTTGCAACCCCTTTCTCCACATCAACATACATTCATCCCAGTGTGGGTGATGAACCTCATTCTAAAAAAACTTGGTATTCTCCCATTGTAGGACACCAACCTCTCAAACTGTTGAAGATATTTTCACTCCATGATATGTTTAAGTGCACCTCCCATGGGATCTCTCCATGAGATTCTCTCATCATTGGCCCTCTAAAACCCATAAGGTTCAAAATATGTTGTAGGTAGAAGTTTCTCTTTGAGCTATGAGATTCTCATTGAGAAGGTGTCATATTGAAAAGGAAAAATATTTCCCATCTTAAGATGTCTACCATCTATCATCTGTCTCCATAATGCTTCATGAGTGAAGCTACCATTGGAATTCTCCAACAATGAATGGGTCCTCTTCTCATCACTGCTGGTTATTGACAGCTATAGTATCCCTTCATGGTGAGATAGATTTGATGACACTTAGAGATGGTGATTTTGATATAATTATATAATATTATTCATGACATACTTATGTGCATGCTTATATGCTATAGATCTCGTTTGGGTCACTTGGTTGTTGTGTGCTTATGATAATATCTATGGTCGTGTGTATAATAATTGATTTTGGTTAAGAGCATATTAGTGATGTTTTCTCTTTTGGTATCCTATTTTGGACATCGGTGTATGACATGAATGGTGATTCAGGATTGAGACATAGATCCATGGATGGTCGTGGTTATGTGGAACATATGGTTAATTATGATTTATGGATGATACATGATTTCTATGATTATATGTGCGTAATATCGTACTAATCATGATGTGGTAGGGGACTTGGTCATTGCCAACAAGGATTCTCAAGTTATAAATGACTGTAGAAGTCATTTCTCCAAAAACAAAATGAATGTGGAAGTAATGAACAATATTTGGTAAAATTTGAATAAGTTAATTATGAAATTCATTTGATTTATTTGATCTATGAGATTGTGACGTGTGCAAGTATTGGAATAAGAACTTACCAATGAACCATCAGATGGGTATGAGCTCACAATCTGTACCTTAAGGTGAAGCGCTGAGTTTCAAAGAAGAGTATATGAGAAGCCATGGAAATTAGGGTACAGAGTCCTAAATCCATGAAATATAAAGATGTGGAGTCTTGGATATATAATAAAAGGATTAGGGCACAATGTTCTAAATCAATGAAATATAAAGACATGGAGTCTTGGTTCTATAATGAAAATTTTGGGGTGTAGAGTCCTGAATATTTAAAAAAATAAAGGTGTGGAATCTTGGATCTTTAGAGTAGACCAAGGCGCGGAGTCCTCAATCTACTAAGGCATAGAGATGCATAAAATAAGGGTGCAGAATCCATATTATCCAGAAAAAAAATACCACTCATGGGAAACTCACAGATGAATTTCATTAATGAAATATCATTCCTAAAAATTTTGGAGTAACTTTCTAAAAATAGAAAGTCATGTCTACCATTTCAAGTATGAATTTCGAAAAATAGTAAATCGCCTCCAATCAATGGGGAATCAAGTATACTTGAAGGAAAATCACTTAAATTATGATTAATCAATCATAATATTTCAATCTCGACTTAATCCTCAATATTATTAATATTTCTATTATATTTTATGAGACTATGGTATTATTATTAAAAGGGAATTATATCTCCTCAATCACTTCACACCTCTATCCTTCAATATTCTCATGGATATATGTAACTATCTCTCTCTTTTAATAATATATTACATTATTTTATGCACTCATCAAAGAATGTCATATTACTCTTACACTCATTAAATACATGTCATAAAATATTCCTCTTACACTCTCTTTAATACATATGTTACGCTCTCCTTAACTAAGGCATGCATACCTCTCCTTTATAGCATGAGTTGCACTCATCTAAATGGAATACAAGGCATGCATATTACTCCTACTTTATGAAAATAATTTGTTTCTCCTCCTATATATGTGTCTCATGTATTCCCACTTGGAGAGGTGCATGGTGATACCAAGAGTTGGAGAGATTTGAAAAAAAAAATGAGAGGGAGAGACTTGGAAAGTAGCCAAGTTCTTTTGAAATGAATTTGAAACCCCTAAACTAAATTACTAAGTAGTTATACATGGTGCAACTAACAATGAGTGATATTTAGAGGAATTAAAACTTATCTTCCTCAACTTGCCTTGAATTTCTCTCTTCTGCTATATTTTGTTACTGCTTGTGAGATTTTAAAACTCGAGGGTTCTATGGGGAGGAATTATCACTGGATATGGTTGGGTGGAAATCCAGATGGTTGAAATGAGTTGGTTAAGGGATCAAAGGTGGACCATATTGTCAAAAATTGGAGTTGAATATCTCTTCAGGTATAATTTCCATGGTACTAAAATTATAGTATAGATTTAGCATAAAATAAAATTAGAAATTTAAATTGTGGTAAGCATCTAATTTTGATTTAAGCTTATGTTATCTAGAATATTATTGATTAGTAAAAAATGAAGACTAGATCAGTCTATATGTATGGATGTTTAGATCTCAGTATTGGAGTTATTATTGGTGTAGTTTGTGGTACTAATCTTGGTATTATATAATTTGAGAAATGAAAGCCAAATATTGTTGAAGGTAATTGCAATAAATAAATTCTAAAGGACTTGGATAAGTGTTTCACGATTTATGGCGTTGTTTCAAGTAATTAGATGCATGTTTTAGAAAGGGTTTCGAGATATTTTACAAAGTGTTTTACAAAATCCTTGAATGAGTAATGCTATCAATTTATTTATGCATGAACAAGTGCTAATTTACAGCTTACACCAGAAGTAAGAAAATGGACATGTGCCCAAAATATATCTAGAGGAATTACAAAATCAACCCTTAAAAGAAAATGCAAAAATAATGGCAACTAAAATATGGTTTGGAAGATCGAATGCTTGAGGTAAGTTTGAGATAAATTTCAGTTATGGCTTATGTTTCATATTCTTATCAATAATTCATTGTTTTATTATTCAAGTTGTTGTAATAGTACTATCAGAATTTTGACAAAAAGCCTTAATGTCTATAGAATTTAGGGCTGTCATGTGTTTGTCAAATTATAGGAATGGGTGCAATAAGCTTGTCAAATCATCTCAAATGAATTAGCTTGTGGGTTGTAAAATGTTTCAAGAAATCATATGGTGGATTTGGAAATGTGTGAATTCGATGAGCATATCTTAGTAGCATAACTATGGGTTTTTTTTCCTCATGTAGTGATGTAGTTGAAAGTTTTCATTCCACGTGTTTGACAAAATTCATAAATGAAACATTAAGGATATAATTTTTTGTTATTTTAAGAATTGCATTCCGGGGCATTTTGAATTCGATTAAGCCCAACATCAGGGGGTATCCTTGCCTAATGAACCTATAACCCGTGATTTGATTCCAAAAAAAAACTTTCCAAAACCTGGATCAGAAATCATAGTGATTTTGCAGATTGCTGCTGTGAATTATGTGCGCTTGCTGTTGAGTCTTTGATGAATGACTAATATTATTTAGTCCCTATTTTAATATTCCAACATTTAAAGTTTCAATTTATGAATTTTATGAAATAAATATTTTGAACAATAATCTTAAATTCATTTTTTCCAAGTGTTTGACAAAATGGCTCAATGGCTTTTGATTGCATGCTTGAAAAGTGTTTGTCATAAGGCCTCAATGACTATAGATTTCATGTTTGCAAAGTGTTTGTAAAAAGTCTTGAATGGTTGTAGCTTTGGTGCATATAAATTGTTAGTGTAAAAGTCTTAGTGACTATCGTTTTTATGTACTAGAAATTATAAATAGACTATTTAATGGGTGTAGCTTAAAAATATGATTTAATGGGCATAACTTCCTCTGCCTTCAAGTTTTTGGTATGAATATGAAAAAAAATTCAATAATTTTCTGAAGTGTGAATAGAAAATAAGACAATTGTTCCCTGTATTATCTAAAGCTTTAAAAAAAGGGGTTTGTTGTTGGAAACAATCTTAGAGTGACTAATTCCGTAGGATTTTGTGCAAATGGTCATAATAAGTTTCGTCTGAGCTACATGTATGCATGGATGCATTACTGTGATTTAACGTCTATAGAAAACAACTACTCGTGCCTAATTTATGCATGTCCATTTTTTTACTTGGCACTTTTAGAATAATAATATTCTTTTGAATTGGTAACAATGGTTTCTCTTGTTGCAACATTCATTATGTAATTCTCATGATTGAAGCATTGGCTTGATAATTGGGATTGGGAATTTTAATAGATGAATTTGGAAATGTTGTTGGGTCAATATATTTTGTGATTCCATTTGATAAACATATCATATTTATTATATTTACCGATGAATAGAAGCATATTCTTCCCTCAGTTACCTTGCTATAGGCAGGTTAATACCCATACACTTATATGTGATTTTATAATACAAGAATTATACTTTTGTGGTTATGATATCAAGGGTCTATAATTGGAGCTTATTTAGCCAAATATATGAAATCAAATAGGTTGACCTAGCTTAATGTTCACACATGGTATTATGGTGGAATTTATTTCTAATCTTACTTAGAGCTCATCTAGAAGTATGAGAAGAGCACATGCTATCGTCTTTTAAGCTTGAGAGGAAATGTGTTTTGGAATTGGTTTTAAGGGAAAGTTATCCCTCACTTATTCTATGATATACTTATATTGAAATATATGAAGGAACATGTTTACATGATAACTTAGTTAGTAATGTTAAGAAAAAATTGAGTATTAGTGATTAATGTGACCTCTACTTCTCTATATTATTTATGGTGGGTAAGGTGGGACTTTACATATGGTATCAGAGCGAGTTAGAACACTAGGGCCTAATGGGCCAACATGCTTACTTGTAGGTTGATGATGTATGAATGTTGATTTTGAATGCATGTTGAGTTGTTGTATATCTTGACTTGGAAGCATATTAGTTGCATAGAGGATATTATTATTATTATTTCATTTAGAAACTCATGAAAGAAAAGAAATAAAAAAACGCTTTCTTATATTCCTTTATATTTTTGTTAAGACATATTATTAGAAATATGTTAAAATTATTAAAGACATGTTGGGAAAGGATGTGCTTGAGAAAGTTGGGGTTAAACCCAAGTATGTGAATGAATTTATTTTCAATCGATGAGTGAGATAGGTGGAGTGCATGCATGGTTTCATATATGTTCAATGCATCATTTTCAATGTGATATGGTCTTAGTAGCCATATTTACTATCTGAAATAATATCTACCAAGAAAAATATTGGCTTAATCTAGACTATAGTATGATGACATTGGTGTGTATGCTTTGGGAATGAGTAACAAGTATAAGGTTGAGATTCAATTAACGTGATGATTGAGTTCATCATGTTAATTTTGAGTCTTTTCATATCTACACTAATGGAAACTTAACAAAAATCTATCTTGAAGGATGTCACTTTTAACTTGTTGTGCTGTACAACAACCCCCCCATTTATTTTTATAAATAAGGACCCTTTAAAAATAAAATAGGAAATTCTTTTATTTCCTAAAACAAAAAAAAATTTAGAAAATAAAATTTCTATTATTTTCCTTTAAAAAGAACATCGCATATTACCTATCTTATTTCAAAAAATAATTATAAAACGTAAGATATGCGAACTACGAAATGCGCTCGAAGCCTTTCTAAAGAAAATGATTAAAAAAAACCTTGTAAAAATATCAAAATCACCATTTCATTCTTCCTTTTTCACATCGCATTTTAATTAATCAACAAAGCCATAAGTAGCGAATGATATAAGTCACGATACCCACGGACCCGACATACAGATAAACTAGGTAATATAAAACCTTTCGCGACCGTGTCCACTTTAAGTTTTTCGCATTTCGTATCATGTGCAACTTATAATATACATTCAAATGTTATCTTATAAAATCTGTGATCTGCGATTTGCGCATATCGTATTTCGCAACCTTTAAATATTAAGTATCGTGAAATATTATAAGAAATAATTGTGAAATGTGTATTAAATGAATTTAGCGTGTGAAAAAAACTTACATCATATCAAATGAAATTTAAGATCTTAACGGCTTTAAAAATATTGATAGATCTTACATGCGAAGCCATGTGATATATGAAATTAGGAATTATGAAAGATGATTGATAGATTGACATCTTCTCGCGTGCATTAGAAGTAAATAATTTATTTACTCTTATGAGATTCCTTATATGCTAAAATTTCTCTGCTCTCAGAAAATCAATTATTTGGTTGAAGATGTTCAAAATGAGAAAAAGAGGCAAGGAAATTTCTCAAACATCATCCACAGAAGATGCAGATATGTCTTCATTATTTCCAGACACCATCTGCAACAAAGACTCTGGTATTTCGTCATGGGAGGCAATGTACAAACTCTTCAAAGATGAAGGACGAAGGGTGATAGACAAAGTTTCTGCTACAGGTACTAATTTGACCTCTGGTGCAACCCTTTTTGATGTTGCATGCTCGCACATTCATAGAATAACATCTAGACAAAATATTCTTCCTTATACAAACATGGTCAAGTGGGCAATTGACCACTTAAACATTGAAGATAGAATTTTCAAGAATTCAAGAGGAGAGATTACGGGTTCTTTCAAAGCAGAAGATTTAGCAGCAATGTATCATCTACCAACCCCACATCAGAGATATGACAATAAGTATGTGTAGAATTTCAAAGCAAAACATCCAGATCTTATCAAAATCATCCATGAATGGAAGGACAATGAAGGGAAATTAAAGCAAGACAAGTTTAGTACATACCTAATTGTACAAATTCCTAATCCTTATTGTTATGCTACCAACATGTTGTGTATAATATTTTCCAAACCTGATAGTACTAGATTTTCAAGAGATTGGGTTCCCCTAATTGACGCAATCATCAATTCTTATATCCTAAATTGAGTAGAAATTCTATCCAATTACCTATCCAAACATATCACTGAATATAGGAATAAAAGAAGTGTTTCGCTCAGAGAAATACCTCCTTTTTATATGTCTACTTATGTCATGGATGCCATTTGTTTTACTTCTAATTTTCCTACCATGGGTTGGAAATGGACCACCAAAAACCCTACCTCAATTCATATCTACCATAGAGAACTCTGGGATTCTGAGTTCCACTTACACTTTTATAAAATCTGCTACGAAGTCATATTTCCTATGCATCAAGTGATTTTCAACAAAAAATCTCCAAGGGTTTCTGAAGAAGCTAATGTAGATAGTCTTCCCGTAGCAAGATGGTTTGCTGAAGAAAAGTTCACATATATTAGAGTATTTGGGAGTTATTCTTCTCCCCATGTTTTACCTTACTATGTTCCAGACAAATTACTAGCAAAATAAATAGAATATCAGCTTGTCAACAGTGTCACAAAGCAGTTGAAAGATGGTAAAAAGGCTATTTGGCCTACTTTCCCTCTATAGTGTGGAATCTTTGCTTTGGCTAATATTGGCCATACATACAAAGAAGTTTCTAAGATTCAGTTGTTGAAATTGGCATTTATGCCAGGAAGATTATATGATCCCAATGATGTGATTAAAAATTACATCACAGAGCTAAAAATGAAGCCTTTTGTAAAGGAAGAAGATAAATTTGATGATTTTTTCCAAGGAATTGAAAATTTCTCTGATTTTATCAAATATGTTTCTAGTCAATTAAGTCAAGAAGATTCTAAAGCTTTTCAAACATATAGAAACAACACACTAGAAAAGGTTCCTTTGAATCTGTTGACAATTGGAGATGAAAAAACACTCCAAGTGTTAGTATAGATGATGAAATGAAAGATGCATCTGAAAATGAATCAGGTCAATCACAACAACAATCTGATAATTCAGATCAATCTGAGGAATCCAAATCTAAGAAAGAAAATTCAGAAATTGACCAAATTCTTCAGGAGATAGAAGTGCTGGAGAAAACAAAGAACAATGGGACAAAATAAAATTCAGAAACAGTTCAACATACTCATAGCATGTTGGATCAATCCAAGCCCTCTCAAGTGAGAGACCTGGTGAATGAATGGGAAGAATTTTCTCAAGCAGTAAATACTTCAAAAAAAAATCCCAATATTTATCAGACATCAAGTTTTCAAACACCAGAACCCTCATAGAAAATATTTGAAACTATTAATCCGCTAAAAAGAGTTCTAGCAGTGCATGACAAAGAAATCATACCAGCCTACCCTACAGATCAGATAGTTCTGCAGATTGAAGATATTCCGTCATTAGAAATTTTATACAGTCTTAGCTACAAAGCTGTGGTTAAAAGGAATAAAATAATAAGGATTGATGAAACAAATCCTAAGCCAATATATGAATTAGTTGATGTATTTTGGAAGGATTCCTCATATGATCTCACTAAACATTTAACCAAGTTATCACAATATGCAGGGGCATATGTCACCGCTACTTTCGATAAAGCTACTGAGGTTAGAATATTGTTGAAACAAAAGGAAGAAAAAGTACAAGAATTAGAACAATTAATAAATGGAGAGAAATCCAATTCCATTGAACAGATAAAAATAAGCACAACTCAATTTCATGAAGACATTGAAAACCTCAAATTGAAATCTCAGACAGAGCTTAATGAAAAGAAAGCACATCTGGAAAAAGTAATGGCTGAATTACACAATCAACCACAGTTAGACCAATTCATCAAAGAAGCACTTGATGTAAATACTATGTTAAAGAGAGAACAAAAAATGTTTTGTCACCAAGCTTCTATGATTGATTCTTATTGTGATTCCAATAAGATAATGATTCAGCAAATAGCAATTCAGAAATTGGAATGTGAAAGACTTGAAAAGAAAATCGAAGAACACATTCAGTGGAAAATTTCAGACACATGAAAACAAGCTAATATACCACAAATAGATAAGCTACACAAAGAATTGTTATTCACAGAATGGAGAGCACAAATTAATCAAGAAGAGAAATCAACAACCAAGACATCAAAGAAATCAAATGATATTATTCAATCTATGTGTGATCAATTATTTAAAACATCAAATTTTTAAAGAAAACACATCTGATGTGTTTTCAAGAACAAAGGAAGTAGAACTAAAGTGGAGACAGAAAGTAGATACACAAGAGGAATTGATCAAAAAAGTTGATAAGTTTTATCAGGAAAATTACTGAAATTTATGATCAAACCTTACCATCAACATCAAAATCTTTAGTCTCTTACAGATTCAACAAAAATATCTCAGTAAATAATTTCAAATGCTATTTTCAAGGGACAGATTCAGTCATGGATATCACAGCCAGCTCAGCTTAAAGCAATGCTAGATATTTTTAAACTTCGTGATCACACTCAGAAAGAAAGGTAGGATTCATAAAGTTAGGATTTTTAGTTCAAATTTCGTAGATTATTGTTCAAGTTAAGTTTTTAGAGGAAGGTTGTTTGAAAACTCCTCTACATTTTTGTAATAATTTAATTTTAGTTTGTAGCTAGTTTAGTATTTAAACCCTTCTCATGCATGTAGAGAAGGGTCTAGAATTTTATTAAGAACATTTGCAAAGAATGCTCAATTGTAAGTAAGTTTGTGAATGCCTTGATAAAGTAATGGAACATGGCCTTTTTACTGATATATATCATTTTGTTGATCAATGTTGATGCACTTTTGTATTATTTGAAACACTTATTAATAGAGGAGTTGAATGTGGCCTATTATCGCTGATCAGACGAATACACATCTAGTAATATTATCATGTATGATAAATCTATTTTTGAATATTAGTGATGAATCAGTTTTCATGAATTATATATGAAATCAATTGTTTTTATCTGAAATATCATTTTCACTATTGTACGATATAAAGATAGAAATTGGTTTGTTTTATATATGATCATCAGATATATGCAATATATTTCTTATTTTCTTTTGATTAACTATTTTTTTCAAGAGAATCATCTTACAAAGTAATAACTCTATTAAATTTGTGATGATATTCATCATCACAAATTGAATAGATATAATTTTAGATTGCATTAAACTATTATTATCCCGGGTTAGATTAAATTAGGCTTAAATTCAAAGTTTTGGATTTTAGAATTAATTTGTTTTAGTTTTTAGTAATTATTCACGTAAATCCTTTGAGAGAAACCCAACAATCAAACAAAAAACCCAAATCTGGGAAACTGGTCCCATTATATCCAGTCGGAGCCACTATCCCAAACAGAAAAGGAGTTGTCTTAAGGTCCAGACCGGGTGGTTATCCCCCTTGTTTTTGCCACAAATTTCTGAGACCTCAACATTTGTGGCACTAGAAGGAGGGTGACTATGAATGGCATATAAGTCTAAACCTCAAACTAGAGGCCCTCATAAGAGTCGATCTCCCCAAAAGAATTCTACAACTTCCCGATCACACTCTAGATCACCAACTCAGAAATTAGAAATAGTAGAAACCTTTCCATCATCTCCTGAAGTATCTTAGCATTCATCCGCTTTAGAATTCACTCTCGAGTCTCCCGAAGTTCAGTCTTTAATTCAGAAATTAGAAGGAATATCTATTTCTACTGAAAAACCTATTAACCTAGAAGCTATGCTCGTCTCTACAAGAAGTAAATATTCTTCTGATTCAACTGTATCCAATCAGAAACAAAAATATCTCCCCACCAAGGAGAAGACAGTGGCTATAAAATCTAAAATTGTTCAGACAGATTCTATTCCACTAGATCCCAATACAACTTCTAAAACTTTGATAGTTTCAGATATAGTGGAATATAATATAATCAAAGATATGAAAAAGACTAAAGCAAATATTTCATTACACGAAATGACCAAACCCAAGAAACATTATAAAATTTTTCTTAGAGAACTCAAGGAAATTCCCGTAGAACCTATACAACCACCAGTTATAGCACAAGCTTCTAAAGATATAGGGAAATATCCATCATCTGCAAACAAAGTAAATCCTAATGATCTTGTTTTAATTGGTGATAGATCTATTTCACACACTCCTCATTTACTTTTGAGTTATGATATTTTCAACAAAAATGTTCATAACTGTCTTATTGATTCAGGAGGTTCTTCAAACATTATGCCAAGAACAATATGTACAAAATTGAATATTGCTCCTCTCAAGTCAGGTGTACATATAGTTCAATTGGATAGAACACGAGTTGGATTTATTGGAGAAATGTTGTCAGTATCCATTATGTTTTTATCCAATCCAAAAGCACTACAAGTAATTGATATCTTGGTCGCAGACATCCCTGAATTTTATGGTCTTATTTTAAACAGGGATAGGTCTAAGAAACTACATGGATATTTTGCTACCGATTGGTCATACATGTGGTTACCATACAATGGAAAACCAAATAAACTCAGAATGAACATGAAAAAATCATGAAACATACAGTCATTGAACTAAAAGAAGCAAATGAACATGTAGCCTTCACCAATAATATCATAGGAAATTATTCAGCTGAATCATTTCTTGGATCATTCAATGCTCAGGTTTCACCTTTTTCAATACACACTGCTATTTCTCAAATTGAAAAATTTTCTCAAACAAATGATTTTAGATGTGTTAATCTTAGTAATCAAATTCCGAAACAATCCTTATTTTGGACTCTATACTTTGATGGTTCAAAATCAGAAGATGGTGCAGGAGCAGGTTGCATTTTAATTGATCCACAAGGAGAGAAGACAATGATAGCTTGTAGACTCGAGTTTCAGTGTACAAATAATACTGCTGAATATGAAGCATTGATACAAGGTCTGTATAAAGCTATAGAATTGAATGTTAAATATTTGCAAGTATATGGAGATTCTGAAATAATTGTTAGACAAGTCAGGAATATGATTCATTTTGTTTCGGGACATTTAAAACATTATCAAACCTTAGCTCAAAATCTTACTTTCCATTTTACTATATTCAATATCTTTACAGTTCCTAGATTACAAAATGCAAGTGCTGATTTACTTGCTAATGTATGTGTCAGAAAGATAGAGTATGCGTTGGTGTGTATGCTTTGGGAATGAGTAACAAGTATAAGGTTGAGATTCAATTAACGTGATGATTGAGTTCATCATGTTAATTTTGAGTCTTTTCATATCTACACTAATGGAAAATTAACAAAAAGCTATCTTGAAGGATGTCACTTTTAACTTGTTGCGCTATACAACAACCCCCCCATTTATTTTTATAAATAAGGACCCTTTAAAAATAAAATAGGAAATTCTTTTATTTCCTAAAACAAAAAACTTAGAAAATAAAATTTCTGTTATTTTCCTTTAAAAAGAACATCGCATATTACCTATCTTATTTCAAAAAATAATTATAAAACGTAAGATATGCGAACTACGAAATGCGCTCGAATCCTTTCTAAAGAAAATGATTAAAAAAAACCTTGTAAAAATATCAAAATCACCTTTTCATTCTTCCTTTTCCGCATCGAATTTTAATTAATCAACAAAGCCATAAGTAGCGAATGATATAAGTCACGATACCCACGGACCCGACATACCGATAAACTAGGTAATATAAAACCTTTCGCGACCGTGTCCACTTTAATTTTTTTGCATTTCGTATCATGTGCAACTTATAATATACATTCAAATGTTATCTTATAAAATCTGCGATCTACGATTTGCGCAGATCATATTTCACAACCTTTAAAGATTAAGTATCGTGAAATATTATAAGAAATAATTGCGAAATCTGTATTAAATGAATTTAGCGTGTGAAAAAAACTTACATCATATCAAATGAAATTTAAGATCTTAACGGCTTTAAAAATATTGATAGATCTTACATGCGAAGCCATGTGATATATGAAATTAGGAATTATGAAAGATGATTGATAGATTGACATCTTCTCGCGTGCATTAGAAGTAAATAATTTATTTACTCTTATGAGATTCCTTATATGCTAAAATTTCTCTGCTCTCAGAAAATCAATTATTTGGTTGAAGATGTTCAAAATGAGAAAAAGAGGCAAGGAAATTTCTCAAACATCATCCGTAGAAGACGCAGATATGTATTCATTATTTCTAGACACCATCTCCAACAAAGACTCTGGTAGTTCGTCATGGGAGGCAATGTACAAACTCTTCAAAGATGAAGGACCAAGGGTGATAGACAAAGTTTCTGCTACAGGTACTAATTTGACCTCTAATGCAACCTTTTTTGATGTTGCATGCTCGCACATTCATAGAATAGCAGCTAGACCAAATATTCTTCCTTACACAAACATGGTCAAGTGGGCAATTGACCACTTAAACGTTGAAGATACAATTTTCAAGAATTCAAGAGGAGAGATTATGGGTTCTTTCAAAGCAGAAGATTTAGCAGCAATGTATCATCTACAAACCCCACAGCAGAAATATGACAATAAGTATGTGCAGACTTTCAAAGAAAAACATCCAGATCTTATCAAAATCATCCATGAATGGAAGGACAATGAAGGGAAATTAAAGCAAGATAAGTTTAGTACATACCCAATTGTACAAATTCCTAATCCTTATTTTTATGATGCTAGTATGTCGTGTATAATATTTTCCAAACCTGATAGTACTAGATTTTCAAGAGATTGGGTTCCCCTAATTGACGCAATCATCAATTCTTATATCCTAAATTGAGTAGACATTCTATCCAATTACCTAGCCAAACATATCACTAAATATAGGAATAAAAGAAGTGTTTCGCTCAGAGAAATACCTTTATTTTATATGTCTGCTTATGTCATGGATGCCATTTGTTTTACTTCTAATTTTCCTACCATGGGTTGGAAATGGACCACCAAAAACCCTACCTCGATTCATATCTACCATAGAGAACTTTGGGATTCTGAGTTCCACTTACACTTTTATAAAATCTGCTACGGAGTCATATTTCCTATGCATCAAATGATTTTCAACAAAAAGGCTCCAAGGGTTTCTAAAGAAGCTAATGTAGATAGTCTTCCCGTAGCAAGATGGTTTGCTGAAGAAAATTTCACATATATTAGAGTATTTGGGAGTTATTCTTCTCCCCATGTTTTACCTTACTATGTTCCAGACAAATTACTTGCAAAATAAATAGCATATCAGCTTGTCAACGGTGTCACAAAGCAGTTGAAAGATGGTAAAAAGGCTATTTGGCCTACTTTCCCTCTATAGTGTGGCATCTTTGCTCTAGCTAATATTGGCGATACATACAAAGAAGTTTCTAAGATTCAGTTGTTGAAATTGGCATTTATGCCAGGAATATTATATGATCCCAATGATGTGATTAAAAATTACATCACAGAGCTAAAAATGAAGCCTTTTGTAAATGAAGAAGATAAATTTGATGATTTTTTCCAAGGCATGGAAAATTTCTTTGATGTTATCAAATATGTTTCTAGTCAATTAAGTCAAGAATATGCTAAAGCTTTTCAAACATATAGAAACAACACACTAGAAAAGGTTCCTTTTAATCTGTTGACAATTGGAGATGAAAAAACACTCCAAGTGTTAGTATAGATGATGAAATGAAAGATGCATCTGAAAATGAATCAGGTCAATCAAAACAACAATATGATAATTCAGATCAATCTGAGGAATCCAAATCTAAGAAAGAAAATTCAGAAATTGACCAAATTCTTCAGGAGATAGAAGTGCTGGAGAAAACAAGGAACAATGGGACAAAATAAAATTCAGAAACAGTTCAACATACTCATAGCATGTTGGATCAATCCAAGCCCTCTCAAGTGAGAGACCTGGTGAATGAATGGGAAGAATTTTATCAAGCAATAAATACTTCAAAATAAAATCCCAATATTGATCAGACATCAAGTTTTCAAACACCAGAACCCTCATAGAAAATATTTGAAACTATTAATCCGCTACAAAGAGTTCCAGCAGTGCATGAAAAAGAAATCATATCGGCTTACCCTACAGATCAGATAGTTCTGCAGATTGAAGATATTCCGTCACTAGACATTTTCTACAGTCTTAGCTACAAAGCTGTGGTTAAAAGGAATAAAAGAAGAAGGATTGATGAAACAAATCGTAAGCCAATAGATGAATCAGTTGATGTATTTTGGAAGGATTCCTCATATTATCTCACTAAACATCTAACCAAGTTATCACAATATGCAGGGGCATATGTCACCGCTACTTTCGATAAAGCTACTGAGGTTAGAATATTGTTGAAACAAAAGGAAGACAAAGTACAAGAATTAGAACAATTAATAAATGATGAGAAAGCCAAGTGCATTGAACAGATAAAAATAAGCACAACTCAATTTCATGAAGACATTGAAAACCTCAAATTGAAATCTAAGACAGAGCTTAATGAAAAGAAAGCACATTTGGAAAAAGTAATGGCTGAATTACATAATCAACCACAGTTAGAACAATTCATCAAAGAAGCACTTGATGTAAATACTATGTTAAAGAGAGAACAAAAAATGTTTTGTCATCAAGCTTCTATGATTGATTCTTATTGTGATTCCAATAAGATAATGATTCAGCAAATAGAAATTCAGAAATTGGAATGTGAAAGACTTGAAAATAAAATCGAAGAACACATTCAGTGGAAAATTTCAGACACATGAAAACAAGCTAATATACCACAAATAGATAAGCTACACAAAGAATTGTTATTCACAGAATGGAGAGCACAAATTAATCAAGAAGAGAAATCAACAACCAAGACATCAAAGAAATCAAATGATATTATTCAATCTATATGTGATCAATTATTTAAAACATAACTTTTTAAAGAAAACACATCTGCTGTGTTTTCAAGAACAAAGGAAGTTGAACTAAAGTGGAGACAGAAAGCAGATACACAAGAGGAATTGATCAAAAAAGTTGATAAGTTTTATTAGGAAAATTACTGAAATTTATGATCAAACCTTACCATCAACATCAAAATCTTTAGTCTCTTATAGATTCAGCAAAAATATCTCAGTAAATAATTTCAAATGCTATTTTCAAGGGACAGATTTAGTCACGGATATCACATCCAACTCAGCTTAAAGCAATGCTAGATATTTTTCAACTTCGTGATCACACTCAGAAAGAAAGGTAGGATTCATAAAGTTAGGATTGTTAGTTCAAATTTCGTAGATTATTGTTCAAGTTAAGTTTTTAGAGGAAGGTTGTTTGAAAACTCCTCTACATTTTTGTAATAATTTAATTTTAGTTTGTAGCTAGTTTAGTATTTAAACCCTTCTCATGAATTTAGAGAAGGGTCCAGAATTTTATTAAGAACATTTGCAAAGAATGCTCAATTGTAAGTAAGTTTGTGAATGCCTTGATAAAGTAATGGAACATGGCCTTTTTACTTATATATATCATTTTTTTTATCAATGTTCGTGCACTTTTGTATTCTTTGAAACACTTATTAATAGAGGAGTTGAATGTGGCCTATTATCGCTGATCAGACGAATAGAGAAGTACACATCTAGTAATATTATCATGTATGATAAATCTATTTTTGAATATTAGTGATGAATCAGTTTTCATGAATTATATATGAAATCAATTTTTTTTATCTGAAATATCATTTTCACTATTGTACGATATAAAGATAGAAATTGGTTTGTTTTATATATGATCATCAGATATATGCGATATATTTCTTATTTTCTTTTGATTAAATATTTTTTTCAAGAGAATCATCTTACAAAGTAATAACTCTATTAAATTTGTGATGATATTCATCATCACAAATTGAATAGATACAATTTTAGATTGCATTAAACTAGTATTATCCCGGGTTAGATTAAATTAGGCTTAAATTCAAAGTTTTGGATTTTAGAATTAATTTGTTTTAGTTTTTAGTAATTATTCACGTAAATCCTTTGAGAGAAACCCAACAATAAAAAAAAAAACCCAAATCTAGGAAACTGGTCCCATTATATCCAGTCGGAGCCACTATCCCAAACAGAAAAGGAGTTGTCTTAAGGTCCAGACCGAGTGGTTATCCCCCTTGTTGTTGCCACAAATTTCTGAGACCTCAACATTTTTGGGACTAGAAGGAGGGTGACTATGAATGACATATAATTATAAACCTCAAACTAAAAGCCATCATAAGAGTTGATCTCCCCAAAATCATTCTACAACTTCACGGTCACACTCTAGATCACCAACTCAGAAATAAGAAATAGTAGAAACCTTTCCATCATCTCCTAAAGTATCTTGGCAGTCATCCGCTTTAGAATTCACTCTCGAGTCTCTCGAAGTTCAGTCTTTAATTCAGAAATTAGAAGGAATATCTATTTCTACTGAAAATCCTGTTAACCCAGAAGCTTCTGAAAAAATCTTTACTTCTCTATTTAGAGAAATTGGTATATTAACTAGATCTAGAAGTGAGAAACTTGGAATTCCACCTTTTGAATTTCCAATTGAATAATTTCGAAAAAAAGTTTCTATATCCATATCTAATTCAGATAAAAGTGAAGTCACAACAAATTTCCCTTCAGTTACTTCTTCACATCCTCTGATTCAATCTCCATCTTCTCAGTGTTCCATTTCTTCTACTCTAACAATTAATTCTGTTAAAAGTAGTACTGTTCCAGTTGTAAGTTATTCATTCGTCCCCCCTACTTCTAGATCTAATTCTCTATCTTCACAAAGTTTAAATCCAATTATGGCTAATCGACCTTGGATGAATCCTGGTGCTGTATTAATAGGCAATCCAAATCCACTTTCAGATCATCTAGAAAAATGGTTACCTAAATATAATCCAGATGATGGTCTTCCCGCCAAAGAACATATCAACAATTTTATGTTAGCCATGAATCTAAATCGAGTTTCTCATGAAGATATTGTAGTTATATTGTTTCCTTATACTTTACAAGGATCTGCAAGATCCTGGTATTTTTCACTTCCAAGAGGATCTATTTCCGATTGGGAAAATTTTAAACAAGTTTTCCTTGAAAAATTTGGAGATGATAGAACTATAACATCCCTAATCAATTCTCTTTCAAATCTTAAAAAAAATTCAGGGGAAAGGAACAAATATTTCAACTCCATATTTAACAAGTTATTAAATAAAATTCCAACTGCTTCCAAACCTGCTGTTGATGTACAAATAGAATGGTAAATTTCTTCTTTGCCTTATAATATAGCTATTTTTGTAGATAGAGATTGTAAAGCCACCCTTTTAGAGAACATGAAAGAAGCTCTTGCTATAGAGAAAATAATTTTAGCGTTAGAAAAACGTTCAAAAATAGGAGAGAGGAAATATAAGAAAGTGACATTTAGTCAAGATTCAAAAAATAAGGTCTAGAAAGATCCATTTGATCTTGAAGGTCTTCAAAAAGTATTAAAGACTATGTCAAATGATATGATTGAAGTTAAGAAACAGGTTGCTGAAACCTCAACCCCTAAGAAATCATTTCACCCATTTAAGAAAAACCATTCTTCAACATCTCAACCTCCAAACGTAATTTCGAATGATGAATCCGATCAAGATACTGAAGCTTCCCTCACCATCTGAACAAGAGCTAGAATCTGAGGAAGAAGTTGAATTAAATGGTTTATGGGATTTCATTCTTCCCACAGAGGAAGAAAGTGAAGCTATGCTTGTCTGTACAAGAAGTAAATCTTCTTCTGATTCAACTGTATCAAATCAGAAACAAAAATCTCTCCCCACCAAGGAGAAGATAGTTGCTAGAAAATCTAAAACTGTTCAGACAGATTCTATTCCACCAGATCCCAATACAACTTCTAAAACTTTTAT
This sequence comes from Pinus albicaulis, assembly GCA_034641835.2. Classification (NCBI taxonomy): domain Eukaryota; kingdom Viridiplantae; phylum Streptophyta; class Pinopsida; order Pinales; family Pinaceae; genus Pinus; species Pinus albicaulis. The sequence continues at coordinate 12,577,707 of MU968411.1, read as the reverse complement.
AGTTTTAGATATAGTGGAATATAATATAATTTAAGATATGAAAAATACTAAAGCAAATATTTCATTACACGAAATGACCAAACTCAAGCAACAATAGAAAATTTTTCTTAGAGAACTCAAGGAAATTCCCGTAGAACGTATACAACCACCAGTTAGAGAACAAGCTTCTAAAGATATAGGGAAATATCCATCATCTGCAAACAAAGTAAATCCTAATGATCTTGTTTTAATTGGTGATAGATCTATTTCACACACTCCTCATTTACTTTTGAGTTATGATATTTTCAACAAAAATGTTCATAACTGTCTTATTGATTCAGGAGCTTCTTCAAACATTATGCTAAGAAAGATATGTACAAAATTGATTATTTCTCCTCTAAAGTCAGGTGTACATATAGTTCAATTGGATAGAACAAGAGTTGGAGTTATTGGAGAAATGTTGTCAGTATCCATTATGTTGTCATCCAATCCAAAAGTACTGCAAGTAATTGATATCTTGGTCGCAGACATCCCTGAATTTTATGGTCTTATTTTAAACAGGGATAGGTCTAAAAAACTACATGGATATTTTGCTACCGATTGGTCATACATGTGGTTACCATACAATGGAAAACCAAATAAAATCAGAAATGAACATGAAAAATTCATGAAACATACAGTCATTGAACTAGAAGAAGCAAATGAACATGTAGCCTTCACCAATAATATCATAGGAAATTATTCAGCTGAATCATTTCTTGGATCATTCAATGCTCAGGTTTCACCTTTTTCAATAAACACTGCTATTTCTCAAATTGAAAACTTTTCTCAAACAAATGATTTTAGATGTGTTAATCTTAGTAATCAAATTCCAAAACAATCCTTATTTCGGACTCTATACTTTGATGGTTCAAAATCAGAAGATGGTGCAGGAGAAGGTTGCGTTTTAATTGATCCACAAGGAGAGAAGACAATGCTAGCTTGTAGACTCGAGTTTCAGTGTACAAATAACACTGCTGAATATGAAGCATTGATACAAGGTCTGTATAAAGCTATAGAATTGAATGTTAAATATTTGCAAGTATATGGAGATTCTGAAATAATTGTTAGACAAGTCAGGAATATGATTCATTGTGTTTCGGGACATTTAAAACATTATCAAACCTTAGCTCAAAATCTTACTTCCCATTTTACTGCATTCAATATATCTAGAGTTCCTAGATTACAAAATGCAAGTGCTGATTTACTTGCTAATGTAGCATCTAGACTCATACCAGCTAAATAATTTAGCCGAGATAGATTTCAATTGAGTTAATTTTTAGGCCTTCCATTCCTGACAATGTAACAAATTGGAGAGTATTTAATAATTATGTAGATATAGTAGACTTTCTTACATCTGAAAAAGCTTATGAAGGTTAGATCATAGATGAACATGAACATAATTTATAGATTTAAGATAAACCAAATACTATTTCAATTCCCAAATCTGTAGTCAAAATGGAAGATCTCTATGATTTGAAAGATAGGTTTAAGAAGTTAACCAATTTAAAAACTCAAAGTTCTACTTTAAAATTTGAATTGATTAATCTTGGTACACCAAAAAAAACCTCAAAATATCAACTTAGGTCTTGGTTTAAAGCTTGAATAAAGGATGGCATTCATTAAATTGCTGAAAACATATAAAGATATCTTTGCATGGGATTATTCAGATCTTAAGACATATGATACTTCCATAGTTCAGCATACCATACCTATGATCTCAGATGATAAGCCCATTCAACAAAAAATGAGAAAAATTCATCCCAATTTAGAAAGTTAAATGAAATCTGAATTAAACAAAATGCTCAAAGCCAAAGTCATTTTTCCTGTTAGACATTCGAAATGGGTGTCAAAAATGGTTCTAGTTAGAAAAAAGAACAAACACATTAGGATTTGCATAGACTTTAGAAATTTAAATAAAGCCTATCAAAAAGATAATTTTCTCTTACCCACCATGGAAAAGATATTACAATCAGTTGCAGGATCTGAATTGATCTCTTTTATCGACAGATTTTTAGGATACAATTAGATCATGGTACACCCAGATGATAGATTAAAGACAACATTTAGAATAAAGTGGGGAACCTATGCATATCAAAAAATTCCTTTTGGACTAATTAATGTTGGTGCTACATTTCAACGTGCTATGGATATAGCTTTCAGAGGACTAATCAATAGCTCAGTTGTTATATACTTAGATGACATTACTGTTTATTATAATCATAGAAATAATCACATTAATCACCTAAAAAACATTTTTTAAAGATGTAGAAAATACTGTATTTCATTGAATCCAAAGAAATGTTATTTCGCCTTATCAGAAGGTAAATTATTGGGATTCATCGTTTCTAAACAAGGAATCCATATCGATATTGATAGGATTCAAGAAATTGAAAATATTCCTCTACCACACAATAAAAAAATTATGCAATCATTTTTAGGACAAATTAATTTTGTAAAGACGTTTGTTCCAGATTTTTCCCAAATCATCTTACCCCTACAATTAATGATCAAGAAAAATTCAATTTTTAAATGGGGAAATGAAGAGAGAAAATCGTTTGAGTTGATAAAAAAGCCATCATTGAAGCTCCCTCCTTGAAAACTCTTGATTTTCTTAAAACATTTGTATTATATACATTTTCTTCCGATACATCATACACAACAGTTTTGACACAGTTAAATAATCAAAACAATGAGGCACCAATTTCGTTTTTTAGTTCTAACCTTCAAGGTGCTGAGTTAAATTATTTAGCTATGGAAAAACAAGCTTATGCTGTGTTTAAAGATTTGAAACATTTCAGAAATTTTCTCCTAGCAACATACACTAAAATAATAGTACCTTACTCAGCAGTAAGGCAATTATTAGTTCAACAGGAAGTAGGATAAAAGAGAGAAAATTGGGTTACAACACTTCAAGAATATGATGTAGAGATACATCCAGCTAAAATTGTTAAAGGACAAGGTATTTGCAGGATATTAACCAGAGCCTCTCATTTACCAACATAAGAAGATAAAACGAATGAAATACACCGTCTGAGGTAAGCCTAAACGATTCACAATCATAATATGATGATTTGAAATTTTTCTTGAAAAATGGATATGATCCATTATATCTCAATTATACAGCAAAGCATGCTTTAAGACTTAAAGAAAATCAATATCAACTCATAGATGATGTGTCATTCAGGAGAAATTATGATTATGTATTATTGAGATGTTTAGAAAAAACTGAAGCTGAAAAAGTAATGCAGGAATTACATGATGGAGTAGTTGGAGGTCATTTTGGAGGAAACACTACAGCTCATAAAATATTGCATGCTGGTTATTATTGGCTAACTCTGTTTAAATATGCACATGAATATGCAAGAAAATGTAAAGTATGTCAAACTATAGCAGGAAGAGAAAGGAAAGAAGTATTTCCATTACAGCCAGTAAATATCCAACAAGAATTTGAACAATGGGGGTTGGATGTTATAGGTGAAAGAACTCCTAACTCTTCAAAACAACACAGGTATATTCTAACTGCAATTGATTACTTCACAAAATGGGTAAAAGCTATCCCATTAAAGGTGGTTAAAACACAAAGTATTACAAATTTTATTGATCAGTTTATAATCACCAGGTTTGGTCTCCTATCAGCTTTGATATTTGATAATGCATCTTACTTTTCTGGAAATGCCATGATAGAATTTTCTTTTAAAAGAGGTTTTAAATTAAAATACTCAGCTAACTATTAACCCCAAGGTAATGGATTAGCTGAATCTACAAATAAAAACCTTATTAGAATAATTAAATGAACTATATAACAAAATCATAAAAATTGGCATAAAGCACTACTATTTTCTCTTTGGGCAGATAGAATCACCCACAAAGCTTCAACAGGTACTTCTCCATTTGTGTTAGTTTATGGGAAAGAAGTAATTTTACCCACAAACGTAGCAATACCATAATTTTCTTTAGTATAGTTTATTGAAGAGAATCCTTCCTCTTCCCTTCAACTTAGACAAGATCAAATTCTTAAATTAGAAGAAGAAAGAGAAAAAGCCAAACAAAATCATATACATCATCAAAAAATAATAAAATATTCATTTGATTCAATTTCTGCATGTCCAAAGAATTTTCAAATTGGTGATTTGGTATTGAAGTGGGACAAAATGCATGAGGAAAAGGGTAAACACACAAAGTTTCAAAAAATCTGGCTAGGTCCATTTTAAATAATTGAAGAAATAGGCCCATCAACATTTTTGTTGCAAGATTTAACAGGAAAAAAAGATTCTTTGCCTGTTAATGGGAAAATTTTGAAAAAATATTTCTCATAGGAGGTAATCCCTTCTATCCTTGTATATTAAAATATTTTGTTTTTCTTGCAAAAATAAAAGCTTGATTAGTACTGATAGTTTCCCTTTCAAAACAAACCTCAGATAAATTTATTTTGATTTTTCTTTTTACTTATAAAAAAATGAAAATGTTAAAGAAGGAAAATTGAAAGATTTAGAGAGACAGATTGATTCTATCTTTATAAAAAATGGAATTTCAATAAAACAGTTATTTGTTTTGATGAACTCTCATTTTTATATAGCCTGAATATTCTTTTATCAGTCTAGAAAAGAAACTTTAATATATTAAGAAACCTTCTTGCAGAAAGGCAATTTAAAACTCGACATTATCATCCAGTATCTTAAAAGGACCTATGATTCATCCCATTCAGAAAATCTTATAAGTTTTCAAAAGGAATTCAAAAGAGAATAAAAAGAGATGATTTGAAGAAAAGCTTAAAAGATAATAAGTCTCATCACAAGCTTGTTTACCATGTTCATAAAGAAGTAGTTAAACTGAAATTACTAATACTTTCTACCAAAACAATGTAATGACTTGAGGTTATATCATAAATACAAGGGGTATCATCAAGAGAAAGCTTGATCAGTTTAATTACTATTTGTGAATGGAATTGTCATTATTTGGTTACCAAGCCAAGACAATGGCTTTTAAGCAGATAAAAATATATAAGAGAAAGTTTTCATAAATTAGAATTTACTTATGAAAATTATGAGAAATACTGGATGGAAAGATGGATCATAGCTGGGTAAAAGGTAACCCTACCAAAAGCTTAAAATTACCTACTGGAACAAAGGCTCTATCTATGATGAAAAGAGTAAACTTATATAAAGCTGATTTGCAAAAGGTTATTTACTTTATCCTTTTTAAACTAAGTAAGGACTGATATAGATTTTCATACTTATATCTTTATAGAGGAATTCTCATGAATAAATGAATAAAAGAAATTTTCATTTTTTGGAAAAGAAATTATTTATTTGAAATTTCCTTCCTTTAAATATTTTGTTTTCAAAAAGGTTCAGAATTTTCAAATTTTTTTAACAGAGATATCTGGTTCATCCAAGTGAATCGCCAATTTTTGTGCTATACAACAACCCCCCCATTTATTTTTATAAATAGAGACCCTTTAAAAATAAAATAGGAAATTCTTTTATTTCCTAAAACAAAAAAAAATTAGAAAATAAAATTTATGTTCTTTTCCTTTAAAAAGCGCATCGCATATTACATATCTTATCTGAAAAAAGAATTCTAAAATGCAAGATATGCGAACTGTGAAATGCGCTCGAAGCCTTTCTAAAGAAAATAATTAAAAAAAGCTTTGTAAAAATATCAAAATCACCGTTTCATTCTTCCTTTTTCGCATCGCATTTTAATTAATCAACAAAGCCATAAGAAACAAATGATATAAGTTGCGATACCCACGGACCCGACATACATATAAACTAGGTAATATAAAACCTTTTGCGACCGTGTCCACTTTAAGTTTTTCACATTTCACATCGCACACAACTTATAATATACATTCAAACGTTATCTTATAAAATTTACGATTCGTGATTTGCGCAGATCGCATTTCACAACTTTTAAAGATTAAGTATCACGAAATATTATAAGAAATAATTGCGAAATGTGTATTAAATGAATTCAGCGTGTGAAAAAAACTTATGTCATATCAAATGAAATTTAAGATCTTAACGGCTTCAAAACTATTGATAGATCTTACATGCGAAGCCATGTGATATATTAAATTAGGAATTCTGAAAGATGATTGATCGATTGAAATCTTCTCGCGTGCATTAGAAGTAAATAATTGATTTACTCTTATGAGACTCCTTATATGCTAAATTTTCTTTGCTCTTAGAAAATCAATTATTTGGTTGAAGAAGTTCAAAATGAGCAAAAGAGGCAAGGAATTTTCTCAAACATCATCCACAGAAGACGTAGATATGTCTTCATTATTTTTAGACACCATCTGCAACAAAGACTGTGGTAGTTTGTCATGGGAGGCAATGTACAAACTCTTCGAAGATGAAGGACCAAGGGTGATAGACAAATTTTCTACTATAGGCACTAATTCAACCTCTGATGCAACCATTTTTGATGTTGCATGCTCGCACATTCACAGAATAGCAGCGAGACCTAAGATTCTTCCTTATACAAACATGGTCAAGTGGGCAATTGACCACTTAAACATTGAAGATATAATTTTCAAGAATTCAAGAGGAGAGATTATGGGTTCTTTCAAAGCAGAATATTTAGCAGCAATGTATCATCTACCAAACTCGTAGCAGAGATACGACAATAAGTATGTGTATAATTTCAAAGAAAAATATCCAGAACTTATGAAAGTCATCCATGAATGGAAGGACAATGAAGGGAAATTGAAGCAAGACAAGTCTGGTACGTACCCTATTATAAAAATTCCTAATCCTTATTTTTGTGCCACCGGTATGTTGTGTAGAATATTTTCCAAACCTGATAGTACTAGATTTTCAAGAGATTGGGTTCCCCTAATTGATGCAATTGTCAATTCTTCTATCCTAAATTGGGCAAACATTATATCCAATTACCTAGCCAAACATATCACTGAATATAGGAATAAAAGAAGTGTTTCGCTCAAAGAAATACCTCCATTTTATATGTTTGCTTATGTCATGGATGCCATTTGTTTTACTTCTAATTTTCCTACCATGGGTTGGAAATGGACCACCAAAAACCCTACCCCGATTCATATCTTCCGTAAAGAACTTTGGGATTCTGAGTTCCACTCACACTTTTATAAAATATGTTACGGAGTCATATTGCCTATGCATCAAATGATTTTCAACAAAAATGCTCCAAGGGTTTCTGAAGAAGCCAATGTAGATAGTCTTCCCGTAGAAAGATGGTTTGCTGAAGAAAATTTCACATATATTAGAGTATTTGGGAGTTATGCTTCTCCCCATGTTTTACCTTATTATGTTCCAGAAAAATTACTTGCAAAAGAAATAGCATATCATTTTGTCAATGGTGTCACAAAGGATTTGAAAGATGGTAAAAATGATATTTGGCCTACTTTCCCTCTACAGTGCGACACCTTTGCTATGGCTAATATTGGCCATACATACAAAGAAGTTCCTAAGATTCAGTTGTTGAAATTGGCATTTATGCCAGGAATATTATACGATCCCAATGATGTGATTAAAAATTACATCATAGAGCTAAAAATGAAGCCTTTTGTCAAGGAAGAAGATAATTTTGATGATTTCTTCCAAGGCATGGAAAATTTCTCTAATGTTATCAAATACGTTTCTAGTCAATTAAGTCAAGAAGATGCTGAAGCTTTTCAAACATATAGAAACAATAGACTAGAAAAGGTTCCTTTGAATCTGTTGACTATTGGAGATGAAAAACACACTCCAAGTGTTAGTATAGATGATGAAATGAAAGATACATATGAAAATGAATCAGGTCAATCACAACAGCAATCTGATAATTCAGATTAATCTGAGGATTCTGAATCTAAGAAAGAAAATTCAGAAATTGACCAAATTTTTCAGGAGATAGAATTGCTGGAGAAAACAAAGAAAAATGAGACAAATTCAAATTCATAAACAGTTCAACATACTCATAGCATGTTCAATCAATCCAAGCCCTCTCAAGTGAGAGACCTGGTGAATGAATGGGAAGAATTTTCTCAAGCAATAAAGACTTCAAAATAAAATCCCAATATTGATCACACATAAAGTTTTAAAACACCAGAACCTTCACAGAAAATAGTTGAAACTGTTAATCCACTACAAAGAGTTCCCGTAGTGCATGACAAAGAAAAGCAAGCACATTTGGAAAAAGTAATGGCCGAATTACAGAATCAACCACAGTTAGAACAATTCATCAAAGAACCACTTGAGGTAAATACTATGTTAAAGAAAGAGCAAGAAATGTTTTGTCACCAAGCTTCTATGATTGATTCTTATTGTGATTCCAATAAGATAATGATTCAACAAATAGAAATTCAGAAATTGGAATGTGAAAGACTTGAAAAGAAAATCGAAGAACACATTCAGTGGAAAATTTTAAACATAGGAAAACAAGCTAATCTACCACAAATAGATAAGCTACACAAAGAACTATTATTCACAGAATGGAGAGCACAAATTAATCAAGCAGAAAAAGTAGCAACCAAGGCATCCAAGAAATCAAATGAGATTATTTAGTCTATATGTGATCAATTATTTAAAACAGAACTTCTTAGAGAAAACACGTCTGATGCGTTTTCAGGAACAAAGGAAGTAGAACTAAAGTGGAGATGGAGAGTAGATACACAAGAGGAATTGATCAAAAAATTTGATAAGTTTGATCAGGAAGATTACTGGAATTTTCTGATCAAACCTTACCATCAACATCAAACTCTTCAGTATCTTACAGATTCAACAAAAAGATCTCAACCAGTAATTTCAAATGCTATTTTCAAGGGATGGATTCGGCCACGGATACCACAACCAGCTCAGCTTAAAGAAATGCTAGATATTTTTCAACTTCGTGATCACACTCAGAAAGAAAGGCAAGATTCACAAAGTTAGTATTGTTAGTTCAAAGTTCTTAGATTATTGTTTAAGTTAAGTTTTTAGAGGAAGGTTGTTTGAAACCTCCTCTACATTTTTGTAATAATTTAATTTTAGTTTGTAGCTAGTTTAGTATTTAAACCATTCTCATGCATTTAGAGAAAGGTCCAGAATTTTATTGAGAACATTTGCAAAGAATGCTTAATTGTAAGTAAGTTTGTGAATGCCTTGATAAAGTAATGGAACACAGCCTTTTCAATTATATATATCATTTTGTTGATCAATGTTGATGCACTTTTGTATTCTTTGAAATAATTATTGATAGAGGAGATGAATGTGGCCTATTATCGCTGGTCAGACAAACATAACAGTACACATCTGGTACTATTATCATGTATGCTAAATGTGTTTTTGAATATTAGTGATCAATCAATTTTCATGAATTATATATGAAATCGATTGTTTTTATCTGAAATATCAATTGCACTATTGTATGATATAAGGATAGAAATTGGTTTGTTTTATATATGATCATCATATATATGTGATATATTTCTCATTTTATTTTGATTAACTATTTTTTTCAAGATAATCATCTTACAAAGTAATAACTCTATTAAATCTGTGATGATCTTCATCATCACAGATTGAATAGATATTATTTTAGATCACATTAAACTAGTATTATCTTGGGTTAGATTAAATTAGGCTTAAATTCAAAGTTTTGTATTTTAGAATTAATTTGTTTTAGTTTTTAGTAATTCTTCATGTAAATCCTTTGAGAGAAACCCAACAATTAAACAAAAAACCTGAATATGGGAAACTGGTCCCATTATATCCAGTTGGAGCCACTATCCCAAATGAAAAAGGAGTTGTCTTAAGTTTCAGACCAGGTGGTTATCCCCCTTGTTGTTGCTACACATTTGTGAGGCCTCAACATAACTGTGAATCTAGATTCAAGAGTAATGTATGTGCATTAATTAGATGTGTTAAAATATGATTTAGGAATACATTCTTAATGAGTAAGAATGAAATGACTCTAATATCTTTGACATTATTTTGTATATTTTGGGTTGACATTATGCATCAAATAACTTTAAATTACTCAAATACTAGGTTGAGGTATGATCTTCCAAATAAACAAGAGGATTAAATGACTAGTACATGAAGGTTTGTTGAATCCATTTTAAGGAATACTTGAAGGTTATGTTTTCCTTAAGTTAATGTATGGGTGTGGAATCCATACTAGCATATATCTATGAGAAAACGTATGGGTGTGGAATCCATACTAACATATATCTATGAGCTAATGTATGGGTGTGGAATCCATACTAGTATATATCTATGAGATAAGTAATGAGTTAAGGTATGGGTGTGGAATCCATACTAAAATATATCTATGAGCTAAGTAATTCTTCTGGTTAGAATATTTTGATGGAATCTCATAAACATGATTAAGGAGTGATTTTGTGTAATTAAAGTTAAATGTATAGATATTTGTAACATGAATTTGCTTGAGCTTTAAATCCATTATTATTTTTTTATTACAAATGAAGATACTAATATTGGTATAATAAACACCATTAGGTGTTTTAGAATGTTTGGAATAATTGATTCTGATATATGGAGTCAAGTGTGAACTAGATATCTATCCTCTAGTATTGTAATCCTTTTCTCTGTGTTGAATTTAGGTATAATTAAAATGATTTTAAAATTCTTGAAATGTAGAAAAATATTATTGTGATAAGTTGATGAAATAAATTTTCTATTGGATTAAGATAAATTAGGTCTAGGAAAGCCGTAATAGTCTCTTTAATGATTTTAAAAGTTGAATATTGGTTGAATTCTATTTAACCAAATTAATTAGAGAAATTATGAGGATTAAACTCATGTATTGCTCTAAACTATTGTTATTTTGATGATCGAGTCAAAATTCATATTGTTTATAAATTGTTAAGAGAATAACATGTTTAGAAGGTAAAAATTTTATGTGGTGTGAACGTGTTTTATTTGAAATTAAAGAAAAAGGAACATGATTAATAAAAATATTATTATGTGAACGTGTTTTACAAGAATATGTGCTTGTGATATTTTTTGATGGAGAAATGGAAGGAGAGTGAGGTCACACTTTGATGAATTGGAATTCATGCATGATTTAGAGGGCTAAGATAATTGTATTGTATGTGGAATGCAAGAGATTTTTGGATTTAGGAATTTTTTGTTGAGATGTATAGTTATATGAGTATTTATTAGTCCTACAAAATTTTGTAATAATTTGAGAGGGTGGTAATTCTCCCTAAAAAAAAGGTCTAACTTTAGGCTAGAAATTCCCTTGTGGTAGTCTAATTCTTATTTAAATTTAACAAGATTCATCACATTTTGAGAAATGTATGGTTTTCATAGCTTTTTGTTGCGTATGTATTAATAGTAAGGAATAAGTCATGAAATCAAATGAATTGATTAATTACTGAATATAAATCATGACTGATTTCATAGTTGGAAAAAAAATTGACTTAAAGTTATCAAGATAAGTTCAATAATATAGATACAATATTTTTATAATTTTGAGATTTGTTCTTGATTACAAGTCGCTTTCAAAAATATATTATTATTATACTTTCAGAATGAAGATCTTCTAACAGAGTCATTCATAATTGATTCTCAAGTTAGAGAAGTGAATAATAATGAAGATTATGAAAAATAAAGGAATGATCTATAATACATAAGTGGGTCAATGAGGACTGTTTACCTTAGCTTGTTAGTTAAAAAAAAAACAAAAATGGTGCCTTGAACCTCAAATTGTAATTTTTCCTAAAGAGTAAACGTTTAGTAAAAACTAAAGATAGATCCTAAATATTTCGATTGCAAGGATATCTTATAAAATGAAAAGAGGAAAATTGGATTGAGAAGACATAAATCAGGAGGGATGTAATAGTGAGTTTTATATATAACATCATTTTTTGTTGCATAAGAGTGGGTTTTATATATAACATCATGTTTTGTTGCATAATTTCACTGACAATTGTATGTGGATTATATTATGATTATTGTATGCAAATTATATTGTGATATGGGATGTACCATCATTGTTGTGTATAAAACCAATGTGTGGTATATTTATAGCTTGGAAAGCTCAACATATTATAGAACCAAGAAGATGACACATGTAGGATTCATATAGACTATGAGAAAGAAAAACACGTAGAATATAAAACTATTATAGAGAAATTAAGTAGATATCATATCAATTACATAAAATAGTATTTTTATATGGTAATATAAATTTCATGGATGGTTTTAATATAGAAATATTTGGTATTTTATATCAAAACATCCCTAACATGTCATGGATATATTTTCTACTTGATTAAGAATGGTATGTTTAGTTTTCATGGAGTTTCTTCCAATTTAGAAAACATTAAACTATAGATTGGCATGAAGAAAAAAAAAATATATCAAATACATATACATAAGGTTAACAACTTATTTATAGGAGAATCTAAAAGAACTAAGTATCTTATGACCGTAGGAAAAATTTCGGGCCAAGTTGAGCCCAAGAGGGGGAGTATGTAGTATCCCTTCTTGGTGAGATAGCTTTGATAACACTTAGAGATGGTGATTTTGATATAATGATATAATATTATGCATGAAAGACTTATGTACATGCTTATATGCTATAGACCTGGTTTGGATCACTTGGTTGTTGTGTGCTTATGATAATATCTATGGTTGTGTGTATAAAAATTGATTCTGGTTAAGAGCATATTAGCGATGTTTTCTCTTTTGGTATCTTATTCTGTACATAGGTGTATGACATGACTGGTGATTCAAGATTGAGACATAGATCCATGGATGATCATGGATACATGGAACATATGGTTAATTATGATTTATGGATGATACATGATTTTTATGATTATATGTGCATAATATCGTACTAAGCATGATGTGGCAGGGGACTTGGTCATTGATAACAAGGATGCTCAAGTTATAAATGACTGCAGAAGTGATTTATCCAAAACCAAAATGACTGTGGAAGTCATGCAAAATATTTGGTAAAATTTGAATAAGTTAATTATGAAATTCATCTGATTCATTTGATCTATGAGATTGTGATGTGTGCAGGTATTGAAAGAAGACCTTACCAATGAACCATCAGATGGGTATGAGCTCACAATAAGTACATTAAGGTGAAGTGCAGGGTTTCAAAGAAGAGTAGATGAGAAGCCATGAAAATTAGGGTGTGGAGTCCTAAATCCATGAAATATAAAGACGTGGAGTCTTGGATATATAATAAAAGGATTAGAGCGCGAAGTCCTAAATCCATGAAATATAGAGACATGGAGTCTTGGATCTATAATGACTTGTTTGGGGCATGGAGTCTTGAATATTTAAAAATATAAAGGTGTGGAATCTTGGATCTTTAGAGTAGATTAGGGTGCAGAGTCCTAAATCTACTAAGGCACGAAGATGCATACAATACAGGTGCAGAATCCCTATTATTTGAAAGAAAAATACCACTCATGGGCAGCTCACAGATGAATTTCCTTAATAAAATCTCATTCCTAACAATTTTGGAGTGAATTTATAAAAATAGAAATTCATATCTACCATTTCAAGTATGACTTTCCAAAAATAGTAAATCACCTCCAATCAATGGGGATTCAAGTATACTTGAAGGAAAATCACTTAACTTATGATTAATCAATCGTAATAGTTCAATCTCGACTTAATCCTCAATATTATTAATATTATATTTTATGAGACTATGATACTATTAATAAAAGGGAATTATATCTCCTCAATCACTTCACACCTCTCTCCTTGATGATTCACATGGCTCTATATAATTCTCGCTCTCTCCCTTTCAATAATACATTACACTATTTTATGCACTCATCAAAGAATATAATATTCCTCTTACAATCATTAAAGACATGTCATAAAATATTCCTCTTACACTTTCTTTAATGCATATGTCACACTCTCCTTAACTAAGGCATGCATATCTCTCCTTAATGGCATGAGTTACACTAATCTAAATGGAATACAAGGAATGCATATTACTCTTTTATGAAAAGAATTTTTTTCTCCTCCTATATATGTGTCTCATGTATTATCACTTGGAGAGGTGCATGGTGATACCAAGAGTTGGAGAGATTTGAAAACAAAATTATGCGAGAGAGAGACTTGGAAAGTAGGCAATTTCTTTTGAAATGAATTTGAAATCCCTATACTAAATTACTAAGTAGCTATACATGGTGCAACTTACCATGAGTGGTATTTGGAGGAATTGAAACTTATCTTTCTCAACTTGCCTTGTATTTCTCTCTATTGCTATATTTTGGTACTGTTTGTGAGCTTTTACAGCTCGGGGGTTCTAGGGGGAGGAGTTCTCCCTGGATATGGTTGGGTGGAAAACTGGATGGTTCAAATGAGTTGGTTAATGGATCAAAAGTGGATCATATTCTCAACTATTGGAGTTGAATATCTCTTCAAGTATAATTTCCATTGTCCTAAAATTATAGTATAGCTTTAGCATAAAATAAAATTAGAAATTTAAATTGTTGTACACATATAATTTTGATTTAAGCTTATGTCATCTAGAATATTATTGATTAGTTAAAAATGAAGATTAGATTAGTCTATATGTATGGATGTTTAGATCTCAGTTTCTGAGTTATTATTGGTGTAGTTTGTGGTACTAATCTTGGTATTGTAGAATTTGAGAAAGGAGAGCCAAATATTGTTGAAGGTAATTGAAATAAATAAATTCTAAAGTGATTGGGTAATTGTTTCATGATTTATGGTTTTGTTTCAAGTAATTAGATGCATGTTTTAGAAAGGGTTTCGAGATATTTTGCAAAGTGTTTGACAAAATCCATGAATGAGTAATGCTATCAATTTATTTATGCATAAACAAGGGCTAACTTGCAACTTACACCAGAAGTAAGAAACTGGAAATGTACCCAAAATATACTTGGAGGAATTACAGAATCAACCCTTAAAAGAAAATGCAAAAATAATGGCAACTAAAATATGGTTTGGAATATCGAATGTTGAGGTAAGTTTAGCATAAATTTCAGTTATGGCTTATGTTTCATATTATTATCAATAATTCAATGTCTTTTTATTCAAGTTGTTGTAATAGTACTATCACAATTTTGATAGAAATCCTTAATGGTTGTAGCATTCAGGGCTGGCATGTGTTTGTGAAATTGTAGCAATGGGTGCAATAAGCTTGTCAAATCACGTCAAATTAATTAGCTTGTGGGTTATAAAATGTTTCAAGAAATAATATGGTGGATTTAGAAATGTGTGAATTAAATAAGAATATCTTAGTAGCATAACTATGGGTTTTTTTTCCTCATGTAGTGCTGTAGTTGAATGTTTTCATTCCATGTGTTTGACAAAAGTCATAAATGAAACATTAAGGATAATAATTTTTGCTATTTTAAGAATAGCATTCCGGGATGATTTTAATTCGATTCAACCCAAAATCAGGGGGTATCCATGCCTATAGGACCTGTAACCCCTTATTTGAGTCCAAAAAAATACTTTTCCGAGCCCAGATCGGAAATCTGGGCCATTTTGCAGATTGTTGTTGTGAGTTATGTGCACCTGTTGTTGAGTCTTTGATGAAATACTAAGATTATTTAGTCCCTGTTTTAAGATGACAACATTTTAAGTTTCAATTTATGAATTTTATGAGATAAATATTTTGAAGAAGAATCTTAAATTCATCGTTGCCAAGTGTTTGACAAAATGTCTCAATGGATTTTGATTGCATGCTTCCAAAGTGTTTGTCATAAGGCCTCAATGACTGTAGATTGCATGTTTGCAAAGTGTTTGTAAAAATTCCTGATTGGCTTTAGCGTTGGTGCATATAAATTGTTAGTGTAAAAGTCTTAGTGACTATCATTTTTATGTACTAGAAATTATAAATAGGTTATTTAATGGGTGTAGCTTCCTCTGTCTGCAAGTTTTTGGTATAAAAATGAAAATTAATTTAATAATTTTTTGAAGTGTGAATAAAGAATAAGACAATTGTTCCTTGTATTACCTAAATATTTGAAAAAAAAAGGGGGGCTTGTTGTTGGAAACAATCTTATAGTGACTAATTCTGTAGGATTTTGTGCAAATGATCATAATAAGTTTTGTCTGAGCTACATGTATGCATGAATGAATTATTGTGATTCAATGTCTGTAGAAAAAAACTACTTGTGCCCAATTTATGCACGTCCACTATTTTACTTGGCACTTTTTGAATAATAATATTTTTTTGAATTGGTAACAGTAGTTTCTCTTGTTGCAACATTCATTATGTTATTCTCATGATTGAAGAATTGGCTTGATAATTGGGACTGGGAATTTTAATAGATGAATTTGGAAATGTTATTGGGTCAATATATTTTGTGATTCCATTTCATAAACATATCATATTTATTAGTTTTTACCGATGAAGAGAAGCATATTATTCCCTCAATTACCTTGCTCTAGGCAGGTTAATACCCATACACTTATATGTGATATTTATAATAGAAGCATTATACTTTTGTGTTTATGATATCAAGGGTCTTTAAGTGGAGATTATTTATCCAAATATAGGAAATCAAAATAGGTTGACCTAGCTTAATGTTCACACATGGAATTATGGTGGAATTTATTTCTAATCTTACTTAGAGCTCATCTAGAAGTATGATAAGAGCACATGCTATCGTATTTTAAGCTTGAGAGGAAATGTGTTTTGGAATTGGTTTTAAGGGAAAGTTTTCCCTCACTTATTCCATGATATTCTTATATTGAAATAGATGAATGAACATGATTAAATGATAACTTAGTTAGTAATGTTCAAAAAAAAAAAAAATTGAGTATTAGTGATTAATGTGACCTATACTTCTCTATATTATTTATGGTGGGTAAGGTGGGACCTTACAACACCATTGTATCTATTGTCTCATGGCTACGCAAAATGATGAACTCATAGCCCTTCATTGTATATAGGATTATGCTCATCCAATATTCTAAAACTCCACACCTCAACTCAAAGTGTGGAGTGTAGCTCAACAATGACAAACTAGGATAGTTCTTCATCTCTTCCTTGATCACATCAAGGGTCCTATGCGTCGTGATAGGTTGCTACCTCAAATTAGCATGTGGCTCAACTCCTTGGTTATGAAATGGCCCTGATGGCATGTACCCACAAGCTTCAATAAGAGGTACTAAAACAATATGGGATGGTAATGATTGCAAACCTTGGATCAAGTGATTTTGGGAACAACTTGCAAGACCACAAGAGTTGCTTCAACTAGTACAATTACCTCTCAAATTTCTGGTAAGAGTGATGGTTACTCTTCTATAAATGTACCAGCATTGTAATCTACCTCCTCTTCCTGATGCATCTCCTGAATTATGCATGGGTCTCTATATGTCAAGAAATTAAGACCATATTGTAGAGATGCACGTGTCTCTCCTCCTGATAGAACTACTTTTGCAGCTAGTGGTGAATGTAGTGACGCTTTGTCCAGATTGAAAAAAAATGACATTCTCCCTTGGCTTCTTAGGAGATGTCCCTTTGTGAAATGTATCTAGATCTCTTCTATCACAATCCTTCCTTATCCTTTGAACGAAGTCTGAATATTTAGTCACCCTTGCATGCCCCATGTGACCAAATCACCATTCATTTGCCTCACCTTGAAGGTGAAGAGATGCAATCTGAACAACCTGTTTCTCAGCTACATGATGTAGCTTGACGAATACATATAACTCTTTCCTCCAAGCCTTTACAGTGTTAGAGGAAGATCCATCAAATGTAGGAAAATAGAATCTATTGTGCCTTGAATGCCCTAGATTGTGCCTTGTACTCTTCAAGAAATAGACTTAGAGTCTCATGAGTTTCAGGCTCCAAATTTCTTCTATCTCCATACCATTCAATTTTCTCTTCAAAGAAATTGGGCATAGTATATCTTTGAGGAGCTCTACGCTTCTCCGATCTTCTTTACTGCTGATAAGAAGTACTGGGACCTTCTTCATTCTGAAACCTTCTTTATGTTTCTCTTTGACTTTCTCTCTTCATTTCATTGATATCCTTGGAGAGATACTTCATAGTTCTAAAGATAGATGCAAAAAAACTTAATCCCCCCGTTATTTACAGACCTCTACTATATTTTTTTCTTGTGTGTAAAAAATTTCCACAAGTTGAGCCAAATATCATACTTTGATACCACTGTAATATCCCAATGGGGAGAATGAAGTAATACAAAAACACAATATTTGTAACAAAATATTATGTACACATAATTTATGAACAACACAGAAATATCCAGAATAATTGAGCCATTTTATTAAGTGGAGATGAATACTAGATACAACAGTGCATAAAATAGAAGCACTCAAGCCAAAGAAATGGCTTAGAATGACCTTGAAATCATGCCAAAGTAGGCACTGCATAAATGGAGTTGCTAGAAGATGCATACTACATTGTCCCTTCAGCTAATGATGATCTTACAACTGCTGGCTAAAAGTGAAAATGTAGATCTACGATGCTTGAGAGCTGATGATGGCAAGATTGCAGATCTGGGCACTAAGATGGAAACCCAATAAGGAAATCCACATCTAAGAAGATCATAAATTCACCCTCCGAGGGTTTGATGCCTTGAATATTGGGTTATGCATATTTGAGGCATAAACTAATGTAATATGGATGCATTGTGTTATAATTCAGATCTATTCTTTGCGGGCTAATCCCTCCTTTAGATATTCAAGCTAGAATCTTGAGATCTAGCTTCTTCTCCCTCCTCTCAAGATGCCAACTGCTACATACACAACAAAAAGAAAGACTGTGCTATCTGGGAGGGAGAGGCTGATGCCTGCTAAAAAATATATCTATTCAGCTCAAGAATGATGGAAATAATAATTACAAACTGAGGGGAAGATCCCTCACAGTATTTGCAACTGAAGTACTAGAAACTTCCCTCCTCCAATGGTCTACAGGACTGGACTGCGCAATCCTTAATGGGACTGTTGTTGCATGAAGGTGTGATATGTTTAGCCTGATGCCTGATATGGATCTGAAGCACTAGAAGGCTTATCTTGAAGCTCAAGGTGAAAGGATGAACCCTTCATGGGATCCTCAACTGAAATACTGAATGACAACCTCCTCCTCTGAAACCCTAATTCAGGAATGCGTAAGTCTGGAACATGTATGGTATGCAAAGAGTAGGAAAAATATGGCACCAATTCTTGATGATGAATGCCATATTAGAATAAATTTCCCAGAGTAGGCACTCGAAGTCCCCCATGGGTAAGGGAGGGATTCCCGCTCGGGAACACCTTGTGCTAAATAGCACCAAAAAACTTAGCAAAACAACATAAGTGTGCATAGAAATGTCAAATGTCAAATAGAGATCTAAACAGATCAATAATAAATAATATAAAAACCTACCTCCAATGTTGCCTTCATCTTCATTATATAAATTGTGAGCCTTCACATGCCTTGGCCCACCTCATAACTGCGTCGCACATGTGGACATAGGTCTCTATGTAGACTGCGATGTCTCTCCATGGTCTCCATGATCTCTGAATTTAATGTTCACCCTCTCCATCATGTGTGCACTAATGCACCACTTCCTCCATCATCTCATCATTTATTACTCTATGATATTACTTTTATTACTCCTAGATCTTATTTGACTCCTTCATCTATCCATGTTTTTTCTTATTAATGATGTTTGATCCCCACTCTTTGATTCATTAATAAGCTTCCCCACTAGTCCATGATGTAGGTTTACTAGCTAATTAACCATGTTCACACTCTTAGGAGTGGATTTATGCATCTTAAGGGGTTATGGGTCCCTCTACCCATTTGTTTACATAGTTAAGAAAAATAAGTAAGAACTCTAATATTCCAATAAATAGCTGTAAAATTTGGAATATTACAGTTCTTACACTGACGCCTTTTGTGAATCATTATGCAAAAAGGGAAAAAACATGACTAACATTAGAACAATGATTATGGTGCATAAGAAAAAAAGGGGAAAAAAATGACTAAAACATGATCAAAGGATGCAGATAAAAGACAATAAAACCCCTATTGTACCTATGAACCATCCTGAGCAGTCACCCGTTATAGTGTGGATTAATTACCAAAAAAAAGGGGAAAAACATGACTAAAAAATGATAAAATGATGCAGATAAAAGACAATAAAAACTCTATTGTACCTATGAACCATCCTGAGAACTCACATGATTATGGTGCATAAGAAAAAAAAAAGGGGGAAAAATGACTAAAGTCATGAGTATAATATAGTTTAAAATTTCCTAACTCCATGCATTTTCTTGCGAGGTTACCAGGGTATGTTACAAATGGTATCAGAGAAAAAGGTTGCAACACTGGCACCTTTTGAATTAATCCATTTTCTGTGTGGGGACACATAGGCCCAGTGTTTTCAACACGGGCTTTGATACCATTTGTAACAACTCTACTTACCCAACAAAATTTTCAGCGATAAGTGATTTTTACCCCATTTTTATATTTCTCTCTACTATTATTATAATATAGTTTAAAATTTTGTCTATACATGAACCCATATTGAATATACATGCTAGTGGGAATGTATATTCCTTTGTACCATTAGTATATTATAATTTAAAATTTCCTAAATCCATGCATTTTCCTGCGAGGTTATCAAGATATGTTACAAATGGTATCAGAGCAAAAGGTTGCAACACTAACGCCTTTTGGGAACCCTTATGTAAAAAGGGAAAAAAATTACTAATATTAGAACAATGATTATGGTGCATCAGAAAAAATGGGAAAAACATGACTAAAACATGACAAAAGGATGCAAAAGAAGGATAATTAAACCCCTATTGTACCTATGAACCATCCTGAGAACTCACTGGTTATAGTGTGGATTAATTACCAACCTTTTCATGCATAATATTAGAAAAATGATTATGGTGCACAAGAAAAAAAAAGGGGGAAAAATGACTAAATTCATGAGTATAGTATAGTTTAAAATTTGCTAACTCCATGCATTTTCCTGCGAGGTTATCGGGGTATGTTACAAATGGTATCCGAGCAAAAGATTGCAACACTAGCGCCTTTTGAATTAATCCATTTTCTGTGTGGGAACACATAGGCCCAATGTTTTCAACATGGGCTTTGATACCATTTGTAAAAACTCTACTTACCCAACAAAATTTTCTATGATAAGTGATTATTACCCATTTGTATATTCCTCTCTACCATTGGTATATTATAGTTTGAAATTTCCTAACTCCATGCAATTTCTTGTGAGGTTACTGGGTATGTTACAAATGGTATCAGAGAAAAAGGTTGCAACACTAGCGCGTTTTGGATATAGTATAGTGATTAGTGATTATTACCCCATTTATATATTCCTCTCTACCATTGGTATAATACAGTTTAAAATTTCCTAAATCCATGCATTTTCTTGTGAGGTTACCGGGGTATGTTACAAATGGTGTCAGAGAAAAAGGTTGGAACACTCGCGCCTTTTTGGAATCATTATGCAAAAATGAAGTAGAGGTACGATGATAGTGGGCATCATCTCAAGTATTATTTTAATTAAACTTGTAGTAGACTACAATTGAGATGAGATGGATAATTAATGACGACAATAAAGAGTATAAAGTGATATAAATGGTATTCACAACAAAGGTTGCAACACTGGTGCCTTTTGTGTAAGTATACTATAGTTTAAAATTTCCTAACTCCATGCATTTTCCTGCGAGGTTACCGGGGTATGTTACAAATGGTATCGGAGAAAAATGTTGCAACAATGACACCTTTTGGGAGTCATTATGAAAAAAGGAAGTAGAGGTATGATGCTAGTGGGAATCATATACCATTAGTTTAGTTTAGTTTAAAATTTCCTCTATAGATGAACCTCTATTGAATATACACGCTAGTGGGCATGTATATTTCTATCTACCATTAGTTTAGTATAGTTTAAAATTTCCTAACTCCATGCATTTTCTTGTGAGGTTACCAGGGTATTTTACAAATGGTATCAAAGAAAAAGGTTTCAACACTAGCACATTTTGGGAATCATTATGCAAAAAAGGGGAAAAATGACTAATATTAGAACAATGATTATGGTGCATAAGACAAAAAAGGGGAAAAAATTGACTAAAACATGACAAAAGGATGCATATAAAAGACAATAAAGCTTGTATTGTACCTATGAACCATCCTGAGCACTCACTGGTTATAGTGTGGACTAATTACCAAAAAAAAAGGGAGAAAAATGAATAAAACATGACAAAAGGATGCAGATAAAAGACAATAAAACCTCTATTGTGCTTGTGAATCATCTCGAGCACTGACATGATTATGGTGCATAAGAAAAAAGAAGAAGGGAAAAACATGACTAAAGTCATGAGTATAGTATATTTTATAATTTCCTAACTCCATGCATTTTTCTGCGAGGTTACTGGGGTATGTTACAAATGGTATCAGAGAAAAAGGTTGCAACACTAGCCCTTTTTGAATTAATCCATTTTTTGTGTAGGGACACATAGGCCTAATTTTTCAACATGGGCTCTGATACCATTTGTAACAACTCTACTTACCCAACAAACTTTTTTGTGATAAGTGATTATTACCACATTTGTATATTACTCTCTATCATTATTATAGTATAGTTTAAAATTTCTTCTACACATGAACCTCTATTGAATATACATGCTATTGGGCATGTATATTCCTCTGTACCATTAGTATAATATAGTTTAACATTTCCTAACTCCATGCATTTTCCTACGAGGTCACCGAGGTATGTTACGAATCGTATCAAAGCAAAATGTTGCAACACTGGTGCCTTTTGGGAATCATTATGCAAAAAATGGAAAGACATAACTAATATAAGAACAATTATTATGGTGCATAAGAAAAAAAAGGTGAAAAAAATGACTAAAACATGACAAAAGGATGCGGATAAAAGACAATAAAACCTCTATTGTACCTATGAACCATCTTGAACACTCACTGGTTATAGTGTGGATTAATTACCAACCTTTTCATGCATAACATTAGAAAAATGATTATCGTGGATAAGAAAAAAAAGGGTAAAAAATGACTAAAGTCATGAGTATAGTATAGTTTGAAATTTCCTAACTCCATGCATTTTCCTATGAGGTTACCGGGGTATGTTACAAATGGTATCAGAGAAAAAGGTTGCAACATTGGTGCCTTTTGAATTAATCCATTTTCTGTGTGGGGACACATAGGCTAGAGTTTCCAACATGAACTCGAATACCATTTATAACATCTCTACTTACCCAACAAAATTTTATGTGATAAGTGATTCTTACCCGTTTCTACTCTACTTTTATGACCACATTAAAGAGTAGAAAGTGACAATGCTTCTTTAAATGTTGTGCTCATGAGATTTGAATATGGATGCGGATAAAAGGAAATAAAACCTATATTGTACCTACGAAATATATTGAGCACTCAATGGTTATAGTGTGGATTAATTGCCAACCTTTTCATTTATAATATTAGAACAATGATTATGATGCATATGAAAAAAAGGGGAAAAACATGATTGAAGTCATGAGTATAGTATAGTTTAAAATTTCCTAACTCCATGCATTTTCCTACGAGGTTTTTGGGGTATGTTACAAATGGTATTAGAGAAAAAGGTTGCAAGGCTGGGACCTTTTGAATTAATCCATTTTCTGTGTGGGGACACATAGGCCGAGTTTTTTCAACATAGGCCCAATGGGGACATATCTCTTATCATGTCCAGTAACTGAGAATTTTGATTTGGTGGATTTCCTACACCTCGAGATCCATGTACAACTCTCCTTCTTCATTCATAATAACATCTGTATGGTTTCTGTACTTCAATCACTACACACATCAATTAATTAGTACATCAAATTCTGCAAAGTTTTTTTTTTTTTTTCATAGTATCATAATTTTAGATTTTTTATGTGTGGGGACACATAGGCTTAATTTTTTCAACATGGGCTTTGACACCCTTTGTAAAAACTCTACTTACCCAACAATTTTTTTTCAGATATGTCGGTTTTACACTTTTTACATTTGAGTCACCCTTACCTCAATATATATATATATAGTTTAATATTCCTTTTTACTATTCTCTAAATTACTTTCTATATTCCCCCATGAATCATTAGAGTAACCATCATCTATGGTATCAAAGCTATTTGTAATAATACAAATTTTTATTGGTAATAATCACACTACCAATTAATATATATATATATATATATATATATATATATATATATATATATATATATATATATATATATATATAGTTTAATATTACTTTCACTATTCTCAAAATTACCTTCTATATTCCCGCATCAACCATTAGAATAACTATCATCTATGATATCAGAGCTATATGTGAGTCGAGTCCATATGGTATCAAAGATATTTGTAATAATAAAAATTTCAACTAGTAATAATCACATTACCAATTAAAATATATATATTACCCTTATTCTATATATTTTTTCAGATATGTCGGTTTTACTCTTTTTACATTTGAGTCATGCTTCCCTCAAACTATCTATATATATATATAGTTTAATATTCCTTTTTACTATTCTCAAAATTTATTTCTATATTCCCTCATCAACCATTACAATAACCATCATCTATAGTATCAGAGCTATTTGTAATAATACAAATTTCAATTGGTAATAATCACATTACACTTATATATATATATATATATATATATATATATATATATTCCTTTGCACATATGTATGTAGCTATACCTTTGAATATAAGGTAGAGAATATGAAAATTCAATTGTAATTCAATGGTTTATGTGTGGGGACACATCAGGGAAAATTTTAGGGGCTAATATTCATAGGTGGGCTAATTTTCCATGCTTCTTCCAAAAACACAATTCGCCAATTTCCATTTTTTTGAAAATTGAGTCACCAAAATTAGATAGTATAAAATTATTTTACCCTTAAAATCACCAAAATTTTATATATACTAATTTACAATAATTAGAAACCTAAATATTTTTACAAAAATATCATAAAAAAAATTACAATTTACATATTGGGGACTAGTAATATTCGCCAAGATTTCTAAACTTTAGGATAAACTTCCATCCTTAAAATTTTCCCTGGGACACATAGGTTTACCTTCTAATTTTCCTCTCGAGAATGGATATTTTTGTTTATTCTTATATCTGTTTCTAGTTAACAGGCAGTCTGGATTTTCCCCAAATCCATTTCCAATTTGACTAATTTTGTGAGTTTGTTTTTAATCTTAATACACAATAATTAATTAGTACATCAAATTCTGTAAAGAAATTTTTTTTTTTCACAGCAACATAAATTTGGGGTTTTTCTCCATGGGGGCACATAGGACTAGTGTTTTCAATATGGGCTCTGATACCAATTGCAAAAACTCTATTTACCCGACAAAATATTTTCAGATATGCCGATTTTACTCTTTTTACATTTGAGTCACCCTTCCCCTTATCTTTATTTTGCCAAATTTTCAACTAATAATTTCTCCCTTTAAACTGCTGATTTGGGCAGATAAATGTTGGCTATGCAGACAAGAAGAGAATTCATAAAGAATTCAAAGTGGGATATCATATTTATTTGAGGATTAAGCCTCGAAAAAGTACATTATATGCTAGTAGTTGTGCTAAGTTAGCAGCACGCTAATGTGGACAATTTTAAGTTTTAGAAAGAGTGGGGTTGGTACCTTACAAATTGGCTCTACCTATTCATATTAAGGTTCACAATGCTTTTAAAGTTTCCTTATTGAAAAAGTATGTACATGACCCTACTCATGTAATTGATTTGACTATGATATAGGTGGAAATCGAAGGGGAATTTCTTCCAGAGCCCCTTTGTATAATGGCACGGGAAGAAATCGAGCTTCAGAATAGAACCATAGCTAGGGTTTATGATACCCATCTAATATTTCTTGTTTTAAAAATGTCACATTTGGAATATACAATATTTTTTTATAATAAATCAGTCCTTTCTAGTTTTTTGTATATCCCACAACTTCATTTTTTTGAAATTTCTCTTGCAATTTTACATATTGCTGATCTTGCATCAACACTTTATGAACCCATTATTCTTTCCATTGAAATTATTTTGAAATATAAATATTGTATCTATATGTATGAATAATTTATGGTTCTTTTTCAAAACAAATTTTGTATCTAGATGTATGCATATTTCCTAATGTAGGAATTTTTACAGTTTAGTACTTTCTTGATTTAATGGAATAAATCAATTCAAATGTATACATCTCTACTTATTCTTTGTTTACAGAAATAACTATGTATTTCTACTGTCAATTCCTATGTTTTTCTTAACACCTTTAGAATATTATTTAATCTTAATGATATATTTATATTTGTAATACAATAGTTAACATATATTTAACAACAGATTTAAACCCTTCTAATTGGGTTTAGAGATTCTGTATGTTGGTCACCTAATTTTGCTAGTTTGTGTAACTATACAGAAAATTAAACTATCCTTGCTATAGTTGTATTTTTGTTAGATACATATGACACATTATTTCCAAAGAATAAAATATCTTATTACACAGATTTATAAATAAAAATACACAGTTTTCAGCTAAACTCTTAATTAAGCCATATTAAATCTTAATAAATCATTATCATAATAAAAAAATCATAAGACATAATTTAATAACTATGCATACCAATTCTCGTAAAGACTATTTGCCACCCAACCTTGGCTTTCATCCACAACTCCCCATGAGTAGAGACCAATTCTGCCAAAGTGCAAACAACCTCATGTCTACCTAGGAATGGCTTATTTATGATTTATTTCCCTCAACATGTTTCCATAACTATGTCCAGTTAAATCAGGATGTTTTTTTCCTTTATCCTAGGCTTTACTTTTGTTTTTTCCACAAAATATCTTTAAAATTAGCTTTTTCCTCTTTTTACTTTTATTTCACCTCTTCTTAGTAACTTTCCACTTTATTGATGTATTTTTTGTATACTTATCTCTAAATCTAATATCTTTATTTTATTTTATTTTCTCCTAGGATTTTTGGAGATTTTGGGAAAGTCTTTTGGGAGATTTTGGAGAATTTGGGAAAGTATTTTGGGAGATTTTGGATATTTTGGGAAAGTATCAACATAGGCCGAGTGGGGAAATATCTCTTATCATGTCCAACAATTGAGCATTTTGATCTAGTGGGTTTCTTGCACCCCCCATATCCACGTACAACTCTCCTTCATAATTCATAATAGCAGCTATAATTTTTCTGCACTTCAATCATTGTACACAACAATTAATTAGTACATCAAATTTTGTAAAGGAAAAAAAATATTTTCTTAATTTTTTTTTCACAGGAGCATAATTTTGGGTTTTTTTTGTGTGGGGACACATAGGCCCAATTTTTTCAACACAGGCTATGATACCATTTGTAACAGCTCTACTCACCCAAAAAAATATTTTTAGATATGTCAGTTTTACTCTTTTTACATTTGAGTCACCCTTCTGGAAAACTATATATATATATATATATATATATATATAGATATATACTCATTTTTACTATTCTCTAAATCACTTTCTATATTCCTTTATCAACCATTAGAATAACCATCATCTATGCTATCAAAGGTTTATGTCAGTCTATATGGTATCATATCTATTTGTAATAATAGAAATTTCAATTGGTAATAATCAAATTACCCTTATATCATAGTATAATATATATATATATATATATATATATATATATATATATATATTCTTTTGCACTTATATAAGTAACTATACCTTCGAATATAAGGTACATAATAAGAAAATTCAATTCTAATTCAATGGTATCTGTGTGGGGACACATAGGTTTACCTTCTACTTCTCCTCTCGAGAATGAAGATTTTTTTTTATACCTATATCTGTTTCCAGTTAGCAGGCAATCTGTATTTTCCCCAAAACCATTTCCAATTTCACTGATTTTTTGATTTCATTTTTAATATTCATACACAACAATTTATTAGTACATCAAATTCTGTAAAGAAAAAAAATTATTGACTTAATTTTTTTTTTTCACAACGGCATAATTTAGGGTTTTTTCTGTGTGGGGATACATAGGCCCAATTTTTTCAACATGGGCTTTGATACCATTTGTAATAGATCTACTTACCTAATAATTTTTTTTCAGATATGCTAGTTTTAATCTTTTTACATTTGACTCACCCTTCCCCTTCTCTTTATTTTGCTAATTTTTTAACTGATCATTTCTGCCTTTAAACTATCGATTTGTGTAGATAAAGGTTGGCTATGCAGACAAGAAGATAATTCATAAATAATTCAAAGTGGGATATCATGTTTATTTGAGGATTAAGCCTCACAAAAGTACATTATATGATGGTAGCTGTGCTAAGTTAGCATGACGCTATTGTGGACCATTTGAAGTTCTAGAAAGAGTGGGGCCAATAGCTTACAGATTGGATCTACCTAGTAATATTAAGGTTCCCAATGTTTTTCATGTTTCCTTATTGAAAAATTATATACGTGACCCTACTAATGTAATTTATTGGACTGTGAAACAAGTGGAAACCGAAGGGGAATTTCTTTTAGAGCCCCTTTGTATAATGACATGTGAATAAATCGAGCTCTAGAATAGAACCGTAGCTAGGGTTTATGATACTCATCTAAGATTTCCTATTTTAAAGATGTCACGTTTGGAATATAGAATATTTTTTTATAATAAATCAATCCTTTCTGGTTTTTAGTATATCCCAAAACTTCAGTTTTCTGCAATTTCTCTTGCAATTCTACATACTGCTAATCTTGCATCAAAACTTCCTGAATATGTTATTCTATCTCAAATTTCACACTATTTCCTGCATGTGTCAAAATTTGGTGAGAATTCCTACTCAAAGCATCAAAAATTTTATTTTCCTTTCCTTTAATGTATTTGATTTCCATATCGAACTCACTAAGGAAAGATAACCATCTAGCTTGTCTAGCATTTAAATCTGGTTGACTTAAGAAATATTTCAAGATTATGTGATTTGCCATTAATATGAACTTATTTCCCAAATTCAGTAGAAAATATTTCTATGCTCAATAAGATAGCACTGCATCTAAAGACTCAGATGAACCCTCAAGTGAAGAAGGAACCTCTAAATTTTTATTGATGGCCATAGAAGAACTGGAAGAACTCCTTCTAGAAGATGAAGAAGAAGGTGAAGTTGACCTTGAGGGGGAGCTAAGAAGTGCCCTGGAGGAGATTGACAGACTCAAACTAAAGTGAAAAAAACAAAAAAGACATTCTCCTCAAGTATGTATGAGAAGAACAGAATTCAGAAGTCCTCATGCAGCTAAAGATATAGCTTGAAGAAGCCAAGAAGATAGAAGACATGTTACTTAAGCAAATCAAGGATAAAACTCATGAACAAGAGAAGTTGGAAGATTAAGTAGTATGTTTGAGGAAGAAATTAGAAAATGCTCAAAGGAAAATGGCTATAAATTCTTCTCAAACAACAAGCTCTGGTAAGTTGAATAAGATTCTGGATGCTCAAAGATCTCCTATGATAAAAGCTGGGATAGGCTATGAAGGAGAATCAAGTAAAAGCAAAGAAAAAGAAAACAGAAATATTATTTTTGTAAAAGAAAAGAAGGCTGATGAAGCAGCTCAAATAATTTCTACAAAAGAAGAAACATGTAATTGAGGGATACAGAAACCAGAAGAAACCTCTAATAAAAAAGAATGAAATAAATACTCAGACAACATAAAAAGGCTCATATACCCCTGAGTATGTCAAATTTGGAAGCCATCAAAGGAGATTCTTCCCTCCTATGAAAAATGCCACCTGTTATGCCTGCCACAAGCTGGCACACATTACTGTATACTGTCATACAAAGAAGAGTAATTCAAACCATCAAAATATGAAAACAATGAAGAGACTGTTTCAAGAAAACAAATGGAGAAGACAACCTCACATCAGGTATGCAAGTTGTTTCTATGGTTACTGTTTTTATTGTAAGGAATTTGGCCATAAAATCATTGAGTGCAGAAAATATGGACAAAGATTGATGAACAACAGCTCAAGGAGGTTTATGAATTAAGGAGATTTTACTCATACTCACAATTCTGTAAAAATTATGATCAAATGTTGTGTATGCAATAAAGTTGGACATATGCCTTCCAAATGTCCTCTCAGAGGATGTGGTTCATCATCTCACAAAAGATATCAAACAAAAGGATGTTTCTAGTGGAAAAAGAAGTTGAATAAATGTGACCTGGATCTAACTGCTCAAGACCTGAAATGCCAATGGTATTTGGACAGTGGCTGCTCAAAACATATGACTGGAGACAGAAGCAAGTTTATCACTTTTGATGAAAAGAAATCTGGTAATGTTACTTTTGGCAATGATAAATCAGGAAAAATCAGAGGAAAGGCCCAAGATGCACTATTTTTAGATGGGCTGAAAGCAAATTTGCTGAGTGTTAGTCAAATGTGTGATAAAGGCTGCGAAGTTATTTTTAGAGCACAAGACTATGAAGTTAGATCAAGCACCACAGGAAAGACTCTTCTCAAAGGTGTTCGAACAGAGAGTAATGTCTACATTGTGAAAGAGGAGGATGAAGCATGCCATCTTAGCAAAACTTGAGGAGTCGTGGTTATGGCGTAGGAGATTGGGACATCTCAGCTTCGACCATATCATCAGACTGAGCAAGAAGAATGCTGTCAGAGATATGCTAGAAATAAAAAGGCCTTCAAATACCATATGCAAATCTTGTCAATTGGGAAAACAGACCCACACATATTTAAGGCCAAAGATGAGTTATCAACAAGAAGACCACTCCAACTTGTGCACATGGACCTGCAAGAACTAAAACACCAAGTGGAGAATCCTACTTCATGCTGATAATAAATGATTTCTCCAGAATGACATGGGTTTCTTTTCTCAAGAATAAATCCGAAGCAATGGAGAAATTCAAAATATTCAAAGAATTAGCATAAAATCAAACAAGATGCAAGCTAAAATGCATCAGATCAAACAGAGGAGGTGAATTCACAGATTATGACTTTGCAGACCTATGCAATGAACATGGGATAAAACAACAATTTACTATTGCAGGTACACCTCAACAAAATGGAGTAGCTGAGAGACAAAACATGTCTTTACAACAAATTTCCAGAGCCATGATGCAAGAGATTAATATTCCTCAAACCTTCTGGGCAGAAGTAGTACACACAACCGTGCATATCCTTAACAAAGCTCATTTAAGGCCAAGCAGTGACAAGACTCCCTATGAACTATGGCATGGTAAACCAGCTTCAATCAAGCACTTTAGAATATTTGGAAGCAAGTGTTACATAAAGAATAATGATGAAAATCTGGGGAAATTTGATGTAAGAGAAGATGAAGGGATATTTCTAAGATATGCATCCAAGAGTAAAGGGTACAGGTGCTACAACAAGACTCTTCGAAAAATTGTAGAAAGCATTGACGTAAGATTTGATGAAGAACTTTCAAACAAGACAAGAAGTACAAACTGCAGCAGTCCTTCAGAAAATCATGAAGAAGAAGACCAAGATGATGATGAAACAAGAAAGACAATAGAAGATGCTGAACTGAGCTCGAAAGCCCCCTCAAGATACACTCAAAATAACCATCTAGAAGATCAGATTATTGGAGACAAGAGTGTAGGAGTCCAAACAAGAAGGAAACTAACTAAACAGATAGAAGAGGTATACATAGCCATGTTATCACAAATAGAGCCAAAGAAGTTTGAAGAAGCCAACAAGGACAAGTATTGGGTGAATGCTATGAATGAAGAATTGGACCAAATCGAGAAGAACAATACCCGGGAACTAGTTCCTAGACCCACTGAGAAAAATGTCATAGGCTCAAAATGGGTATTCAAGAATAAAATGAATGAACAAGGACATGTAATTAGGAATAAAGCCAAACTTGTATGCAAGGGATATTCAAAAATCAAAGGTCTGGATTACGATAAAACATTTGCCCCTGTGGCCAGAATGGAAGCTATCATAATGTTTTTGGCCTTTGCATGCTACCAAGACTTCAAGGTATATCAAATGGATGTGAAATCTACATTTCTGAATGGATATATAGAAGAAGAAGTCTACATTGAACAACCAGAATGTTTCTCATTAACTGACAAAGAAGACTATGTGTGTAGACTAAAGAAGGCTCTATATGGACTAAAACAAGCTCCTCATGCTTGGTACTCAAGGCTGGATAAGTACCTGCAAAAACAAGGCTTTAAAAGAGGAGGAGTAGACAGAAATCTATACATAAAAGCCCATGAAAATGAACTCCGCATTGTTGCAGTATATGTTGATGACATTATGTTTGGAAGCAACAAAGATGAGCTAGCGAAAGGATTTGCTGAAGAGATGAAATTATAGTTTGATATGTCTATGATTGGAGAACTCAGTTTCTACTTAGGACTTCAAATTCAACAAAAGAACACAGTACATTCATCTCACAGGAAAATTACTTAAAAGAGATGTTGAAAAAGTTCAAAATGGAAGACTGCAAACCTATGTCAACTCCCATGATCACTGGATGCAAGTTATGTGCTAATGATGAATCTACTGATATAGATCAAAGTCTTTACAGATCCATGATAGGAGGTTTGTTGTACCTAACAGCATCAAGACCATACATTATGTTGGCAGTAGGACTTGTGGCTAGATATCAAGCAACACCTAAACAAAATTACCTTCTAGCAGTCAAAAGAATATTTAGATATCTACAAGGAACTGCATAGTATGGAATTTTGTATCCAAAAGGCAAAAGCTTCACTTTGACAGCATACAAAGATGCAGATTGGGCCAGCTGTGTGGATGACAAGAAAATTACAAGTGGAGGTGCATTCTATCTAGGAGAAATTCTGGTGGCATGGATAAGCAAGAAACAAACATCTATTTCTCTATCTACAGTAGAAGCAGAATACATAGCAATAGCATCATGTTGCACAAAAGTCATGTGGATGAAACAAACCCTCCAAGACATGAAGGTAAGCATTGACGAACCCATCTCTATCAAATGTGATAATACAAGTGCTATAAGTATTTCAAAAAATCCTGTACTTCATTCAAAAACTAAACACATCCCAATCAAGTACCATTTTCTAAGAGAAAAAGTAGCATAGAAGGTAGTAAAGTTGGAATATGTGCCAAAAAAAGAAAAAATAGCAGATATATTCACAAAACCTCTTGCTAGAGAGACATTCGAATATCTGAGAAACAAACTAGGGGTAGTGTCTTCAGATACTACTCTCTGAAAGAAAAAGAAAGCTTCAGTCCAGGGGGAGAACAGAAATGAAGACATCATTTCAGGGGGAGATTAGTCGACAAAGAGAGCTATAAAAACGCTAGAAAAAATAAACAGAGCATGAAACAGGTCCTCAAGATCAGAGCAACATGGAAGAGATTTAAAATCACATTGGGAAATGAGCAACCCTTTGCCATTGATGTCAAAGGGGGAGGAAAAGTGAGCAACAGAAGAAAGGGTCATAAAAGGAAAGCAGAGGAAGAGTATTGCCATCAATGCCAAAGGGGGAGACTGTTGGAAATGTTGTCATTGATGGAAAAGGAGGCAAGAGAGGTAGAGACAAACAAAGGAGGCAGCAGAGGCAAAGACAGACAAAGGAGGCAGCAGAGGCAGAGACAGAGAAAGGAGGCATCAGAAGTAGAGATAGAGAAAAGACAAAGCGACACAGAGTTAGAGAATAACTGAGGCGGAGGCAGAGAATATAAAGGTAGAGCCATTAGAAAACCAATAGTGAGATGATTGCAAGAGATGCGGAACCGTGCAGCAAGGGCGCAAAACCAAGAAAGGAACCAAAATTTCACAGCGAAAACCTAATGGAGTCGGGCATTCAACATACGAATGCACTGTATAGTAATGTTGAGAACGCTAGAGGAAACAGGAGCGAAAGTGGAATTCCTTTAACAAGAGTTAAAAATATGAAGACTGGAACCTGGAGTCAAGGGAGGAACCTTGAATGAACAGTGAAACTAGAGTTGTTGAAAACCAGCATTATCACGTGCGATTGGAAGTGGTAAGCAGATTTTTCTTTTTGAACGCGATCTATGTCATTGATAGACACGTGTCCTTGGGTGGTATTTGGATACCACTTACATCATGTAATTTCTGAGTGTTAACCCTCAGCCCAAAGAAAAACACGATATTAACAGTATCTGTCCGATTTCCAAGACTGGAATATCTATGGTGATTACACTTGCGCGATGAACAAAGGTTAGTGAGGCAAAGCATTGTGGGCCCAAGTCAAGAATTTGTTGGATATTGAAATATAGACCAAAAATTAAAGCCGAAATCTTATGGAAATTATTCGTTATACATTCAAAGGGCATTATAATGGTCCTTAAAGTTTGTTGATATATATTATACAAACCATGCTGTGGGACCTACATTTATTTCTGCGGGCGACAAGAACTATACGAAGTCTTGTGTATTATGTGTTTATAAAATTAATCAACGGTGGTAATGATCACGCGATGGACGAGAGTTAACTTGAGAAAATTAGCTGTGGGGCTGAAATTTTAATTTAATATATGGCTTTGATATTCAATGGGTGATATATATTTATGTACTGTGATAAAGTCGAAACCTATATGAAATGAGGTGTGGGCTGGACTTATATTAAAGTTAATACATTGGTCTTCACACTGGTCGAGGAATTATGCATATATATGCTAGTATATATTGGTTGGTACGAGATAATGGAACCATAGGCATGGAAGGGTATGGAGTTAGTTGATAGTGCGGTAGTGGAATATATACAAATGCACATATAATGCGCCAACCAAAGTTGTGGTTTGGACTTACAATATATCATACGAAGGGTAATCCTCGAGCATATAGATATATAGTGGGTCGAACTCCGCCAGGGTGAGAAACTTTGGTTTATCGAGCTATTAAAGGTTGATTTGATATATGAATGTTGATATGAGTCGGTATGCAGAAATATATATAAGTTGTGGGCCCAAAACCTTATGTTAATGCTTAAATATAAACCAAAGTTAATACGCAAATGGGACCCCCTATATGAAATTCCGAGAATCTTAACCCAAGCTGGAGGATACATTAAAGCTGAAGCGGAAAGTTTATATATATGCAACAATTTATATATGTTGCGCTTATATACAAAGGACCAAATAATATATATATATTTATGTAGCGCTCTATTGGTCGAGTTAAAACAAATGAAGTACCACATGGTGGGACCCTCGAGCATCGCATCAGAGAAACTAATAGAAGAGGAACATATTAACAAAAGTTCTGATGGAAGCGGACCCAATTCACTTATAAACTGTGAGACCTATATTTGTTTGAATTCTTCCTCAAAGCGCATCGGAGCAAGTTATCACATCAGAAGTAAAGTGAAATCGAACAATATGTTGAATGTTGCGATCACAATGGTGCGATTCAATCGCAACTATCAGATCATTGAAGAGTGCAACCATTGGATCTAAAGAAAAATAGAGTGGGGTCTACAATAACCCATCACATCGGTGCAGTGAAGTGTACAGTAACTAATCGCATCGGAGGAAAATAGACCATCAGAACATCGAACCATCGGAACTCACAACTAGAAGTTGTGATTGTGATTAATCGCAATCGGAAGAATTCAGGAGGTGAATCATCGCATTGGAGAATAAATCAAGCTCGACGAGTGGGCCCGAAAGTGCATTTTAAGTATTAATTTTTTTTATTTAAGTTCTCCATGAGTTGATTTGTGTTACATAAAGGGGAAGTTTATATGTTAAAACCACTTCATTATCATTCCGAGAGTTGAATTGTGATATATGAAAAGTGCAGTTACATATATAAGGCAGTTACACTGCGACAATGAATAGGAGATCAAACAGAGCCGAAAGGGACAAACAAAGTCACAGAAAAGACAAACACAGTGATCCAAAACTGAATAATATGATTTGTAATCCTCATTGTAAATGAATGTATACATATTTTATTGGTTTATATTTTTTGTGATGCATTGGCAAGTCTCCAGAAGAAAACAAAATTCCCACTGTAATATTAAATTTAGTACATACACCTATATTTTTCTAAGTGATCTGGAAAAGAAATGAGAAGGCAAAAGGCTAAGAGGTATGGCTATCCATTTAAAATTCCCTGAGGAATACAAACAATCATAAGGAAATTTCTATAAATGATATCACCTTGATATGCATTGAGGTTAGAGAGTGAGGATAGAGAATGCAGAGTATGGAAAATTGAGGCAGAGAAGATAAGGAAGAGAGGAGAAGAAAGAGATGCTATAGAATAGAGCTGATATCTAAGGTAAATTAGAAAATATTTTCTTTTGATAAATTGAGGAAGTTGGAGCTTCCCTATCAAGTTGAAGCTTGATAGTTTTCAGTTGTAGCTGACTGAGGTTGGAGCCTCCTGTAGGTTGGTGCCTGCAGAAAAATAGTGGTGAGAGGGAGTTGGAGCTTGCCTTTGCATCACAAGAATAATAAGATGTGGTTTTATCCCTTTATGGGTTTCCACTTATATCTGCTATCTCTATGTGTGTTTCCTATGTGTTGATATGATCTACCCAATATGCTTAATGTTTGTTGCTCTCATAATAATTTTTGTTTCACATTAATTTAATACTTGCTGCAACATATTAAGACTGTTCACATATTAAAGTTGGTTATAAAATTAAGCTGTAAATAAGTTTGATGAAAAATTTAGAAATCTTATGTATGTGTTAAACTGATTCACCCCCCCTCTCAGTTTAACTAAGGACTCAACAATGTTAACCACCACACTAATTTACACAGAGAAAATAATAAAAATCGTCCAGTGTTAATTTTTGTAGCATAAACTCCTCGCGCAAACTAGGGACCACCATACAGTGCTCTTTGTCAGCTAGGAGACCCAGTGCGGTGCGTTATATGTTACATAGTGCACCGATTAACACAATAAAACAATTTTTTGCGAAACAACACGTTTGCGGTGCACCATAATGAAATAGTGCACCGGTGCCCTATTTTACATCTAACGCGCTGTATAAAAAAAAATTGTTTTTAAATTTTTTATCACATAGTACTTTTGCGGTGTGCTGGGATAATATGGCGCACCGGTGAGATAGGTTACGCCAGGCACATCGATAAAAAAAAATCTATTTTTTAAAAATTCATGCAAGGACCGACATGGATTGGGATCTGACTATGCAAGTCATCTCGTGGGTTGGATGTCTTAGGCCTATATATACATAATAATAATTAGACAATTTAATTACATAATTTAATAAGAAAAAGTTAAAGAACATGTTGGAATAAATTTAAATAAAATAGTAATATTAACTCTATCATCTGGCAACTCATCATCTGTGAAGAGGATGTTGGCACACCCTCTCCAATCCAAGACAACATAAGGATAGGGGACCATAATTAAGGGATGCTCGTAAATACTGGCTAACAACTCCAGTGCATCATGTGATATCCTCATGGAAAACACAGTCTCACGCCTCTTGGGTATCATCTGTCCCCACATGTGCATCTATGACTCGAACATCGACCTACGAGGTTGTCGAAAAAAATTAGGCCTCGTCTCTGGAAACCTCTCAAAAAATAAACAAAAATGCTGTGAAGCAAAAGGGCACTTGACCCTCCCTTGTGCATGAGCACAAAATTTATCTAAAGCTGTATAGAACTGTTGCAAAACAATGGCAGACCACCTAACAAGTCGTGGCTCCTATACTAAAGAATCAACATAATCTAGAAGCGAGAAACTAATGTGTTGCCCATTAATGGTGTTGTGTGAAATGGTCAAAATCAGAAGTGAGAGGCACCTCACCTCCTGACTACCAAATTCACCAATACGTAACTGAGCTCCGGAGACCTGAACATATGAAGGAGACAATATATCTGTGCTAATGCATCTCTGGTAGCACACCAACTGAATCCCTACTACATAGCCAACTAAAACCTTTGCGAATGAGGGAAAATCCACCCCTCTCCTCGATAGCCCTGTAATGAAATATATGTCCTCCTCAGTGGGCACATATCACTGGTTAGGACCAACTTGGAAAGCCTGTCGGTGGGCATTCCACCTGCAAATAAGATGTATCAAAAACACACCATGGCCCTTTAGGGAAATAGCCTCCTCATAGAACTTGAGGAGACCTACCTGCCTTAGGAGCCCCTGGGTAGCTACTGTAATAGGGTGAGAGTACACATCTCTCTCCCTCTCTCGTGCCTGCCATAGGCAAACCATGTTATATAGGTCCGCCTATTGCTGATGTTGTTCCCTCTCTTCTCTCCTTTCACGTCTCTGAATCATTGACATATTAAATACAATTTTTTTATTAAATGAGACATGTATTTAGGAATATACATATATAATTGTTTTTGGAAAAAAGGAGAGTTTGTGTGCTAAAAAAAACAGGCATGAACTAGTACCAGTGGGCATTTTTTTGTTGTGCATCGACAGCAGTGCACTAGAAAATATTCGGCACACCAGCAGTGGTGCACCTGAAAAATATTAGTGCACTATTGACTATGGATGGTGTCGAGAGTGCAGTGCACTAACTAAACTCTACGCCCCGGGGTGTATAGTTTGGTCAGCGCACCGACCTCCTGACATCATTACATAGTCAACGGTGTGGTATTTTAATAGGCCACATCGTTGACCATGATGAAATACGGAATGGAGTGTGCAAAAAAAAATAACTGTCCCAAGGTGGATATTTAAGTCAACGCACCACATTGCTACTATTCCACATGGTCAACGGTGTGTCCAGGTAACCAACCACACCGATTTTTTTTTAAATTTTAAAATAACACGGTATGCCTTTCGGTACCACACTGGAACCAGTGTGGATACCATTAGCATCAGTTGCGGTACAACCTGTAAATTTAAAGGCAACACCATGAACCGATGCGAGCCAAACAACTCGAACACACCGCGCGACATTTTTTCTTTCTTTCTTTTAAATGGTTAATTTTATGGTAATTTGAAATTATAATCCACTAAAAGGCTTAATTATGGAACACCAAGAAAAATACATGTAGATTTGGCCATAAAGGAGGCATATTGGATGTATAATTTGAAAAAGGAAATTTGCCCACCATTTTGAAAAATTCAAGCTGGATATTGGTGTGAAATGCACAATAGTAGTGCGTGAAATGGGTGCAATGGGAGCACCGAAGTCATGGTGGCTTAGACAAGGATAAATTTCACTGGTGCTTGAGAGCTCTGGAGCACTGAGAAAAGTGAAAAATGCGCTTTTTGGCTGTATTTTTTTTTTTTATTTAACCCTGTTCCAGTGCACAGGGTTTTATAGGCACACCGGTGTGGTTTCTTAAGACCGCACCAGGTGGTTTTTTTTTTGGCACGGGGTTTTATGATGAACCGGTGCACTACAGTAATAAGACGCGCTGGGAGGGTGTGTACGAAGCGCACGGTGTCCGGTGTGCCAATGTTTTGTGCGCATCGATGCTTTCTCTTGTTGAATGCACCTGTGTGGTTTATGAAGATAAGTGCACCGGACGAAAAACATCCGCAAAAACCTCCACCCACCAACATCCTCTAATAACCTACGCTAGAAAGAGATGTCTGGGGTATTTTTATAAGGAATTCCTCAAAAAAATCCGTTAGAGGGTCTTTTCCTTGTAGTGATTGGTGCAAGCTCGTAATGAGTAAGAAAAGGTTGATCCAAGAAATTGCGCTTTTTTCTTGGATGCATATCCTAGAAATATCCCTTCATCTTCTCTTGCATCAAATTTCCCCAGATTTTCATCATTATTTTTAAATTTTTTATCACATAGTACTTTTTCGGTGTGCTGGGATAATATAGCGCACCGGTGAGATAGGTTACGTCGGGCGCATCGATAAAAAAAATTCTATTTTTTAAAAATTCATGTAAGGGCCGACATGGATTGGGATCTGACTATGCAAGTAATCTCGTGGGTTGGATGTCTTAGGCCTATATATAGCAATACAAAGCCTATAAATCTAAAATGAAAATCCATAATTATGAAATCACAGAAACAGGGAGAAGAAAGGGCAGAAAAAGAGAGAATGTAGGGTTTAGGCTAAAAATGGTTTTTTTAATTTTTTAATTTTTTTTATCTTTTAATTTTTTAATTTAATTTAATTTTTTGTTTTATTTTTTTTTTCTTCCAAAAATGAAAAATAAATTGAAATTTTTTTCTTACTATGTAAAAAAAACTGCAGAAAAAGTAAAAAACAACAATAAACATTGAATTTTTTTTCTTACTGCGTAAAAAAAAGTGGAGAAAAAGTAAAAAAATAAAAATAAAAATTTAATCACAAGATCGTTTGAAATTCTATGCTACAGGGTTTGAATCACTAAAGGTTTGGAATTCTGATTTTCTGAATAATTCTGTTCGAACGTATTTTGTTTCTCCACAGTGCTCTCGTGCTCTGTTGCTCCAGGTATGTCTCTTGTAAATCTCTGGCTGAATTTTTTTGCAAAAATAGTAAAATAATGAAAAGTGTTTAGTATTTAAAGAATTGTTTTATGAAATTAAATTTTCGAAAATATTTTGCCGCCCATTTTTCAATTTACGGCTTTTTTTCACTTAAATAAAATAGGTTTTAACTTTTTTCATTTGCGGTTGTTTGTCACCAGTGCGTCACTTAATAACACTGCACCGGTGCATCTATTTATAAAATGGCACTGGTGCACAGTAACGAAAATGCACTGGTGCGGTGATCTATACATTAGCACTGATAACAAGAAGTCCATTTTTAAGGCACTGAAATTACTTTTAGGTGTGTGCACCAAATTTTTTTGTTGATTTTGCTCAAATATAGGGAGAAAATATCATAATTATATCGAATGGAAAATTCTTCAAAATCTAGCTCGTTCCATAATATTTCTCAAATTCCATCATGGAATTATCCCTATCCATCTCGAGATGTAATATTTACCTCAAACTTTATATATATTTTCATTATCTAATTGAATTTATGTTTTTTATCCATGTAAATCATGCACAACTTAATTAAATTTATAATGTATACAAATTTGCAGGTTCATGCAGATTCATAATCGATTTCAGATGCACAAAATATTCAAACAGCTCCAAAACGTCGGAAGCTCTTATCAGGAGCAGCATACCACAAGGTGCATTTTTGAGATGAAAATGGAAAACCACTTCACCCTGCCAATTGTAACAATATTGCATCTTCCAGCCACAATCCTGGGACAATGATGGTCATAATTATAATTTTTTGGTATATTGATTAATGTAATTATTTCAACATCAAACCAATTAATCATGCAATATTGTCAATCTGGTTACTGATTGATATCATATATTTTGTACTAATCATGTTCAAATATTCTTTTCAAATTATTAGGATTCTAGCGATGATGAGCGACCTACCTACCATTTTCTGTTGTACCCCACAACAGTGTCGAACCGAGAGAAGATTGAATTAAGAGAAAAAATTGGAGAGGAATGATACCAATAATGGTTGAATCAACCACCGATATAATTCCTGCTACGTCCAGATTCACCAATTGGGAATGACTACAACACTAGCAGTTCTTCACAAGCTAGCAATGGAGGCAATCAAATAGAGGTTAGTATGGATGATTACTTAAGGGATACGACTGCCATGGAGACAATGTTGTTAGATTCATTCGAAAACGATGATAAGCTAGGGGATGATGCTCATATCGCTGACACCTTTTTCGAAAGACATAAATTTTCTTCCACCACCCCTCTCTTTGGACGTGGATGTCAGTCAAAGTCTACCCAGTTGGGGAAAATGATGTTATTGTACAACTTGAAAGCAAATTTTGGCTTGTCGAATGCATGTTTCTTGGAAATTTTGAGGTAAGTTGCCATAAAGTCCTCCCTTATATAAATTTGAGAAATATAATCAGTGCACAATGAACATTACAAATGGTAAATTTTATGAACGTTAGTAACTATATCGGAATTAATGTACATTTATTAATATATTTTTCCATGATCACCAACTATAGGTTATTCAAAGATAAGGTTCTTCTGAGTGATAATGTCTTGCCCACTAGCTACAAAGAGGCAAAGAAATTGTTGAAAATGTTGGGTGTTGAGTACATATCATATCATGCATGTCCAAATGATTGTATTTTATATACAAGAGAATATGTAGACAAAGAGAGGTAAATCATGTACTCATCCTCATTTTAACATATTGAGGCACATGCTTATAATCCCAAGGATTCAAAGGCTCTTTGGTTGCAAAGAATTAGCTACGTTGTAGGGATGGCATGCCTCACATGGAAGTGAGTTGGGAGTTATGCGAATCCCTACTGATTCAATAACCATGAAGTATATAAAGGATACATGGTTTGAAAAATTCAAGGATGAAGTATGAAATATAAAACTCAGAATAACCATTGATGGCGTCAACCCATATTCCCCCCCTAACACAAACTATTATGTTTGGCTTGTAGTAGTGATCAATAACAATATCCCCCCATGGTTGTTTGTGAAGAAGGAACATCTTATGTTGGCTCTCATAGTCCCGGGTAGAAGACAAGTGAAGAATATGAATGTCTACTTAGAACCACTAGTAGATGAATTGAAGGAATTATGGGATGGGATAAATTTATACAATGTATCAAAAACCATCGCAATAGAGAGGAGTTTTATGTTGTATGGCATATGTTCTTACACGACACATGATTATCCAGGCTTAGGAGTTTTATCTGGTAAATTACGTATTTAATTTATTGATTTGTTTATATACGTAACAATATTATTTCACATATTAGTTATTTAATTCATTGTAATTGTTCTGATCTTCATGATATTATTTAACGTGCCATGAATATTAATTGTATACAATAATATCGTAGGTCTTGTAAAAAAAGGGTATTTTGGATGTAAATGTTGTGGGCCTTCTCTGAAATCTAGATGGTCCAAGGACCTATGAAAGCGAGTGTATGATTTATGTTGGGTATTCCTCCCAAAATAACACCCTTACAGAAGAGCAACATCCTCTTTCAATGGTAAATGAGAGAGAACCAAAAGGCCTCCAATGACGACACCAGATGAATGGCTTAGAGCATATGAGAGAGAGAAGGAGAAGGAGTTCATAGAAATGTTCGATTCCA
Organism: Pinus albicaulis; assembly: GCA_034641835.2. NCBI lineage: Eukaryota > Viridiplantae > Streptophyta > Pinopsida > Pinales > Pinaceae > Pinus > Pinus albicaulis. The sequence goes on along the minus strand of MU968411.1, from coordinate 12,534,660 downwards.
ATGGGGAGCCTATGTTCGATGATCCATAATTCATCGACACCTATGATGATAAATTTCCCATTGGGATGAAAAGGAAATCTATCTTTTATAACCTCCCATATTGGGAGCATCTTAATATTACCCACTTATTAGATCCCATGCATATATTTAAAAATGTTTCATATTATTTATGGAGGCACATATCCTCGAAACAAAGTGACACATTGGATTTTAGGAAATATATTATTACTTCAAAAACTAAAAAGAAACATTGGCAAAAAAAATTAGAAAGTATGGGATCAGAGGCAAGTGCTGATCCCTCTAATTCATGGTATTTCAAAGAAGGTTATGTCCCATGGATTTTAAGAAAAGATGATATTTCTTTGGCAAAGGAAGTTATAATGGGTGTGATGGTGCCAAATTCATACGGTTCTTCACTACGATGCTTCCACACCATGGATGACCATTTGTTGGGGTTGAAATCACATGACCATTTGAATCTTCTAAGAGTACATATAATGTCAAAAGCATGATTTTATTATTTGTTATATTAATAAATTTTGTCCCATGCGGGGATAATAAAACATAACTAATTTTGTATATTATTGTACGTGTTTATAACTTTGCAGTGTCATTATCCTTTGTTCGTGCGTGGGTGTGTGAAACATGAATTCCCTCAAGACCTAGAAAGTTCCATATATAAATTATCTAAATATTATATCAAGCCTATCGTGCCTAGAAAAAGACGGTATCGACGCATGAGCAGAGCAGGTATCTCTGCACCGGCCTCCTGATGATCCTCGACATTTGGCATATCTTGATCATCATCAGGATCCACACCTGGATCATGTGATGGTGCTAGCATGTCCTCGCCATCAAAAGACCCAATAACTGAAAAATATATACAAGTACACAACAATAATTAGACAATTTAATTACATAATTTAATAATAAAAAGTTAAAGAACATGTTAGAATAAATTTAAATAAAATAGTAATATTACCTCTATCATCTGGCGACTCATCATCTGTGAAGAGGATGTTGGCACACCCTCTCCAATCCAAGCCAACATAAGGATAGGGGACCATAATTAAGGGATGCGCGTAAACACTGGCTAACAACTCCAGTGCATCATGTGATATCCTCATGGAAAACACAGTCTCATGCCTCTTGGGCATCATCTGTGCCCACATGTGCATCTATGACTCGAACATCGACCTACGAGGTTGTCGAAAAAAATTAGGCCTCGTCTTTGGAAACCTCTAAAAAAATAAACAAAAATTCTGTGAAGCAAAAGGGCACTTGACCCTCCCTTGTGCATGAGCACAACATCTATCTAAAGCTGTAAAGAACTGCTACAAAATAATGGTAGACCACCTAACAAGTCGTGGCTCCTATACTAAAGAATCAACATAATCTAGAAGCAAGAAACTAATGTGTTGCCCATCAATGGTGTTGTGTGAAATGGTCGAAATCAGAAGTGAGAGGCACCTCACCCCCTAACTACCAAATGCACCAATACGTAACTGAGCTCCGGAGACTTGAACATATGAAGGAGAAAATATATCTGTGCTAATGTATCTCTGGTAGTACACCAACTCACTCCCTGCTACATAGCCAACTAAAACCTCTGCGAATGAGGGAAAATCCACCCCTTTCCTCTATAGCCCTGTAATGAAATATATTTCCTCCTCAGTGGGCACATATCACTGGTTAGGACCAACCTGGAAAGCCTGTCGGTGGGCATTCCACCTGCAGATAAGATGTATAAAAAACACACCATGGCCCTTTAGGGAAATAGCCTCCTCATAGAACTTGAGGAGACCTACCTGCCTTAGGAGCCCTTGGGTAGCTACTGTAATAGGGCGAGGGTACGCATCTCTCTCCCTCTCTCATGCCTCCCATAGGAAAACCATGTTATATAGGTCCGCCTATTGTTGATGTTGTTACCTCTCTTCTCTCCTTTCACGTCTCTAAATCATTGACATATTAAATAATTTTTTTTTATTAAACGAGACATGTATTTAGGAATATACATATATAATTTTTTTTGGAAAAAAAAAGAGAGTTTGTGTGCTACAAAAAATAGGCATGCACTGGTACCAGTGGGTCTTTTTTTGTTGTGCATCGACAGCGGTGCACTAGAAAATATTCGGCACCCCACCAGTGGTGCACCTAAAAATTTTTAGCGCACTGTTGAATATGGATGGTGTCGGGAGTGCAGTGCACTAACTAAACTCTACGCCCCAGGGTGTATAGTTCGGTCAGCACACCGACCTCCTGATATCATTACATAGTCAACGGTGTGGTATTTTACTAGGCCTCACCGTTGACCATGTCGAAATGCGGAATGTAGTGTGCTAACAAAAATAACTACCCTGAGGTGGATATTTAAGTCAATGCACCACATTGCTACTATTCCACATGGTCAACGATGTGTTCAGGTAACCAACCACACCGATTTTTTTTTTTAAATTTTAAAATAACATGGTATGCCTTTCGGTACCGCGCCGGAACCGATGTCGATACCATCAACACCGGTTGTGGTACAACCTGTAAATTAAAAGGCAACACCATGAACTGATGCAAGCCAAACAGCTCGAGCGCACTGCGTGACATTTTTTCTTTCTTTCTTTTAAATGGTTAATTTTATGGTAATTTGAAATTCTAATCCGCTAAAAGGCTTAATTATGGAAAACCAAGAAAAATGCCTGTACATTTGGCCATAAAGGAGGCATATTGGATGTATAATTTGAAAAAGGAAATTTGCCCACCGTTTTGAAAAATTCAAGCTGGATATTGGTAGGCAATGCACAATAGTAGTGCGTGAAATGGGTGCAATGGGAGCACTGATGTCATGGTGGCTTAGACAAGGATAAATTTCATTGGTTCTTGAGAGCTCTGGAGCACTGAGAAAAGTGAAAAATGTGATTTTTGGCCGTATTTTTTTTATTTAACCCTTTTCTAGTGCATAGGGTTTTATAGGCACACCGGTGTGGTTTCTTAAGACCGCACCAGGCGGTTTTTGTTTTTGCGCGGTGTTTTATGATGCACCGGTGCACTACAGTAATAAGATGTGCTGGGAGGGTGTGGACGAAGTGCACGGTGTTCGGTGTGCCAACATTTTGTGTGCATTGATGCTTTCTCTTGTTGAATGCACCTGTGCGGTTTATGAAGATAAGTGCACCGGACGAAAAACATCCGCAAAAACCTCCACCCGCCAACATCCTCTAATAGCCTACGGCTAGAAAGAGATGTCTGGGGTATTTTTATAAGGGGTTCCTCAAAAAAATCTGCTAGAGGGTCTTTTCCTTGTAGTGATTGGTGCAAGCTCGTAATGAGTAAGAAAATGTTGATCCAAGAATTAACGCCACAGTGCGGTCACGAAATTTAGAACCATACATTAACAAGAATAAAGCTGATGTAATATCCCTATTTTTTCCGCATTTTTTAGATAGTTAAACAGTCCTGAAGGGTCAAGGGGACCCAAGGGAAAACAATAATTTTGGACCTATTTTATTATTTTGAATAAAAATGGAAATGGAATTAATTGTGCAAAGACTAGAGTAAAAATTGAGATCAAGAATCAAAGTCAATGAGGATGGATAAGGTTCCAAAGACTTTCCCATTTCTTCAAAAATCCTTGGAGGAAATAAACTAAATATTGATTATTAGATTGGAGATAAAAATCTAAAAAAGATACCCCAGGAAAGAGAAAAGTACTGGGAAGAGGTAGAATAAAACCAGAAAGAGGAAAAATCTAGTTTTAAAGTAATTTTTTGGAAAACACAAAAGGAAAGCCTAGGTAAAAAGGAAAACAACATCCTGAATAACTGGATGCAGTTATGGAAACAAGATGATGGGAAAGCATGCTTAAATAAGCAAATTCTGGGTAGAAAAGGGGTTTTCTACTACTCGAAGGAATTGATCTTTGCTCAGGGGGAGTTATGGAGATAGAGCTCAAAGGTTGGGTGGAAAATATTCTACCAGAATTGGTATGCACAAGTTAATAAATCCTATCTTAATTTTTTGTTATTATTCTGAAGTTTATAATTGTGATGAACTAGGTAGCAATATCTGTGAATGAGTATATTTTATGTATGTAAGTAGTAGGACACTTTTCTGTTTGTTGTAAATTATTCATGTCTGCACATTTAATAGAACCTACTATAATAAATATAGTGTAGTCCTGTATTGTTGCACATATAATTTTAGGAAGGATACCAAATCTCAGAATGTCTAAACCTGTGAAGTAGGTTTAAATATGAGGTTAGGTAGAATATCTCAATTTATACAGGTAGAAAGTAAATTCATGAGAAGTAGATATAATGAAATTATCGAGCTAACTAGGACAACCTGTCAAGTAAAATTATACATAATGAGGGAATTATGTTCTTTTATTAAACATGAATGTATAAAATTCAAATCCTATCTTCTGCTATAACATAATTAGAAGATTTTGAATTTATACATGAGTCGTAGTATTATATTATAATTGAAGCAAACTTTACATAGAATATAAAATATGCTGAATAGTAAATATATCTTCATTTATGGAAATAAGCATAGTGGATTATACTAAATTAAAATAATTCGGGAGAATTATATATACATAACTTTCAAAGTAATTATTGTCCAAAATTTATACAGATTTGGGATTCATCCCCATGAATTAAAACTACATAATCCCTATGAAAATAGTTCATTTTTATATTAGGGGAAGTCCTCAAGGAGTTCTGGACCAACCTGTACAATGAAATCCAATCACTTTGTTACTATATGACATACATAGTGATAACCATGCTGTAAAATCAAATAGGAAGGTAAAGGTTACATGCACATAGACTAATTTATAGAGATTAATAAATGTGCTTAAATTCAGGAAAGTAGTAAATTATTTGAAGAAGGGATATTGATAAGGTAACATGAATTTATTACCTTATTGGCTAGAATAGAGCCAGAAAGTAAACCTTAATGTAAAAGAAATTTTAGAACAAATTAAACTGAGAACCATAGAAATATAATAGCTTGAGAAATTATTAACTAAAATTAGGAAATTGATTACCTGAATATTCTTTGACAGAATACTGATCCAAACCTGAGAAACTGTGGAAAAATGGAATTCCTGTACAAATTAGGGATTAATAAAATTAGACCCCATTATGTACAAATTAAATTCATTTGAATTAAAAGCTAGAAATATTACATGCTATTTCCTAATTACAGTATTAGGAAAAATTAATACAATTAAATACATATAAATGAAAGCTCATGCACTTGAGGAAAATGTGAATAAGTGGAAATTTAATGAGATTCTCGAATTCTTCCAATTTGAATGATGAAATGGATAGACTTAGTAATTCGAAAATTGTGAAGAGAGAATAAAAGTTAAGAGGAGTTATGATTCTACTCCTAAATTGAAATGAAAGAGCACTGTGAGCTTCCAGCAAACGTATCCGGGTTCACTAAACCCCGAGGAATCGTAATTTCACATTCCTGAAAACAATTAACTAACAACCAAATTGACAATCTCAACACAAAGATTTTGGACTGGAAATGGAGTAAGATAAAACGTATTAATAAATTTAGTTACTGCATAAACCTTGGTATATTCAACAAGGGTATGTATGCAAGGAGTAACATTGGGTTCTCTATGTAGAGAAGAGCCAAGAATAAAGAACGAAGGGTATCATTAAATAAAAACTAGAATTTAAATTATACCCAGATGGCCTAAAATATGTCGAGAGTAGAGAAATATGAAACCGCATACCTGAAAATTAATACTGAAAGGAATAAATAAAGTTGGATAAATCTCGAGTTAGATAGAGTGTGAAGGAGGACTTTATTCTCATGAAGAGAATCCTCAACCTACGTCCAAACAAAAGGAGTAATTAGAAAGTCACAATTAAATTCCAAGAAATCTAAATTTCATGATAGAGATTAAGTTAGAAAAACTGGAATTTCAACAGAGATAAATGATGTTTGAAATCATATAGAAAATGCTGGAATATAATCCATACTAAAAAGAATCGTAATATAGTTATATAACAATTGCGTGAGAGTAAGTTAGAGTTCAGGTTAACCGGATTAAGGTTCTTACTCCATATGCTTGAGAACCAGTGGCAACTCAATTGGCCAGAGTATGGAATGAGAAATGAAACAACTATTTATGTCAACGACCTAGAATTCCTGGAGTAAATATAATGTTGCAACCAAAATAAACAAATACGTATGAGTTGCAAAGAATGATGGTTAAAGAAAAGTTAACTTCTAAACAGCATAAACCACAAAAATCTTTGATTCATAAACGTTGCATAAAAACTAAAACATTACCTAGAATGCATCATGAAGATGAAGAAATCTTAACCCTCTACATCATGGGCTTGGCTCTGCATCATGAGTTTAGCATAAAAATCTTCGAAGAAGAGTGTCTGCGGAAGAACCAGAGCCAAATGCCAAATGACGATGCGAAAAAGGTGAAACATAACAAAAGTATGGTAAAGGAAGAGTAACCCTAATCCAGGATACGATGCAACCCCAACCATCCACTTGTAACGCATCAAACAGAGGAGATTATTTGGGTAGATGAGAGGTTAAGTTGATAGGTCAGAGCCATGTGACGACATTAATGGCCAAGGTACAAATCATAAATACTGAAAATCCCGAAGTGATAGTAACAATCAAAACGTTGGACTTTAAACCATACGGATAAGGATTGTAATCCTAAATTCATTAATGCATCGTTGATATGGAACTGTGCCAAAGTTAGTACTTAGGGTAGGAGATTTACTTGACAGAGCTATGATGGAATAGGTATACTCGTGAACAACATTTTTGGGTGTGACATTATAACAATAATTCCACTTAGGGAAAATGAAATCAACATGTAAGGTTGGAACTCCAATAAGGTACTCACGTACAAAGGGCTTGATATGTAAAAAGGCTGAAATTTATTTTAATTAATAAATGGACCACTTATCGCCAGAACATAGGTAAGTGAGTAAATGCGAAAAGTAATCATATGGTGAAGGTCAAGACTATAACCTTAGTCAAAGTACTATTATTTCTGTGTACAGTGAATTAGTGCACAAAAGTACAGCTAAAATTATGAATGGAGGGGATGAGTTGTATGTAGATCTGGGTGGTGCATAAAATACACCAGATCCAAATGCTCTGTTGCTGACCATGTTCCATCAGATGCAAAGAGAAATGATGCAACTGAGAACTAGTAATGAAATATTTTCGCTAGCCAGTGAAGAGAAAGAAAGGTTAATCAGGGAATTAACCTCCAAGACCAGTTAGAAAGGTGAAGGTTATGGAAGAAAGAGAAAGGAAGCTGAAAACCACTCAGAAGGATCTAAGGATGGTGAAGCCTTTGGACAACAATCGATAAGGAAAAAGGAATTTCAAGGAGAATTCCAAAAAATTAGACCTCCCACTTACGATGGTGAGAAGGATGAAGATGCAGAATATTAGATTCTAAAAATGGTGAAATACTTCCAAGTTTATGAATATGGAAGTAACTTGAAAGCCAGATTGGATATTTACCAACTACAAGGTAAGGATACCTTGTGGTGGGAAGAAACCAAAATGGTACATGTACTAGATGAGAAAACTGTCACTTGGGAAGATTTTCAAACTAAATTTAAATCTAGATATCTGAATGAAAGTTATTATGATGACAAAGTGAAAGAGTTTAATGAGATGAGATTGGGACAACTTGCCATAGATGAGGTTGTTACCAAATTTACAAATCTGCTTCGCTATGTACCTTATATTAGGGAAGAGAAGGCTAAGATACAATGATTTTTAAATTGTCTGCCTACTAACTACAAGGAGATAATAGAATTTGATAATCCCAAGACAATGGATGAAGTTGCGCACAAGGAAAGACTGTGTTATTAACAGTTAAAAGGCAGCAATGATCAAGTGAAAAAGTGGCAAAACAAAGAAAAAGGAAAATGTGACTCTAGTGGAAAAAGAGTAAAAACAACATACCTGAAATTTTTTGGGAAAAATCATCAAAGGAAGAAGTTTAACAAAACTGGAGAAAACCAACCAGCCCAATCACAAACAGGATCCAAACCGATTGATGTAAACAACAAGAGAGATGGCATGGTAAAAATGAGGGAACCATTAAAGTGTGGGGGTTGTGGAGAACCTCATCTATTACGATACTTTCCTCACTAAACCATTCAAAACATTGAAGTGTTGATAGAGGAAACTACTGTAAATGATGTGACAAGAAACTTTCCCAGAATTAGTGATGCATTGGAATATCATCAAGCTGAACACCAGTCAACCATGGTTGAAATAGAAGGTATGATTGCTGAACAACCTATTTCTATTTTGATAGATCCAGGCACAAACTTAAGTTATATAAGTCCTCAGATGGTGGAAAAGTGAAAATTGAAATCAGAAAAATTTCAGCAAGCATCGTTAGTTCAGTTAGCTACAAGAAAAAAAATAAAAGTGACTCATAAATTACCAAATATTGCTATAAATTTAAATGGGTATGAAACTAAACCAAATTTAAATATTTTGCCTCTAGGTTCCTATAATGTATTAGTGGGAATGGACTGGTTAGAAAAATAAAAAGAAATACTTAATTGTTTAGATAAAACAATACATTGTATAGATGGTGAGGGAAAACCATTGATAGTGAAGGGAAAACCCAGACTAATATCAATTAGACAAATTTCAGCACTACAGTTAAAGAGGGAAATAGGGAAAGACTATCAAGTGTATGTTGTACAAGTGGAGGAATTGGGACTAAAAACTGAAAAAGAAACTGTAGAAAATTTACCAGTAATCAGAGACTTCAAGGACGTGTTTTCAGATGAAATTCCTCAATTACCCCCTAAAAGAGAAATTGATTTTTAAATTGAATTAATACCAGGAGATACACCAGTCTCTAGAGTGCCATATAGAATGAGTACCCCAGAGTTATTAGAATTAAAACTATAGCTACAAGAGTTGCTGGACTGAGGCTATATTAGGTCAAGTGTGTCCCCTTGGGGAACATCAATACTGTTTGTTAAAAATAAATATGGTACATTCAAAATGTGTATAGTTGATAGAAAACTGAATAAACTGACTATCAAGAATAGATATCCTCTACCCAGGATAGACGATTTATTTGATCAAGTCTGAGGAGCCATTGTCTTTTCAAAAATTGTTTTAAGGATAGGCTATCATCAACTCAGAATTAAGGATGAAGACATAAAAAAAAAGACATTCATAACTATATATGAACACTATGAGTTTTTAGTTCTACCTTTTGGGTTGACTAATGCACCTGCCACCTTTATGTGTCTAATGAACAATGTCCTAAGTAAATATCTAGGAAATTTTGTTCTAGTGTTTATTGATGACATTCTGGTCTATTCTAAGAATGAAGATGAACATAAAGAACATCTTATAATTGTCTTACAAACACTTAGAGAACATAATTTATATGCCAAAATTATCAAATGTGAATTTTATAAAGATAAAATTCAGTACTTGGGTCATGTGATTTTAGAAAGAGGATTAGCAGTGGACCCAAAAAATATACAGACTATCATGGATTGGCCTGTGCCTACTGATGTTTTCTCCATAAGATCATTCATAGGAATTGCATAATACTATACGAGGTTTGTAGAAATATTTCCAGCCTTAGCATATCCTATTGTCTCTCTACAGAAGAAAGGAGCGAAGTTTGATTGGACAGAAAAATGCCAACATATTTTTGAATAGTTAAAACTAAAAATAACAACTAATCCTATTTTCAAGATTGTTGATCCAAACCAAGAATTTGTAGCATGTACAGATGCTCGTGCAAAAGGATTAGGAGGGGTGTTATTACAAGAAAAATCAGTCATAGCATATGAGTCAAGAAAATTAAAGAAACATGAACATAATTACACTGTGTATGACTTAGAGTTAGCTGCTGTAATACATGCTTTGAAGATGTGGAGACATTATTTGTTAGGGAAAAAGTTTGTATTGATGACAGACCACATAAATTTGAAATAATTTTTCACACAACTTGACTTAAATGTTAGAAAAGCTAGATGGTTGTCCTTCCTTAGTGATTTTGACATGGAAATCAAACATATCAAAGGAAAGGAAAATAAGATTGCAAATGCTTTAAGTAGGAATTCTCATCAAAAAGTGAATAGTGTTGGGAGTAGTGCAAATTTTGACATTGAAAGATTGATCCAAGAAGTGATGAGTCAAGATTCAAAATATGAAAAACTCCAAGAAAATTTGCATAATAATGAGATAGTGGGATATACTAAAAACTAGAAAGGATTGATTCATTAAAAAAAAATATTGTACATTCCCAATGTGAACTCATTAAAAAGTGAAATTTTAGATGAATATCATAAACGAACCTATGCAGGACATTCGAGGTATCAGAAATTTATTTCAGCCTTGAGAAAGAATCTGTTTTGGCCAGGTATGAAAAAGGATGTGGCTAACTATTTATCTAGATGTTTGGAATTCCAACAGGTAAAAGTAGAGCATCAACATCCTGTAGGATTACTCAATCCTTTACCCATCCTAGAATGGAAATGGGAATCAGTTTCCATAGATTTTATAACTGGATTTCCGAGAACTAAATATCAACATGATTTTATAATGGTAGTTGTAGACACATTGCCTAAAACTGCACACTTCTTACCACTACAATCTACTTTTGGTACAACCCAAGTATCTAATGTGTTTATGAAAGAGATTGTAAAGTTACATGGTATTCCTAAAATGATCATATAAGACAGAGATGCAAAGTTTACTTCAACTTTTTGGAAGCCTTTTTTTGGTGGAATGGGTAACAAGTTGAACTTAGTACCACATATCGTCCCCAAAAATATGGACAAACTGAAAGAACAAACCTGATTTTAGAAGACATGTTGAAAGTGTATGTTTGGACATACCTACAAGGTGGGAATACTTTTTATATCTGGTAGAGTTTTCATACAATAATAGTTATCAAGCCTCAATCAAGAAGAGTTATTTTGAAGAATTGTATGGCAGAACATGCCACACGCCTCTTAGTTGGAGCCAACCAGAGGATAAGTTAATACTTGGACCGAATGCATTGTAGGAAGTGGAAAGAACTGTCAAGAAAATTCAGCAAAATATTAAGACAGCATAAGACAGGAAAAATAGCTATGTAGACAAAAAGAGAATTCATAGAGAATTCAACGTGGGAGATCATGTTTACTTGAGGATTAAGACCAAAAAGAGTACCTTGTACACAGGTAACTTTGCTAAATTAGCATCATGCTACTATGGACCTTTTGAAGTACTAGAAAGAGTGGGACTAGTAGCATATAAGTTGGCTTTACCTAGTCACATTAAGGTACACAATGTTTTTCATGTATCGTTATTAAAAAAGTATGTACATGATCCTACTCATGTCATTGATTGGAATGTGATACAGGTGGAACCAGAAGGGGAATTTCTTCTAGAACCACTTCACATCTTGGCACAAGAAGAAATTGAGCTCTGGAATAGGACAATAGCTAGGGTGAAAGTGCAGTGGAAGCACTTTGCATCCGAAGAAGATACTTGGGAGTGAGAAGAAGATATGAAGGAAAATATCCATCACTGTTTGAAAAGTGAATTTATATTTTGCAACATCGAGGATGATGTTTTGTTTTAGAGGGGGAATATGTAATGTCCCTATTTTTACTACTTTTATTAGATAGTTAAACAATCCTGAAGGGTCAAGTGGACCTAAGGGAAAAAAAGTATTATAGACTTAGTTTATTATTTTGAATAAAAATGGAAATGGATTTAACTGTGCAAAGACCATAGTATAATTTGAGATCACGAATCCAAGTCCATGAGGATGGATAAGGTTCCAAACACTTTCCCAGTTCTCAAAAAATCCTTGGAGGAAATAAATTAAATATTGATTATTAGATTGGAGATAAAAATCTAAAAATATACCCCAGTAAAGAGGAAAGTACTGGGAAAGGGTAGAATAAAACTAGAAAGAGGAAAAATCTAGTTTTAAAGTACCTTTGTGAAAAAAAAGGAAATCCTAGGAAAAAAGGAAAACAACATCCTGATTAACGGATGTAGTCATGGAAACAAGATGATGGGAAATAATTCTTAAATAATAAAATTCTTTGTAGAAAAGAGATTGTCTACGACTAGAAGGATTTGATCTCTGCTTGGGGGGAGCTGTGGAGATAGAGCTCAAAAGTTGGGAGGAAAATAGTCTACCAGAAATGGTATGCACAAGTTAATTAATCCTGTCTTAATTTTGTGTTATTATGTTGAAGTTTATAATTGTGATGAATTAGGTAGCAAGATCTGTGAATGAGTATATTCTGTTTATGTAAGTAGTAGGACACTTTTCTATTAGTTATAAATTATTCAGGTTTGTGCATTTAACAAAACCTACTATAATAAATATAGTTTAGTCCTGTATTGTTGCCCAGATAATTTTAGGAAGGATACCAACTCTCAGAATTTCTAAACCTGTGAAGTAGGTTTAAATCTGAGGTTGGGTAGAATATCTCAATTTATACAAGAAGAAAGTAAATTCATGAGAAGTAGATATAATGAAATTATCCAACTAACTAGGACAACCTATCAAGTAACATTATACAAAATGAGGGAATCATGTTCTTTTATTAAACATGAATTCTATAAAATTCAAATCCTATATTTTGCTATAACATAATTAGAAGATTTTGAATTTATACATAAGTCATAGTATTATATTAGAATTGAAGCAAATTTTACATAGAATATAAAATATGCTGAACAGTAAATACATCTTCGTTTCCAGAAATAAGGATAGTGAATTATACCGCATTAAAATAAGTTGAGAGACTTATATATACATAATTGTCAAAGTAATTATTGTCCAACATTAATATAGAAACTACCTAATCCCTCTGAAAATAGTTCAGATTTCTATTAGGGGAAGTCCTTAAGGAGTTCTAGAGCAACCTGTACAATGAAATCCAATCACTTTGTCACTGTATGACATACATAGTGATAACCATGATGTAAAATTAAACAGGAAATAAATTTATAGAAATTAATAAATGTGCTTAAATTCAGAAAATTAATAAATTATTCGAAGAAGGGATATTGATAAGTTAACATGAATTTATTACCTTACTGGCTGGATTAGAGCCAAAAGGTAAACCTTTATGTAAAAGAAACTTTAGGACAAATTAAATTGAGAACCAAAGAAATATAATAGCCTAAGAAATTATTCACTAAAATCAAGAAATTGATTACCTGAATATTCTTCAATAGAATATTGATCCAAACCTGAGGAATTGTGGAAAAATGGAATTCCTGTACAAATTAGCGACTAATAAAATTAGACCCCATTCTGTACAAATTAAATTCACTTTAATTAAAAGCTAGAAATATTACAAGCTATTAATCCTAATCAGAGTATTGGGAAAATTTAATACAATTAAAAATATAGACATGAAAGCTCATAAACTTGAGGAAAAATTGAAAAAGTGAAAATTTAATGAGATTGTCGAATTATTCCATTTTGAACAATGGGGTGGATAGACTCGTAATTCGAAAATTGTGAAGAGAGAATAAATGTTAATAGGAGTTATGATTCTACTCCTAAATAAAAATGAAAGAGAAATATGAGGTTCTAGCAAACGTAACTGGGTTTACTAAACCATGAGGAATTGTAATTTGATATTCCTGAAAACAATTAACTAACAACCAAATTGACAATCTCAACGTAGATATTTTTGAGTGGAAATGGAGTAAGGTAAAAAATATTGTTAAATTTAGTTACTGCATAACCCTTGGTATATTCAACAAGGGTATGTATGCAAGGAGTTATGTTGGGTTCTATGAGTAGAGAAGAGCCAAGAATAAAGAACAAAGAGTATCATTATATAAAAACCAGAATTTCATTTATACCCAGATAGCCAAAAAGATGCCAAGAGTAGAGAAATATGAAAATGCATACCTGTAGAGGAAAATTAATGCTGAAAGGAATGAAGTTGGATAAATCTCGAGTTAGGCAGAGTGTGAAGGAGGAATTCATTCTCACGAAGGGAATCCTCAACTTGTGTCTAAACAGAACAAGGAGTTAAAAAGTCACAAATAAGTCCAAGAAATCTAAATTTCATGACAAAGATTAAGTCAGAAAAACACAATCTCAATAGAGATAAATGATGTTTGACATCATATACCAAACGTTGGAATAGAATCTGTACAAAAAAGAATGGTAATATATTTATATAACAATTGAGTGATATTAATTTCGAGTTTACGTTAACTGGATTAAGGTTCTTACTCCATATGCTTAAGAACCGGTAGCAATTCGATGGGCCAGAGTATGAAATGATAATTACAACGACAATTTTTGTCAATGACGTAACATTCCTGGAGTAAAACTAACGCTACAACCAAAATAAACAAATACGTATCAGTTGCAGAGAATGATGGTTAAATAAAAGTTAACTTCGAAACATTGTAAACCACAAAAACCTTCGATTCATAAACGGTGCATTAAAAATGAAACATTACCTGAAATGCATCTTGAAGATGATGAAATATTGACCCTCTGCATCATTGGCTTGGCTCTGTGTCATGATTTTAGCCTAAAACTCTTCGAAGTAGAGTGTCTGTGGAAGAACTAGAGCCAAATGGCAAATGACGATGCCAAAAAGGTAGAACAAAGAAAAAGTGTGGCAGAGGAAGAGTTACCCTAATCCAGGATACGATACAACCTCAGCCATCCACTTATAATGCATCAAACGAGGGATATTAACAGGGTATATTAACAGGGTATATGAGAGGTTAAGTCGATAGGTCAGAGCCATGTGACGACGTTAATGGCCATGATACAAATCATAAATACGGAAAATCTTGAAGTGATAGTAACAATCAAAACGTTGGAATTTAAACCATACGTATGAGGATTGTAATCCTAAATTCATTAATGCATCATTGATATGGAACTGTGCCAAATTTAATACCTAGGGTAGGAGATTTACATGGTAGAGCTATGACATAATAGTTATACTAATGACCTAACTTTTTGGTTGTTACATTATAACAATAATTCCATGTAGGGAAAATGAAATAAATGTGTAAGGTTGGAACTCTAATAAGGTACTCACGTACAAAGGGTTTGAAATTTGAATAAAATATTCATGTACAAAGTATGTTGGAGAATAACTTTAGTTACATATGTTATAACGTGGAGGTTATAACGAAGACTAATAGATAAGTAAAAAGGCTGAATTCATTTTAATTAATAAATGAAGCACTTATGGCCAGAACATAGGTAAGTGAGTAAATGCGAAAGGTAATCATATGGTGAAGGTCAAGACTATAACCTTAGTCAAAATTTAATTATCAATTGAGGGAGGTTGATAATATAAAAGTAAGTGCTTGAAATATAAAAATGATAAGGTAGATAGAAACCAACATAAATATATCTTTATATATTATCATAAGAATGGAATTCAAATGGTGAAAGCATAATATAATAATCTTATTATGCTAGAAGCTATATAAGAATCCTAGATTATATTATAGTGACATAAGGTGGTAAAGAAATGTCTCTAGTATTAAACTTCTAATAAAGCTGATTGATGACAATTTTTGAACATAAATTCGACAAGAGTAAAACAAACATAAAGCTACTAGACGATTTCGTCGAAGAGCGATGAAACACATTAATGCAGTTTATATAGTTATTACTTAGACTGTAAAAATATATATAATTTTTTTGTGGAAGTGGAGTTGTTATAGCTGAAACCAACCTAGAAGGGTTTGAGGGTGGGGAACTAGCTAGACATAATACAAAAAATAAAAAGGAGAAGGATGAGGAATCATGGCACCTGAACTTAGTAAAACACCTTTAGGTATACTAAAATGAAAATAATGTGAAAACTAAATTAGCAATCTACCAATTGCAGGGTAAAGCCACCTGTGGTGGGAAGAAACCAGAATGGTACATGTTCGGGATGGAAAAAATACTATTTTGGAAGGATCTCAATAAAATTTCAAGTTTATATACTTGAATGAGAGAGGATATGATGGTAAAACAGAAAAAAAAAATCCAGGAGCATAAATTAGAACAACTAGTAAATGACTAATTCCTTTCAAAATCTAGGGGAATGTTTCGATATGTATCCTATATCAAAGTGGTAAAAACAAAAGAACCATTAAAGTGATGAGGTGTTGGGGAACCTCACCTGTTACAGGACTGTCCACACAGGTCAATTCAGAACATTTAGGCGGTTCGAGAGACAACTATAGTAAACGACATGGATCGAAATATGTCTAGGATCAGCACTGCCTTAGGAAATCGATAGGCTGAGAACCAATCAAACATAATAGAAGTTGAAGGTATGAATTTTGAAGAAATTATTGCTGATTTATTAGATCTAGGAGAAAAATTTGGTTAAGTCAGTTCACAAATAGTAGAAAAGTGTAACAAAAATCAGAAAAAAAATGTAGCAAACATGGTTAGTACAGTTAGCCATATGAAAAGGGACATGCAAAAATCTCTCAAACTGCTGTAAAGTTAGATGAATACGAAATGGAACTCCAATTAAACCATTATATTGGTAAAATGATATGATTTGTTAGTAGGAAATAAGAGGTTGGAAAAACAAAAATAAATAGCAAATTTCTTAGACCAAAAAAATACATTGCACTGTGGAAGTAAGAAAAAATATAATAGACAAAGGAGAACCAAAAATCAATATTTGTCAGAAAAATTCCTACATTAAAATTTAAAATAACAAGAAGAAAACGTTGTAAAATGAATGAAACAAGAAAAGGTTGTAAAATGAATGTTGTACATGTGGAGAATTTGGACAACAAAACGAAAATGAAACTGTGGAAAAATTACCAGTGATTAGAGAGCTCAAGGAGAGGGTTCTAGAAGAAATCCCTCAATAAACCCTTAAACGAGACATTGATTGTTTAAATAAACTAGTACTACTTCCTGGGAACCCTATAGAATGAGTATTCGTGAACTATTAAAAATTGGAACTTAAGTTAAATTTTTTTTTTTTGGACAGAGGGTATAGTAGATCAATGGTGCCTCCTTGGGAAGCACCTGTGTTATCAAAAAAAAAATATGACATGTTTAGAAGGAGTATAGATTTCCAACAACTGAAGGAAATTATTATCAAGAATAGATATCCTTTGCCAAGGGTAGATGAATTATGGGTCAAGTAAGAGGAGGGAAGTTTGAGAGCAACAAGAAAAATATCAAATTGGCAGTAAGCAATCAAAAACCTGAAATTAACCACTACCACAAAGTGAAAATGGCTGATCCAAATAAAAAAAGTGTAGTATACACCGATGCATGTGTTGAAGAAGTAGGATGAGTGCTAGTACAAGAGAACTCAATACTAGCCTACGAGACAAGAGAAATGAACATAATTATTCAGTATATGAGGAAAAATTTCTGTTGTTATGCATGCCTTAAAGATGATGAGACAAAAACTTTTAGGAAAGAAATTCCTATTCATGATAAATTATATAAGCCTGAAGTAATTCTTTCCCAAATAGATTTAAATACCAGACAAACTGGATGATTAGTTTTCCTTAGTAAGTGAAAATTGAAATTAAACACATTAAAGGAAAGGAAAACATAAATTCTAATATTTTGACTAAGAACTCCCATAAAAAAATTTGAATATGTGCTTAGAATTGAATACAAGAATAAATTAAGAAGTGTTGATTTAAGATCAACAATGCGAAAAAAAATTGCAAGAGAAAATTTCAATAAATTGTAACTATAGAATATAATTTGATTAATACTATAAGAGACCGCATGCAAGTCATATTAGAGATGAAAACCTGAATTCAGGATTAAAGAAGAACATGTTTTGGCCTGGCATGGGAAAATATGTAGTGGATTTTCTGGCTAGAATGTCAACAAGTAGGAGTGGAACATCAACATCCAACATGACTATTGAATTTTCTCCCTATTCAAGAATGAAAGTGGGAAGTTGTTTCAATAAATTTCTTCACCAGATTGCCTAGAACAAGGCACCAAAAAAATCAGTACACTTTTGCCCGTACAATATAATTTTGTCACAACTCAAAGTAGTCAATGTGTCCAAGAAATAAATTGTGAAATTATATGGAGTTCCAAAATTGATTATATCTGGAAAAGATAGCAAGGTTACTTCAATTGGTTTTTTTTAAACTCAGTTTGTAGGAAAAGGGTACCGAGTTCAATTTTAGTACCACTTATCATCCTCATCAGCTGGAAATACTGAAAGAATCAATCAAATTTTAGAATACATGTTGTGCATGTATGTGATGAACATGTGGATAAACCCACAAAGTGGGAAGATTTTCTGCATATGGCATAATTGTTTCTAATAAAAATTATTAGGCTTATAATTAAGATGTATCATTTTGAAGATTTTTATGGAAGGAAATGTTACAATCCACTTAGTTGGAGTCGATCAGAGAACAAGTTAATTATTGAATCAAATGCACTATTCAAAATGGAGCGAACTGAGAAGAAAATCCACCAACATGGTAAACCATTCAAGATCGTCAAAGAAGTGGTGCAGATGGGAAAATAATTCATAGAGAATTCAAAATGGGTGACCATGTGTACTTGAGGATTAAGCCTCACAAAAGTACATTATATGCTAGTAGTTGTGCTAAGTTAGCACTATACTACTATGGAACATTTGAAGTCTTGCTACAGATTGGATCTACCGAGGCAGATTAAGGTTCACAATATTATTATAATTCCTTATTGTCAAAGTATATATGTGACACTACTCATGTAAATTGATTTGATCCATGAACATGTGGAAACATGAATGGAATTTGTTCTAGAGCCACTTATTATACCGAAGCATAAAGAAATCAAGCTCCGGAGTAGAACAATAACTGGGGTGGAAGTGCAGTGGATGCACTTTACCTCTGAAGAAGCTACTTGGAGCAAGAGGATGAGATGAAGGAGAAACATCCATCCCTGGTTGAGAAATCAACAAAGCATTTGCAACACCGAAGATGATGTTCTGTTTTAGAGGGGGAATATGTAACATCCCTATTTTTCAGTTTTTATTTTAGGTAGTTAATAATCCTAAAGGTTAAATGGACCTATAGGAAAGCTATAAGTGGAATAAGTGATGAAAGTGGTTAGGATAAATAAAATATTATAATACAATTAAATATTCTAAGATAAAAAATAAAGTGTTATGTTACTAAACTATGGTAGAATAAGTATAAATTGGTAAGGACAAAAATAAATAGAAAATTATAAATTTTATTATAAGAGTAGAAAGATGGTGAGGAACTGTCCTCAAGGATAGTCACTACTGAAAATGAATTGGGAATTATTTAAGAATATCAAAGGATCATTAATCACAAAAAAAGTATTATGTGTATGAAAACATAAGTTGTTAAAGAAAATTTAACCACAGGAAGTATAGTTAAAGAGTTTCTTCGAATTATGACGAAGGACATTAATGTCATTGACGAAAATTTAGCAATAATGTTATCATTAGATTTTTTTTTTTTTTTGGTAAGTGGAGTTGTTGCATCATCCTTCTCTAATATAAGGCACATAATGAAGAAAATTAGTGAATTTGGTAATAAAATCATCAATATTGAGTTTTCCCAATATCAGCTCATGAAATTACTTAACTTTATCATCATAATACCTCTCATTCCGATACGTAGACTTGAATTTGGTTTGAAAGTATTCTCAGGTAAAAATTTTTCATCCAGCACATGTACCATTTTTATTTTTTCCCACCAAAGTGTAGCTTTACCCTGTAATTGGTAAATTTCCAATCTAGATTTAAAATTAATTATGTATTCATATACCTGGAAGTATTTAACCATGTTTAGAAGCCAAGCTTCCACATCCTCATCCTTTTCACCATAAGAAGTGGGAGGTTTGATTTTTTGGAATTCCACTTGAAATTCCTTTTTATTTCTGGAATGATGTCCAGATGCTTCCCCACCCTCAGACCCTTGTGAGTTAGTTTCAACTTCTTTTCTCTTTCTTCCATGGTCTTCACTTTCATGACTAGACTGTGAGGTTAATTCATTGATCAACCTCTATTGATCTTCACTGGCTTGCAACAATCATTCATTTCTAGTCCTTAGCTAAACCATTTCATGTTGCATATCTCTGATCATGCCAAGCAATTGAGAATTTTGATCTGGTGGGTTTCTCACATCATTGATATCTACGTACAACTCTCCTTCTTCATTCGTAATAGTAGTTGTACTATTTTTACACTTCAGTAACTGTACACAATAATTAATTAGTACATCAAATTATGTAAAGAAAATTTTCTTTTTTCACAGCAACATAATTTGGGGTTTTTTTCTATATGAGGACACCTAGGCCCAGTGTTTTCAACATGGGCTTTGATACCATTTGTAACAACTCTACTTTCCTAACAATTTATTTTTCTATATATATCAATAATACTACTCTTCTATCCTTTACAATTGTTTACTCTTATCATATGTATAATACCTTACAGATTTATAATAAATATTTTATCTCAGTTATTGTCTTACTTGATAAATCATTATATCATTTTCCAAACTACTAATTAATTTAAGGATATTACATCCCTATGTTCCCCTAAGGACTATCCTTAACTGATATTACACATGATAATGTTAACATTAAGATATGTTAGAAATTTCAATTGGTAATAATCACATTACCCTTATATTATAATTTTATATATATATATATATATATATACCTTCGAATATAAGGTACATAAGGACACCTTTACAATATATTTAATATCTTAATCTTCCATAATGGATAACCTATACATTGTATATATTTTTTTCTATCCTCGTACTATATATTTAATCTACCTATTAGATTAACATAAAAAATGTAACAATATTGAATGGAAATGAGCTTCAGGACCATACGTTACTCACCCATTTCACGTATATCCCTTCCTATCTTTATATTAAATTACTATTATATACCCAACCCACCGAATAGTCTAAAATTCATATATATTACGAGTAAGGTTGGTGAACCATACGTTGACTTGTCCCATTTAGATTAATCTGATGTTTAATTATTATGTAATTTAAACATCACATATGTTGTCATAAAAATATCTATTACAGGACTCGAGTTATATATGTAGATTAACGAAATATTTGTTTTATTGTTTGGTGGGTGAATACATTTAATTTCACTGTGATTTTGATTAATTCGACCAACCACCTTTGCAATCCTTATCATTTTGGTTTTAACCCTCATAAATGTTCTCATACATTTAGTGATGATCTTCACATGTGCTTAATCATTTTTTTGGACAGCTAGAGGGTCGATTTCATTTTCTTTTGATGGTTTGGATTTAATCCATATTTCACCTCTCTGTTCGAAGGATTTAGGTTAGGGTTTTCGACGTTGTTTCTTTCCACTATTTTCATTTGTCGAATTTCCTTGTAGATATTTCCATTCTTATTATTTTTTTTCGACACTAGCTGAGGCTTCTCTCTACATTTTTGGTTCCTCTGATCGAGGTTTTCATAATGAAACGACTCAGAGCTGACCTTCTTAACGAAATACCTTTGATAAGTCTGTTTGACCTCTACGTGTATTCCTCCATCATTGAGTATGAACATTGAAACCATTAATTTTTCTTGTTCATAGAGTCTACATCTATAACTCCATTACTATTATTAGATTATTTAATTTTGTGTGTTATCAATCCTCAGTTCATCTACTCTTTTGATTCAGTTATTGCAGGGAGAATTTTCGTAATCTCATGATGACTCATCAAAAAATAGACGTTTTCTACCATCTACAATTTTTGGTAAGTTTCTAGATCCCAAACTCTTTTTCTGATTTTATCATTCACTGAATGATTTTTACCATGGTTTACTTTCTACTTCTCCTCTCGAGAATAAAGATTTTTATTTATAATTATATCCATTTCCAATTAGTAGGCAGTCTGGATTTTCCCAAAATCTGTTTCCAATTTCACTAATTTTTCCAGTTCGTTTTTAATATTAACTTGTACAATTTATAATGTAGATTTCTTGGAGAAATTCTATTTTACTCTTGAAATCGATTTACTGTGAATTATCTAGATCGTATGTCTAAGTTTGATAATCGATTTAAGATATCCCCTCTTATATATGAATTTTTAAATACCATTATTCTTCGTTACAACTATGAATGAAACTGATTGAGGTTACATGAAACATATTTTAATGGTTGTACTTCTATCAAATTCACCTTACACCAGAGAGTCGATACATACGACCACTATGCGATCGAATCCTCTTAGGAAATTTCCAAGTGAATTTATTTGAAATTTCCTTTATATGTAGTTGTATTGCCCATAGTCATTTATTTCAGACTTACAATTTTACTCTCCCAATTACGTTTTCACAATTTGGGAATTTCACTAGTTAGTGTTTGTCCAATTTTATTTTGGATGATACACATCCTTTTGAATTATCTGAACACGTTATGCATCAATGTATAATTCACCTCTCCTCAGAGATTTCAATTTTTATCTTCATAGATATGCATTTTAACCTTGCTTATATAACCACTGTAACATTCCAGAATTTTGATTTTAATTTCTCATTACTAACAACAAGGGTTACTTCATTAAATTTAAATTCAGTTAAGAATTGATTTTGTATTCCCCATTATGGAAAATTATTACAGAGGTTCTCTAAGTAATATTTTTATTTGCTCCACTATATATATACATATATCCACAAGTTTTACAGATTCAGGATAGATAGAGACTCTTTGTCAGTGGACTTTAATTTAGTTGAAATTAGTTCTAAATATCATTAATTGTACGGATATGGTAAGACTCTGCTTAAATTTAGTTTTAATAACCTATGATTTAATTTACATTCTGAGTTTCACTTAGATTGTAAATTATCATCATGAATTTAAATTTTCACATTTATCCTTTCTCAAAATAATTTTTGTTTTTCCAACTTAGGAATAACCTCTTGCTCAAATTTATTTCCACAATATACTCAACCACTTTATGCCCTATTTTAGGTGCTTAACACAAGTACTATGCATATTCCAGTTTACAATTACATGGTTAAATATTCTTATGAAGTTTAACTAATTTTAGGTTATCGTATTTATTCTACTTCATTTATTCTTCTAAAAGTAATATTATACTCTTTTCTTGTATAAGAATTTCCTTCTGATACCTTCCCCAGCTACAATTGGAATCTATTTCCTTATTCTTGTAAGTAAATTTTATAATTATTTTATTATTGTTAATATCCGTCTAACATTGTTTGATGTGTCTACTTATAGGTAAATTCTATTCTCAGAATTTACTCACTATTACTTCACCTTATTATCAAATGCTCTCACGAGAAGTTTTTCCCTACCTCCAGGTTGGTCATTACAATGTACATATTTCAACCATCTAAGTTTAATGATATTTTTCGATGTATCTATACATTTTGTAATTAATTTCAGTAACAATTGACTTTCAGTCAATATTAATTTAACATTTATAATTGATATTATACTTGGATATTTTTATATTTTTCAATTCACCATTATTAGAGGAATTTCACATCCTCTAAACATTTCTATAAATAGTTTGAAATTCCTTTGTAATATATAGATTGTATCTATATTTATGAATATTTTATGGTGTTTTTTCAAAACACATTTTGTATCTAGATGTATGCATATTTCCTAATGTATGGTTTTTTACAGTACTTTATTTATTTAATGGAATAAAGTAATTCAATTGCATACATCCCTGATTCTTCTTTGTTTACATAAATAACTATGTATTTTGACTGTCAATTCCTATGCTTTTATGTAATATCCCTATTTCACTGCTTTTATTTAGAAAGTTGCAAATCCTAAAGGTTAAGTGGACCTAAAGGAAAACTATACGTGTGGACATATTATTTTTTTAATTAATAATGTGGAATTTTAATTATTGTGAAAATAATAGAGTAAATTGGAGACCGTGATTTCGAGACCATGAGGATGGAAATAAATCCAAAGACTTTACCAAAAATTCCAAAAAATCCTTGGAGAAAATAAAATAAAATATATTTGGACACTCTTATGGGAGCATGCTCAGGGAAAGTGGGCTTAAATAAGCCATTATTGGGTAGACAAGAGGTTGTCTAAACATTGGAGGTATTCGTGTCTGCTCGAGGGGGGGGGGGGGGGGGTAAACTATTGATTAAGCTCAAGGTTGGGTGGAACATAGAATTTATCAAAATTGGTATGCACGGTTGTTAAATTATTTCTTATGATTCTATTATTATAATGATGATTGAGTATGATTTACTATGATTTAGTTGTGAATTTAAGCTGAAAAGTGTGTATCTTGAAATATTAAATCTGCGTGATAGTTATTTTATTCTTTGGGGAATAGAGTATCATATGTACTAAATAGAAAATTTCCTATAATAGGTATAGTTAAATTCTTTGAATAGCTACACAAACTAGTGAAATAAAATAAAAACCAAGTAGAATCTCTAAACCCAATTAGAAGGGTCTAAATCTGCTATTAGATTTATGTTAATTAGTATATTGCAGATATAAAATACATCTTTAGCATTAAATAATATTCTAAGATGTTAAGAGAAACATGATAATCCACAATAGAAATGCCTAGCCAATTATGTAAACAAGAGGAAGTAAAAGTATATACAGTGGGATTTATTGTATTATATCAAGAAGGAAATATTATGTACAAACTATGTACTTCAACTAAAACTATACAATTTTAAAAACTTGGAAATCTATATACCTCTAGAAACAATATAGTGGACCAGTACCTTGAAAGCCATTATGCATAGAGAGATAATATGTATAGAGAAACCATTATATATTCATAATATAATATGGATTTAGAAATTAGGCTATGAATTATTAATACACAGATATGCATTCTAAATATAATAAATAAATTCTAAATCACGTGCAAAAATGATTCCAGGATTTAAATTCATCTAAAAAAATATGACGATAAAAATATATTAATATTCATGAAAAAGATCAATTATTCCTGTCAAAGTAATATTGAATGAGAGTTTAATATTACATGGTACTGACTAACCTGCAGATATATGAAATAAAATTTATGGCCAATTATTTTGCGAAAGAAAGTTGAAATGATGATGGTGTAAACTATGAAGGTGAAGTGCCTATGCCAAAAAAACCACATAGAGATGGGTTATATTCAGATCAAATAGACTCTAGGAACAAGTAGATAGAATATTGATAATTGTTAATATCATTAAACATATAAATCTACATTGTTAGCCAAGTATGAGGTAGTGAAGTTTATTCTTTACATGAAATAAGATAATCAAACATATAGGTCAGTAAGGTAAACTGAGAATGAAATTCAAATTTTTTAGTAGTACGGAATTTTTAGAATATGTATTACCTGAGTTTTGGGTTGGAAACCATATACTAGGTAATTTATGTAACTTCATGAACTGTTGGAAGTAGGAAAAGCAGGTTTCCTGTGTAATAAGACATTTTGTTAATCTGGGAAATTAACAAATGACCATTACTTACATAACATAAGTACTCAAATACATTAAATTATTAACTATTAATATGAATGTTTTATATTTTATAAAAAAATATAAATAGTGAATATAAGATAATACAGACATAATGAATATATAAACACAATGGCAAGTAATGATCAAATAGAATACACATAGAAATTGAGTTAAAATATATATTCCATTATTTGAAATATAGAAATTGACTCTTAGTAAATTAACGAAGATAGGGTCAAGTCATTAAAATAACTCTGTTGCACACATAGAATATAAACACATTATATATATTAAGGATTCAGTAAATTTCATTACAATGAAATTTTGGAATCGAATTCCAATTCGTTATTATCAATGTTGTAAGTTTTATGGAAAACGAAATGTGTTCTGTGACAAACAGAAATTAAAATTAAAACTTGAAATTTGAGATTTCGTATATACTGGAAAGAGAAATTCCAAACAAGGGAAATCAAAGTTTCTTGCTAACCCTGTATGAACTAAAACTAAACTAAATCAACAAATTATATTTATGAAAGGTCAAATTGAAATTCATCCCACCTCCGTGGTTTGAAATTGATAGGAAGGATCATCTAAAATTGTGAACAAAAAGAGAATTAAAATTTAGACAATATTTAGACTATGAATTTATCCAAGTCTTGAAGACGAATTTATAGTTAACCATATATAACTGTCTTCACACCTAAAACATAAATGATACCCAGAATTTCACAAAGGGAAAATTAACTGTGAAATAATTGTGCAATTAATCCAGAGGACAAGAATGGAATTTGTATTGGCCGAGGGAAGCACGACTAAGTTATTATTATGGAAAAACCCCAAACAAAATTTGATATCAGTGAAGCGGTAAAATAAATTTTGGAAAACGTTTAATAAATGAACAAAGACTTTCATAGCATTGGAACTTGATCTTAACGTACCCACGCAGAACCAGAAAGTCAAATATAATGACTGATATGAGTAATAAAACTAAATAAATGAAATACTAAAATAAACATAGAGGGAGGAGGAAGTATTAACCGTGAGAAGAGTTTAGTTTCTTATCTTCTGTGAGAGAAATTTCAACTTCGTATATGTCTCTCATGAATATGATGGAGGAAATCCTCCTTTGGAGTTCAATAAACATATAAAATGATTTCCAAAGTTAAAAGAGTTAGAAAACACTGTAAAAATCATGAATAAGTTAAAGAAATGAAAATTCAACAATTACTGTAAATTTTATATTCATTAATTACAAGTTAGAGATAAACAAAAGTATGTCAGCTATGTGAGGTTCTGGAAAAATGTAAGAGTATAGACGCAGGGCATTCACGTTGCAAAAAAAGTGGAAATTCTCTAGAGCTGAAAACACAGTGAAGAAGTTCTGAAAAATGAAACGATGGACAAAATGAAACCCTAGCTAATATCAATGAAGGTAACAAATACGATGGGGTCTTCACCATTAATTCATCAAGAAAATCCACCATACAACTGTCTAAAAAATTTAATAGGTCCATGTGATGATACAGGTCAGATGTACTGCTAATAAATAAGACTACGGTAAAGGTAGTTGCCATTTAATAATGCCGTAGTCTAACTAGACTGCTTTTTTGCCTTGAAAATCATGGAAATTCCAGTGAGATTTTAAGAAAATCTGGTAGGGATTTTTGTAAATTCATGTTATAACTATCAAACTTTAACATTTGAGTTCTTTAGAGGTTTTTCATGGTGCTGAAACCATTTCCACCATCAAAATCATGATTCAAACATTGTTACTGTAAGATTTCTTAAATTTTTTTGGCCTAGATTCCAGCCAATTTTGACCGTCCAAGCAATTCCTCTGTCTCGTTAGACAACTCCTTTAATAATAGAAAGAAAATATCTCAGTTAAAACTATATATAATACGATATGATCAAATCAATCCAAAATTTTGAATCATTGATTGTAAACTCTCGCATGGTAAGAATGACATAGATGATCTTGTCACGTTTGAGTTCAATACCAAGCATAAAATAGAAAATGATAAAGGTACGAGGGAATAAGCTAATTCAACATTTGGGGTATGAAAAAAATATTAGCACATTAATTATCCCTTATAAATATGTGTGGAACCAAGAATAAATACAAAAGGGTTAAAATAAATTATTTGAACCATAGTAATAGAGATTACTATGTAAAAGCATAGGAAAAGAGTTACGTTAAAGTATAAGCTCCATTGAATTAATATACATATGAAATCTCAAAAAGAGTCTTATGGAATTATAGATAAAACAATTTAGGTACATACAATATAGGAAATCAAGATCCATGTCAAAATCATATATGGGTGTAATATATATATATATATATGAGGAAAATTTTAAGGGTTAATTAGAGTTAAAGTGGATGTATGCATAGTGATATATCGTAATATTTAGAGAGATGTGGAAAGCTCTAATTGTAAGTGTTAAATTATTATGAGAATTATGAAATTATATACCTTAAAATAAGTATAAAGATACCATGTATATGAGAAGAATTTTAAATCAGATTCAAGGAATGAGTGGTTACGAAAATATTTGTCGTGATGAATTAAGAGACAACATCATTAAATTTTCAAAGATGAAAAGTATATCTTTGAATGAATTTATGTAAGAGGCTATAAATTAATATAACAAAATAATTAAGGGACATAAGTAAAACTAAGAAAGTGACATCATAAGTAGTATAATGATATAAATAGGAAAAAATGTTTTTCGGTAAGTAGAGTTGTTACAAATAGTATCAGAGCACATGTTGAAAAAACTGGGCCTATGTATCTCCACATAGAAAAAACCCAAAAATATGCTGTTGTAAAATATAAGAGAATAATTTTTTTTTCTTTACATAATATGATATACTAATTAATTTCTGTATACAGTGATTGAAGTTCAAAAATAGTACAACTACTATTATGAATGAAGAAGGAGAGATTTACGTGGATCTGGGGGGGTGCGGGAAACCCACCAGATCAAAATGCTCAATTGTTGGACATGATAAGAGATATGACATCAGAAATGGTTTAGCTAAGGACTACCAATGAACGATTGTTGCAAGCCAGTGAAGAGAAATAAAGGTTCATCAAAGAGTTAACCTCACGGTCTAGTCATGAAAGTAAAGACCATGTGAGAAAGAGGAAAGAGGCTAAAACAAACTCAGAAGGGTCTAAGGGTGGGGAAGCATCTGGACATCATTCTAGAAAGAAAAATGAATTGCAAGGAGAATTTCGGAAAATCAAACCTTCCTTTTTTGATGGTAAAAAGGAGGAGGATTCAGAATCTTGGATTTTGAACATAGTTAAATACTTCCAGGTATATTGATATGGAAGTAACCTGAAAGCCATGTTGGAAATTTACCGACTGTAGGGTAAAGCCACCCTTTGGTGGGAAGAAACAAAAGTGGTAGATATGCTAGATGATTTTTTTTTTATACCTAGGAATACTTTCAAGACAAATTTAAGTGTAGTTACCTGAATGAGAGATATTATGATGATAAAGCCAAATATTTTCATGAGATGAGATTGGTATAGCTCACAATTGATGATTTTTTTACCAAATTCACTAACTTGATTCACTATGTGCCTTATATCAGAGAAGAAATGGTGAAAGTATAGTGATTTTTAAACTGCCTACCTAATATCTATAAAGAGAGAATCGAATTTTACAATCCAAAAATAATGGATGAAGGTGATCGTAAAGAAATACTGTGTTATCAACAGTATAAAGGAAGAAATTATCAACTAAAAAATTGGCAAAAAAAAAGAGAAGGGGAAGGGTGATTCAAATGTAAAAAGAGTTAAACCAACATATTTGAAATTTTTTGGGAAGAACAACCAAAGGAAGAAATTTAATAAAAGTGGAGAAACCAACCATCACAGCCACATACTGGGTCTAAGCAGATGGACACAAAAAAGAAAAAGGAAAGTGCTGTAAAAATGAAAGAACCACTAAAGTGTTGGGGATGTGAAGAACCTCACCTGTTATGTGAATTTCCTCACAGAAAAATTCAGAAAATTCAAGTGTTACGAGAGACAACTACAGTAAATGACATTTCTCATAAGATTCATAGGATTAATGTTGCACTTGAAGATCGCCAGACCAAACACCAATCAACCATGATAGAAATTGAAGGTATGATTGCTGAAAAACCTGTTTCTATTTTGATAGATCTAGGAGAAAATTTAAGTTATGTCAGTCCATAGATTATGGAAAAGTGTAAATTAAAATCAGAAAATTTTCAGCAAGCATGGTTAGTGAAGTTAGCTACAGGGACAAAAGGAAAAGTGACCCATAAAATTCCAAAAATTGTTGTAAATTTCAATGGATATGAAACTAAAGTTCATTTAAATATTTTTCCTCTAGGATCATATGAATTGTTCGTAGGAATGGATTGGTTAGAGAAGCATAAAGCAATAGTAAATTTCTTAGATAAAATCGTTCACTATCTAGATGGTGAGGGAAGAGCTGTGATAGTAAAAGGAAAACCAAAACCAATATCTATCAAACAAATTTATGCATTGCAGCTAAAAAGGACAATAAGAGAGAGTTGTCACGTGTATGTTCTAAAAGTGGAAGAACTGGGACAACAAATTGAAAAGGAGGCTGTAGAAAATTTACCAGTGATCAGAGAGTTTAAGGATGTATTTCCAGAGGAAATCCCCCATCTACCCCCTAAAAGAGAAATTCATTTTTCAATTGAACTAGTACCATGAGCTACACCCGTTTCTAGATAAACCTATATAATGAGTACTCCTAAACTACTAGAATTGAAATTGCAGTTGCAAGAACTATTAGACTGAGGGTACATCAAACCAAGTGTGTCTCCTTGTTGAGCCCCAACGTTGTTTGTTAAAAAGAAAGATGAGCACATTCGAAATGTGTATAGATTACAAACAACTACATAAGTTAACTATTAAGAATAAATATCCTCTTCCTAGGATAGATGACTTATTTGACCAAGTGAAAGGAGCCACTATCTTATCAAAGATTTATTTAGGATATCATCAACTTAGAATTAAAGATGAGGACATCAACAAAACAACATTCTGAACTAGATACAGACAATATGAATTTGTATTCCTACTCTTTGGACTTACAAATATACCTTCTACATTCATGTGTTTAATGAATAGTGTACTACAAAAGTACCTAGACAAGTTTGTACTAGTATTCATTGATGACATTTTAGTGTACTCCAAAAATGAAGAAGAACACAGAAAAAATCTCAGAATAGTCCTGCAAATAATTAGAGAACATCAACTATATGAAAAAATCAGCAAATGTGAATTTTACAAGGATAAAATTCATTATTTGTGTCATGTGATTTCAAAGGATGGCTTAGTAGTAGACCCAGAGAAAATACAAGCAATAATGAATTGACTTGTACCCACAGATGTACCAACCATATGATCATTTATAGGTGTTGCTAGATACTACCGTAGGTTTGTTGAAGGATTTTCAGCCTTAGCCTAGCCTATTACTTCATTACAGAAAAAAGGAGAAATGTTTGAATGGACAACAAAATGTGAAAGTAGTTTTGAACAATTAAAACTGAAATTAAATACTCCACCCATATGGAAAATCTCTGATCCAAACAAGGAATTTGTAGTGTGTACATATGCATGTGTGGAAGGGTTGGGGGGAGTGTGTATGCAAGATAATTCAGTAATAGCATATGAGTCAAGAAAATTGAAGAAGCATGAACATAATTATACAGTATATGACTTAGACCTAGCCTTTGTGATACATGCGTTGAAGATGTGGAGACATTATCTGTTGGGAAGGAAGTTCATACTAATGAAAGATCACATAAGTCTAAAACACTTCTTTACTAAACCAAATTTAAATGCTAGACAAGCTAGATGGTTATCTTTCCTTAGTGATTTGGATATGGAAATCAAACACATTAAAGGAAAAGAAAATAATATTATTTATGCCTTGAGTATGAATGCTCATCAAATTTTTACCAATGCAAGAAGTAGTGTGAAATTTGAAATAGAAGAACAGATTCAGGAAGCACTTATGCAAGCCCAACAATGTGTGAAATTGCAAGAGAAATTGCGGAAAATTGAAGTTGTGGGATATACTAAAAAATAGAAAGATCTGATTTATTATAAACAAATAATGTATATTCCAAATGTGACATCTTTAAAACAAGAAATTTTAGATGAGTATCATAAAAGACCTTATGCATGCCATCCTCGTTATCAAAAACTGATTTCAACGTTAAGGAGTAATATATTTGGCCATGTATCAAAAAAGGTGTTGCTCATTATCTAGCTTGGTGTTTAGAATGCCAGCAAGTAAAAGTGGAACATCAACATCCTGCAGGATTACTAAACCCTCTACCTATTCCCAAATGGAAATGGGAAGTGGTTTCCATAGATTTTGTTACTAGAATTACTAGAACAAAGTATCAACGTGACTTTATAATGGTGGTTGTAGAAACACTAACTAAGGAAACCCACTTTTTACCAGTACAATCTACTTTTCGCACAACGCAAGTAGAAAATGTATTCATAAAGAAATCGTGAAATTTCATGGAATTCCAAAAATGATTATAACTGACAGAGATGAAAAATTTACTTCACCCTTTTGGAAAACTTTGTTTGAAGGAATGGGTAACAAATTGAACTTTAGTACCGCTTACGATGCTTAAATAGATGGGTAAACTGAAATAACCAACCAGATTTTAGAAGACAAGCTACACATATATCTGATGGACAAAACTACAAGATGGGAATATTTTATGCATCTCGCAAAATTTGCATATAATAATAGTTATCAATATTCAATTAAGATGATTCCTTTTGAAGCATTGTATTATAGAAATTTCCACATGCTGCTTAGTTGGAGTCAACCAGAAGATAAGTTAATTCTTGTACTTGATGCATTGCAGGAGATCGAAAGAACTATGAAGAAAATTTAACAAAATATTAAAACAACTCAAGATCGACAAAAGAGCTATGTAGACAAAAAGAGAATTCATAGGGAATTAAAAGTGGGAGATCATGTTTATTTGAGGGTTACACCTCGAAAGAGTACATTATATGTTGGTAGTTATGCTAAGCTAACACCACACTACTGTGGACCATTTGAAGTTTTAGAAAGAGTGGGGCCAGTAGCTAATAAATTGGCTCTACCTAGTCACATTAAGGTTCACAATGTTTTTCATGTTTCCTTATTGAAAAATTATGTACATGATCCCACTCATGTAATTGATTGGACCGTGATACAGGTGGAAACCGAAGGAAAATTTCTTCCAGAATGTCTTTGTATACTGGCATGGGAAGAAATCGAGCTCTGGAATAGAACCATAGCTAGGGTAAAACTGTAGTCGAGGCACTTTACACCTAAGGAATCTAAATGGGAGTGAAAAGAGGAAATGAAAGAGAAATATCCATCACTATTTGAGTAGTAAAATGATATTATGCAACACTCAGGATGATGTTTTGTTTTAGAGGGGGAATATGTAATATCCCTATTTTAATGCTTTTATTTAGATAGTTGCAAATCCTAAAGGTTAAGTGGACCTAAAGAAAAACTATATGTGTGGATATATTATTTTTTTAATTAATAAATGTGGAATTTTAACTATTGTGCAAAGACTAGAGTAAATTGGAGACCACGATTTCAATTCCATGAAGATGGAATCAAATCCAAAGAATTTCCAAAAATATCCAAAAAAACCTTGGAGAAAATAAAATAAAATAAATGTATTAGATTGGAGTTAAAAATCTAAAATATACCTCAGTAAAGTGGAAAGTTACTCAGAAGAGGTGGAATAAAACTCTAAAGAGGAAAAATATAGTTTTAAATAGCTTTTGTAGAAAAACAAAAAGTAAAGCCTAGGCTAATGGAAAACAACATCTTGATTTAACTGGACGCAGTTATGGAAACATGTTGAGGGAAATCAGGCTTAAATAATCCATTCCTAGGTAGACAAGTGGTTGTCTACACTTTGGAGGAATTGGTCTCTGCTAGGGGGGAGTTGTGGATTAAGCTCAAGGTTGGGTGGCAAATAGTTTTTACCACAATTGGTATGCATGTTTAAATGATTTCTTATGATTCTATTATTATAATGACGATTGGGTATGATTTACTATGATTTAGTTCTGAATTTAAGCTGAAAAGTGTGTATCTTCGAAAGTTAAATTTGTGGGATAGTTATTTTATTCTTTTGGGAATAAAGTATCATATGTATTTAACAAAAAAATTACTATAGAAAGTATAGTTAAATTCACTGTATAGTTACATAGACTAGTTAAATAAAATAACCAACAAGGAGAATCTCTAAACCCAATTGGAAGGGTTTAAATATGATGTTCGGTTTATGTTAATTTCTATATTACAAATATAAAATACATCATTAGGATTAAATAATATTCTAAGTTGTTAAGAGAAACATGGTAATCCATAATAGAACTGCCTAGCCAATTCTGTAAACAAGAGGAAGTAGAAGTATATACAGTGGTATTTATTGTATTAAATCAAGAAGGAAATATTCTATACAAAGTATGTACTTAAACTCAAATTGTACAAGTTTATAAACTTGGAAATCTATATACCTCCACAAACAATATAGTGGATCGGTACCTTGAAAACCGTTATACATAGAGAGATAATATGTATAGAGAAACCATTATATATTCAGAATACAATATGGATTTAGAAAGTAGGCTTTGAATTATTCATACACAAATATGCATTCTGAATATAATAAATAAATTCTAAATCATGTACATAAATGGTTCCAGGATTTAAATTCATTTAACAAAGATGACAACAAAAAATTAATATTCATGAAATATATCTGTTATTCCTGTCAAAGTAATATTGACTGAGAGTTGAATATTACTGATATTAATTATATATATATATATATATATATACACTAACCTGTAGATAGATGAAGTAAAATTTATGGTCAATTCTTTTGTGAAAGAAAGTTGAAATGATGATGGTGTAAACTATGAAGGTGAAGTACCTGTACCAAGAAAACCAGATAGAGATGGGTTAGATTTAGATAAAACAGAATCTAAGAACAAGTAGATTGAATATTGTTAATTGTCAACATCATTAAACATATAAATATACCTTTTTACCCAAGCATGAGGCAGTTAAGTTTCTTTTATACATGAAATAAGAAAATAAAACATACAGGTCAGTAAGGTAAACTAAGAATGAAATTCAAATTCTGTAATAGTATGGAATTTATAGAAGATGTATTACCTGAGTTTTGGGTTGGAAATCATATACTGGGTAATTGATGTAACTTCATGAATTGTACGAAAGCAGAAGAACAAGGGTTTCCTATGTAATATGAATTTTTGTTAATATGGGAAATTAACAAATGACCATTACTTACAGAACATAAGTACTCAAATACATTAAATTATTAACTATTATTTTGAATGTTTTATACAAATTTCTAAATAGTGAATTATAAGATAATACAGACAGAATAAATATATAACCACAAAGGTAAGTAATGATCGAATATAATACACATAGAAATTGAGTTAAAATATATATTCCATTGACTGGAAATATAGAAATCGACTCTCAGTAAATTAATGAAGATAGAGTGAAGTCATTAAAATAACTTGGTTGCACACAGAGAATATAAACACATTATATATATATATAAAGGATTCAGTAAATTTCATTAAAATGAAATGTTGGAAACCAATTCCAATTGGTTATTAGCAATGATGTAAGTTGTATGAAAAACGAAATGCATTCTATGACAAAAAAAAATTAAAATTAAACCGTGAAATTCGAGATTTGGTATATACAGGAAAGAGTAATTCCAAAAAAGAGAAATCGAAGATTCTTGCTAACCTTGTATGAACTAAAAGTAAACGAAATCGACAAATGATATTTATGAAAGGCCAAATAGAAATTCGTCCCACCTTTTTGGTTTGAAATTGACAGGAAGGAACGTCTAAAATTTTGAACATAGAGAGAAGTAAAATTTAAACAATATTTAGACTATGAATTTATCTAAGTCTAGAAGACGAATTTATAGTTAACCATATATAATTGTTTTCACATTGAAAATGTAAATGATACCCAAAATTTCACAAAGGGAAAATTAACTGCGAAATACTTGTGAAATCAAGCCAGAGGACACGAATGGAATTCGTATTGGCTGAGGGAAGCATGACTAAGTTATTATTATGGAAAAACCCCAAACGAAATCTGATATGAGTGAAGAGGTAAACGAAATTGGGGAAAACATTTAATAAATGAACAAAGACTTTCATAACATTGGATCTTGACCTTAAAGTATCCACGCAGAACCAGATAGTCAAATATAATGAATAATATGAGTAATAAAACTAAATAAATAGAATAATTAAATAAACATAGAGTGAGGAGAAAGTATTAACCATGAGAAGAGTTTAGTTTCTTATATTCTGTGAGAGGAATTTCAACTTAATATATGTTTTCCATGATTATGATGGAGGAAAGCCTCCTCTAGAGTTCAACCTGTAAACATATAAAATGATTTCCAAAGTTAAAAAAGTTGGAAAACAGAATAAAAATTGTGAACAAGTTAAAGAAACGAAAATTCAATGATTACTGTAAATCTTATATTCGTTAAATTAAAGTTAGAGGAAAATTAAAGTATGTTACTTGTGTGAGGTTCCAAAAAAATGAAAGAGTATGGACGCAGGACATTAACGTTGCAAACGAAGCCAAAATTCTCCAGAGCCGAACACACAGTGAAGAAGTTCCAAAAAATGAAGCGATGGAAAAAAATGAAACCCTAGCTAATATCGATTGGCGATAACAAACACGATGGGATATTCACCATTAATTCATCAAGAAAATCCACCATACAACTATCTAATGAAGATAATAGGCCCATGTGATGATATAGGTCAGACATACTACTGATAAATAGGACTATGGTAAATTCAGTTGCCATTTTATAGCAGAAAGAAATGATCTCCATTAAAACTATATAAAATAAGAGATGATCAAATCATTCCAAAAAGTCGAATCATTGATTATAAACTGTCACATGGTAAGACTGACATAGATGATCTTGTCATGTCTGAGTTCAATACAAAGCATAACGTAGAAAATGATAAAGTTATGCGGGACATAATCTAATTCAACATTTGGGGTATAAACGTAATCTTAGCACATTAATTATCCCTTATAAATATGTGTGGAACCAAGCATAAATAAAAAAGGTTTAAAATAAATTACTCAAACCATAGTAATAGAGATTACTATGTAAAAGCATAGGAAAAGTGTAAAGTTTTGTAGATGTTCTATGCTAGGAGCAATTTCACTTTTCTTACATCAATCATACAAGTAGTTAAGCAAAATGCAGATAGAACATAAAAGTAGATCTTACAGAAGACAAATCAGAAACAGGAAAAATGTGTGTGTTCGTTTCGGCGGTCAACAGGATGCTTCAACCAGCAAAGTCTCCTTTGGTCAGTCAGCCCAGCATGTGTCACAACAGCCCTCCAATCAGTAGATGAGTCAACTCAAGTCAACTCTACAAAAGTCAACGCTGTCCTGGAAAAGTCAACGCAGGGGCAGCAAGCTAAAAATCAACGCAGCAGCAAAACGATCAACCCTTTGACCTCGATTTTTGTGCCAGGTAGTACGGCCTTCAAAAATCGAACCTTCCACAAGTTTTCAGGTTGATTGGACCATGCGTTGACCAAAGTCAACGCTGGTCAAACTTTCTGCGAAACCCTAGCAGCAGAAAGTCGTACTTCAGCTCAGCCGTACGGTCTGTCCTCTTCGTCCTTCACACGTGTGGCTGAAATTCGTCCTTCAGGTAGCTCGTACTATTTGATGAGGGGAGATGTGAGTTGTGATGATGATCAAATTCTCTCTGACTTTTCACAATATTTATTATCCATCGATGAGGTGTGTGACACATCTGACGGGGGTGTAAAACCTTATTACAAAGCTGGCCGACCTTGCACATATATTTTTTAAGAATAATAAATTCAAAATATAAGTTCTGCTCATCGGATTAAGATATATTTTATATCTCGATTTTACACCTCTCCCAGAAGAGAATCCAACATAAATAAATAGCTTCTTAATCTGAGCATTACAACATGGAGTTTGGACCTAGTTGTCCAAATTTAACACTCCCTCTCAACTAGGGAGAACTCCATCCAGTAGTGCAATCAACATCGTGCGTCATCCCGCCGAAACTTGCTTTGCTGGCTTCTTTATTTCAGAACAGAAGTGGGTCAGTCACAAAGACATCATCCCCCGACTGACATAATCAGTCCAGAGGTCCCAGACCTCACAAAAAATTGATCCCAGAACAAGTGGTTGGACCGTGCCATCCTAGATAGAGAGTACGGAAATCTCTGATGCGTCCATCAGTCTTTGATAATAGTCTCTAGCTTTTCCACACCTCATTGGCCAAATGAGAGGTACTTCCCATGAGCCTTGAACTCAATGGGTAGGATGCATACGCACAGATAAATGAGTGGCGAACCAGCTCAATAATAACAAGGGTGGGGCAGAAGCATTATGAGTGCTTATAGCTCCGAGAAGCTATCCCCAAAAGCCCCCCAGAGCTCCCAGAGCTCATCGTCCAACAGGACCCACATCATAGGGTCTTTCCACGACACCAAGACTCTCTGGAGGGTTAGGAACGGCCCGGGGCTTAGTGAGAATATCATGACTTTGCTCATCGGTTCTGTCCATGATCGACCTTACGAGACGCTTCTCATTTGTACCATGTCCCAGGACAGGTAGTGCCTGATATCCAATATCTGCTTGGATGGGTCGTGGAACACGGGATTCTCGGACAACTGAATCCCACTCTGGTTATCATAGAGTATCACGGTGGTATCTAGCACATGCCCAAACATGCTTTCACTAAAGAGCTTCCGCAGCAAGCGCCACCGCCAGACTGTACTAGCGGCAATGTAATCGGCCTCACGGTGCTCAAAAGCACGGAAAGCTTCTGCTTCCGATCAAGGTAACCAAGATTGAAGCGGGAAGATCCGGATGTGCTCTACGATCCACCACATCATGTACCTAATCGCAAGATCGGTGATATTCATCTGAGTATCACAATCCTGCTAAAGGTATCTCAAAATTTCATGGTTTATCGTGCCCCGAAGATATCTCAAAAGATTCTTGGCACCAACCCAGTGAAAATGATGAGGCTCAACCATCTGTTGACTCAAAGTGTTCACTGCAAAACATATGTCCGGACGGGTGTTCACTAAGAACATAAAAGCTCCTATGAGTTGACGATACTCAGTAGGATTGGCCAAGATAGGCCCAGCAGCGCTGCCACTCAACTTCTTAAAGTTGAGTTCCATCGGTGTCGACACGGACTTACAGTCCACCATTCCAAATCTTTCCAAAAGCTTCACAATATATTTTCCTTGAGAAAGGAAAATCTCTCCAGGTCTCTGCCAGACCTCCAGGCCTAGGAAATAGTGCATCAGTCCTAGGTCTTTCATCTCGAACTTAGCAGCAAGCTCCCTCTTACATTGATGAATGAGAGGGTCATCACCTGTCAGGAAGAGGTCATCCACATATAGTACTAGAATGAGAGGCTTCTCTTTCACAACCTTGAAGTAAAGGTTCGGATCAGCATTACTTCGAGTAAAGCCCAGCTTCATCAAGTAACTATCCATCCTTTCGTACCAAGCTCTGGGTGCTTGCTTTAACCCATAGAGGGCTTTCTTCAACCTGCAGACATGAGTGTCTCGATCCTGAACTTCAAATCCCAGAGGTTGTTCCACATACACTTCTTCCTTTATCGCACCATGCAGAAAAGCGGTCTTGACATCCATCTGATGAAGACTCCATCCTTGCGTAGCAGCAAGGGCTATGATTGATCGAATGGTGGTATATCGTGCCACATGTGCAAATATGTCATCATAGTCTATTCCTTCCTTTTGAGAGAAGCCACGGGCAACAAATCTTGCCTTGAACTTTTCAGCACTCCCATCAGATCCATGTTTGATCTTGTAGAGCCATTTCACGGTGACAACAGATTTGTCCTTCGGTCTCGGGACCACATCCCAGACATCATTCTTCATTATGGACTCATATTCTTCGTGCATAGCATCCTTCCAGACTTGATGCTTTACGGCTTCCTCAAAAGATCCAGGTTCAGATTGTACAATAGTACTCATGGCAGCTAGATACCTTTGGTATCTACACGGCTTCTTGCTTTCTCGGAATGTCCCCCTTGGGGCAGCATGACCCTCAGCATCTTCGAGGGTGTCCCTGAGCCATGATGGTCTCTTTCCAAGTGAAGGGGGTGGATCAATAGGGTCCATTGGCCCTTCAATATCAGGCATAGTCTCATCCTGGGGTTTTTCCAGATTTCCAGGTCTTTCTTCATGATTTTCTTCAGATCTAGGAAGATCTACTACTTTCTTCAGGGAAGCATCTTCGTCAAAAGTGACATCATGGCTTATCTCTACTTCCCTTTGACCAGGTACATAGACTCTATATGCCTTAGAAGTCTCACTATAGCCTACAAACATTCCTTTCTTCCCAGTAGCATCCAGCTTACTTCTCTTTTCTTTCGGCACATGAAAATAGACAGGACATCCAAAAATTCTAAAATGTGAGACATCAGGTTTCTTACCAGAGAAAACCTCTTCGGGAGTTTTGGAGGCCAAAGCGGAATGAGGGCATCGGTTTTGAATGTACACAGCAGTATTTGCAGCTTCTCCCCACAGAAACTTTGGTAGACCCTGGTCACATAGCATGGCACGGGAAGCTTCCACAATAAATCATTCTTATGTCGTAACACCATTCGGGCCAGGGCCAAAATCTGTCAGTCTCCTCTAATGCCAAGCTTTTAAAGTCTTTGAACTCATTTGGACTCCATATTCAAGCATATTGTCAGCCCTCAAAATCTTGATCTTCTTTCCGGTCATATTTTCCACCAAGGCTTTGAAGGTACTAACCACAATGAAAGCCTCATCCTTCTTCTTCAAGAAGTATATCCGTGCTCTTTGTGAGAGAAGTCTAGAAAAAATGTCATATAGTAAGAACATCCCCTGTGGATGTTACGCAGTAACATACCAAAGATCGAATGGACCAAATAAAAATATCTCGCATGTCTTTGTGACACTCGAGGTAAAAGGCTTTGTATGCTTCAAGACAAAATTCTTTACATACACCTTCATGATTATTTCAAAATCAGGCATCCCTGTCACCACCTTCCTTGCTTCGGGAAGGGCTTTGTAATGAAGGTGTCCAAATCTTCGGTGCCATAGTTCGGTTTGTCGGATAGTATCACAAGTCATAGCTCCCAACGGACTCCCTCCAACCTGGTAGAGTGTACCAACTCTAAAACTAATTGAGATAGCTTCCTTGAAGCTCTTCTTCCACATGAGCACCTTTCCATTAGAGAAAGTTACATTGAATCCTTTGTCTTCCATGGCAGATACAGACACAAGGTTCTTCTTCAATTTGGGTACATAGAGTACATCTTGCAAACGGAGGACTTGTCCTTGGGACAAGTGGAGGGTCACAGTCCCGATCCCTTTCACAGGATAAGTGGCATTATCCCCAAGGATAATTTCTAGATTAGTATCCCTTTCAACCATGTCAGAAAGTGCTTCCTTGAATCCGGTGATATGTCTTGAGGCACCACTATCAATTAGCCAGACATCCATCGTGTCGGGCAGAGATGCAGCTGAGAGAGCAGATACCATAATATACTCATTTCTTTTATCAACAACATTAGACTCCTCATACCTGGTATTTCTGGACCTCTTAGAAGGTTGATTGTTTCCTCCAAAGTGAGCCTTCCTCTTTCCTTTGGATTTGTCATTTCTTCGATTCCCATTCTTTCGGTTGTTGTTGTTATCGTCACCATCGGGAGAATCCTTCTTGAAGGGGCATTCTCTAGCATAGTGTCCAGGCCTATGGCAGGTGAAACATTTACCCTTCTTCTCTTGAGTCTTAGTCCTTCCTTTGTCCTTAGAACCACCAGAGTTCTTCTTTCGTGAATGAGCACCATAGGCAGCATTTCTTTCATTATCAAATTCCTTCATCCTTGTTTCTTCTTGCATACATCTTGACAGAAGCTCATCAAAGTTAGGAATGGTATTATTGTTGAGGATAGTAGTTGTGAATACTTGCCATTCATATGGAAGTCCTCCAAGTACGGTGAGAACCATCTCACGATCAGCTATTATCTCCCCAATAGCTAGCAGATGGTTCCTGGTCTGGAGGAAACAATCAACCTTCTAAGATGGTTCCTGGTCTGGAGGAAACAGACTCATCTCGGCCCTTCTTCATATTCTTCAACTTGTTCTTGAGGAATAGCACTTGGTTCACATTGTTTACCTGAAACATAAGTATCAATTTGTCATACATCTCCTTGGATGTGCCTAGTTCAGATATGTAGGCAACCAGACTCTTATTTATGAATTCCCTGATCAGCAACTTTGCTTTGATTTCTCCCTTCTTATACTTGTTTCTAACAGCAGCAGAGGCATTGGATGGAGGTTCTTGAATCCTCCCTGTCACATGATCTAGGAGATCATGATCTTCTAATTTGAGATCTAATATCATCTTCCAGGGATGGAAGTCATC